>WBMZ01013429.1:0-346993 GCA_013400975.1 Atrichornis clamosus | reverse complement strand
TATAATATATACACACATATATAAAAATGTAGCGCTATTATTGTTTGTTAGATCCTTGTCCTACAGAAGAGACTTTAAAAAGAGGCAGAAAAAATGATAGTATTGCCATGTCATCAGATTTCTTAAAAGACTGATTATCAGGCATCTGCTTAATTCTTTTTCTTTTCATTATGGCTCTGTTTGGGGGTTTTTGTAGGTTTATTAATTTATTCTCTGAAATGTATCTAGTAACTTTTGTAGAGTTTGTGCACTTCATTACATATCATAAAAAGATAAAGCTTCATTGTATTGTTGCAAATTACAAGAGGAATTAAATATGGAATATGCAAAGAAAAAACTCAGAGATCTATATGATTATGTGGAAATTATGATCATAGGAATGCAGAAATATGCCTTTTCAATAGTAGAGTGATTTTTTTTTAATCGAAGTATCTTTTAAGACTTGTTACATGCTGGGGAGATGAATGAGTAGCTGTAAGACACTCCTTCACCCTCCTGCTCTTCATGAATTTCATCTCCTGCCATAGATCTCGATTTACAGAGTTTTATCATTTTCATTAGGAAGGAAAAAGAATGACACATCTTGGATTCTTTAAAGATACAACACTGCATTTTACTATAAGTTGACCTTCTAAATAATCGTGTAATGTTTTTGCTTTGGAGGCTCTAAAGTAAATTGTAATCCAAGACAATTTGTTACATTTTTGGCTGTGATCTGTTCTTAATTTAAAATAATTCATCTCATCTCCCACGTACAAACCATTCTAGGCTGGCGTAAACCAATGAAGCAAGGAAAGTGAAGTTATTTTTAGAAAAATAGTCTAGGGGGCTTATGTTCAACATGTATACAAAAACTGTTAAAGTTCCTCAGGCTCTATTCAGCCACACTAAGGTGTGACTGATTTTGAACAGTTTACTTTGGCCCTATCAACATGAGGTTCCGGATGTAAGATAATGACATTGCAGGGGTGTATTTTGCAGGTATCTCTGCAAATTCAACAGATTTTTCCCTAGTTTCTTGCTTAGTAGCCTGCCACTGCTGAAAATGTGGTTATTCCAACAGTGGATTTGTTTGAAAACCCAATGTTGTTTAAATATAATTCTTTTACAGGAGTTAAATAAATATGTGCTTGCCAGAGGTTTAGAATGATGCATGTGCTGCAGGTGCCTGTGTTTTTTCTCAACTACAAGTTCTCTCCCTCAGCAGAAAAAGGAGGGATCATTCTCCTCTCTTCTTCCTTCTCTACCTCACTGACTTTTACTTTCCCATCTTCCAAACTGCATTTCTGCCCTTTAATTAGCTGTAATATTTCTATAATCCTTCTCTGAGTCACTGAACACTTTTAAGAAGGCAGAAAATTATCCAGGTTGAGTTTTGCTGCCATTTTAGTAAGTGCTGCTTGCCTTCAGAGAGGCTTAATGCTAACATGGTAATGAAGAGGGTGCAATACAGGATCAATTTTTAATGACCATGAGTTGTTCAGTGGGTTCAGCAACTTTTTTGCAGCCATTGTCTCACAAAGCTGAGTAAAAATACTGCTTGTCCCTGCAAGTCTTGTTTCCCTTATCTCCATAAATGATCATGTCTCAAAATGATGATTGGCAAAAGGCAACTTTTATCAAACCTGTAAATCATTCGTCCCTAATACATACTAATCAAGATGTACTTTCTTGTTGTCACAAACAGGATAACTTAGCCAAATAATCAAATAGAAGAACTCATCAGCTACAAATAATGACAGCACTAGAAAATGAATGCTACTCCTTTTTGTACAACACAGTCTCTTTCTGGAAATTGAAGGAGATGCAGTCCTTGAATTTATTTGCACAAACATGCAACGTGCAATCCCAAAACACACACAGCTCAAATTTCCATTTAATTCAAAGGTATGACTAAAATTAACATTAATTAAGACTTTTTGTTTATAGTGGATATTGGCAGTTGGGTTTGTTTTTTCACATCTTTTGCCTTTTGGTGGAGCTTTTTCCTTTTTTTTAGGCTGTTTGTTTAGCTTTATTCTCCTTTTATTTCCTCTATTCTTCGGGTGTTTGGGATTTTTTGTTTATTTGCGCATTTTTATGTGGGTTTTTTAGTTCTTTGTGAGGTGGCTGTTCTGTTTGTATTTGTTCTGATTTTTTTTTATTATGTTAATATCAATTTCTGGTTGCTAGTGGCGTCTTTTAGGGATTTCTGCAGCTAATAGGTTTTCTTACTTTAAACACCTGACACGTAAAATTTGACATCCCTTTTCAAAACAGAGGCATCTCTCTTTGATTTAGTGACAAAAGACTATTGGTTTCTGTTCTGTGATCTCACTCTCAAGGAATTGCTAATAGTAAGCAATTGTCACATGATGCATCTGACATGTGTCAAGAGTAATGGTAAAGGTGATAATTGGTTATCATTGTAATCATTCAACTTACAGCAGAAAAAAATATTTGTATTTAAGTCCTATTTGTTACTAATACTGGTATACAAGACATTACCTTGGTGACAAAACAGCTATCTTGTCTGCCACTAAAAGACATGTATTTTGTTTGGTACCCAAAGTAACTCCAAATAAAGCACAAAACAAGCCAGTTTGGCAGATTTTAGTGCAAAATGATGAATTATAGACCAGCTGCTTAGTTGCTTTCTTAACCTATAGCAACCTTTTCTAAAGATGACAACTTTTTTTAGAAGAAATGTTAATAAATATGTAGTATAAATCTTTAGGTGTTACTACATAGGACTAATTCAAGAGGTTCTTCAACAAAATGCATTTCTTTCAAATGGCATCCTCCATACTGCAGTAACAATTATCAGTCTTCACCAAACATCAAAGAAATAAAGCACAGAATACAAGCACTGTAGATCAAAGAGAAGAAAACGTATCTTTCAAAATAAGCACTTGACAGAAATAATGAATATTTGAAGCCTGAATTAGAGTATTGAGCTAACATAATGGCTACTGACTTGCATTGTTATATAAGATCGAGAGTTTGTAGTTGTTTTGAATTCTTATACTCTTGGCAGACTCTGCTAGAACTTAGCATAAAAATCTTATTCTCTATCTCTAAAAATTAGCTGATATTACTCACAGATTTTCTTCTCTCATAAAAAGCAACATGAATTCATGAAGATAGGGGTGAGAAACGACTTTTGCTTTGGGAAAAATTGCAGTCTAAGAGCTAGTGGAAAAGCTCAAGACTTCACTTAAAATAAATCAGCATTCTGAGTTTATGGCTCAGAGCAGTGAAAACTTTCCATGATACATTTCATACCTTAGCAATAGATTTATTTTGCTTTTTGAACAGATTTTTCAGATCTGTCTAAAAAGTGCACAGAACAGAACTTGCACACATGATCATCTGTGTAAGTTGGATTAATTGGAACAGTCCACAGTTCTACAGAAATCATCTTGTTTGATGGGACCACAAGGGGAAAAAAAAATCTATAATTCTGGACTAGATAGATATACCTACGATATTTAGATTTAGGAAACCTGAAGCATCACGGCTGGAGTTGAATCTAGTAAAGGATGTCAAATGCCACGTGAAGGGCTTCTACAGGTACATAAGCAGCAAAAGAAAGACAAGACTAATCAGGAGCCTGGTGATGGTTGGGACAGGGGCACTGGTGATAGAGAGCATGGAGAAGGCTGAAGTACTGAATGCCTTCTTTGCCTCAGTCTTAACTTATAAAACAGCCTTCAGAAGTCCCTGCTGGGAATCAAGGAGTAAGTCTGGAGCAGGAAACGCATACCCTTAGTGGAAGAGTATCAGCTCAGGGAATATTTAAAGAATCTGGACATACATAATTCCATGGGCCATGATGGGATGCATCCACTAAAGCTGATGGAGGCAGCTAATGTCATTGCAAGTTAGCATGAATTCACAAGGGGAAGTCAGACATCACCAGCCTCATAACCTTCTATGATGAAGTGTCTGACATGATGGAGGAGGGGAGAGGAGTAGATATTGTCTATTTTGATTTGAGTAAGTCTTTCAAAACTGTATCCCATAAAGAAACTGTTGAAGTGTGGGCTGTATGAGCAGACAATGAGGTGGGCTAAAAATGTGTGACTGCCCAAGCCCAGAGGGTTGTGATCAGTGGCTTGAAATCCCAGGTGTATTCCAGAGGCCAATACCAAATCAAATCTAGTTCCACATGGTCTGGATGATTGTTTAACTGCAAATGCATAGGAAAATCTTTTTTTAATTCATTATATGGTTCATCTTTATTGTGTTTGGACAAATACTGGTTTGTGCTTATTTAGCTCTCTGATACAATGGGTGCCATAAAGTTAAGAAAAATATTCTCTTTTGATTCAGATGTCTTCTGTCATTTATATAGGCTGAGACTGGAAAGCAAACATATCTGACAACCTATTTCCAGATAAGCAAGAACAAAGCCAGAAAAAACTTGACTGCTGCCTAAAACATCAGAGATTATATTTAGGCTTTAAAGATTTACTTTTATTTTTAGAAGTATAAGGTTTTTCCTTTTTCCCTTTCCCTTTCCCTTTCCTTTTTTCCTTTATTGTGTGGTTGTGCAGTGATTTTGCTTGAGCTCATAATGAAGTGCTTTTGATCAGCACTAAAAAAGGTCTACTGATTGAGTCCTTAAATGCAAAACTTGTGATGAGAATAAACTTCAAGGTCTCAGAATGCACTTATCAGATCTACTGTATGAATAAGTGTCAGGTCCCAGAGCAGATTGCATAAATCTTTCTGGTTGAGCTTGGTGAGTGCAAAGCTTAATACCCACAGGCTTGCAATCTTTTTGAAGGTGATTATTATTCAGCACCAGCTTTGCATCCTGGATGAAGGTTCCCCTTGAACACAAAGTATGTTACATGCTTGTGTGCTAGTGATCAAAATACCCAGAAGGTTGCCACTCTTGCAATTCTTAAACCTGCAAAATGATGTTAAAATGCTACATTCAATCAACTAAGCTGTACATTCACTTATGGTAGATTGAAGGCGCAGTTCTACCTCGTATGCCGAAAACTAGTTTCAGTCATAGGATTTTTTTAATCCCTACTCCACAGTGCAGCATAACTCAGAGATTTACTGAAAGCTTATAAATGGTATGTTTAAGATTTCATGATGTTTTTTTTCTTACTTGCACATTCAGGTGAGGATTACTGCCTTAGGAAGCAGATGTGTACTTAATTTTCCTAGTAAATATAGGTGATAGGTGTTCATCCATGCTTGTTTAGGATAAATTTGTAGTCATAGTATAGAGAGTTTGGAGATTTGGTTGTTGATAAGGAACAACATATTGTTTCATGATCTGTTTGTTTTGACTCTTCATTTAGGTAATGGTCCCAAGCTTGTCAGTTTGACAATTCTATTAAAAAATTTCTACTGTGCTTTTTTTAAATTTACTGTGAATTATATGTTTTGTAGTATCAATTGTCTCCAACCTCTTACTACCAAAATCCTGAAAATAAAAGATAATGCAGCTTATTATTGTACCAGTCTATTAAAAATACTCTTTTTGAAACTCTACATTATTAACCTTATACAAAATACTTTCTTTCTTACTTGAGGTTCAGTGTAATCTCAAATTGTATAGAATATACTACTGAAAATTTCCTCCTACTTCTAAGAGTGTAACATAAAGTAGAGCTCAAAAGAAATTCATGCCATTCTTGTAGTAAGTCTTTATCTTCGTTTTTCAGTGATTAAAAACTGGCAAACTAATTTGCAGAAGTCATTGATTCACATGAAGTCATGTTTCCAACCCTTGGTGAAACATCATTTCAGCCTAGTTTAGCTGAACAATTTCATCTCCCCTTGGCAGTAAAGTTTTAAGATCATTTTGTTTCAACGTCAGTACTTTCCTAGAAAAGGAATATAAGCCCTTTTGCTTGGAAAACAAGGCAATTCGACAATTCTTATTGGGAGGTATTACGGCAAGCTTCTTCCTCGACTTTGTGGTCACATCCAGAATATTGTCTATAAGGTCAAATGAAGAGCAAAATATGTTATAAATATGTAGACTTAGACTGATTTATCAGGTTAGTAACTGGACTCTCTCCTCCACTAAAGCAAAAAAAAAAAAAATACTCTTAATAGTTTTAAGCTATAGAGATACCGTTAGAGAAGTATACTGATATGAGTTATAATGACTCAAAGTTTAGTTATATCATACTGCTTTGTCCTGTTTTAATTTTATGTTGATTTTAATGGAGCTATACATTCACTGTGTATAGTAATAATGCCTGTACTGTATCTAATACACCAGTACTGCATGCATAATAGGTGCTGGAAGGTAGATAGTCACAAAAAGGACCTTACCCATCACAGTGGTACTGTTATGAGCACTTGAGTTACACTTAAACCCTCTAAGGTGGGGAATTAACTCATTTTATTGTAAGTGTCCTAATACTAACTGATGTTTACATTCTTACTATTTCCTGATCATCTCTCTTTTTCTTGACTTATAGACAAACATACATACACACATATGTACTATGATCTGCACCGTGTGTGCCTGTGACGTTATGTGCACAAGTATGGTCATGTTCTGTTAAATCTTCCCTGGCGATTGTACCTCTTCTGTTGATACATAGAGTTTGACCAGAGGATAGGAAAAGAATCATCACTGAGGATAAATCAAGTCTCCTGTTCTTCAATCCATTCATGCAGCTTATGTACAGTATAAAGTTGTAGTAGCAGTTGGTTGTAGATATAACAGTATTTATGTTTGAATTCCATTTGAGATGCTGTAAGGAAGTTCCAGAGAAGTTTTTGATAGTTTTCACTCCTGTGTTTGTACTTAAATCAGTATAAATAATTGTTGCACTGGTATAAAACCAGTCAAGCTAGGAGCTGTAGTAAGATTACTGTTCTCATAAAAATAAACACTTATTACTGAGTCTGTTAGAACAGTAAAGCTTCTTAAGTCCTGATACCACTAATGGAGCTCATGTTGTTCTCACACTAATGAGAAAACTTCATTTTTCAACCTAACCAACAGCATTGAATAACTCAGTAATAATCAAAATCTTTCACTACCTCTGTTTCCCTAAATTTCTAAAGTTGTCTGAGGTGATGTTCAAAGCCATAAGGACCTTTTCCTGTACAGACAAGTTTTATTCAACAACTATGATCTGCATAAAACAAGTAAGATGTTTTAGGTGTTTGGGTTTTTTTTCTTTTGGGTGGGGAATTTCTTTTTCATCTTCAAGTTAGTTTATACTGCCAGACTTCTAGAATAAAGAATTTTAAAGGTTCTTCTGTTAGCTAAAGGTGAAACTCTATTTCTCCTAAATGTGAGGAAACAATTTTGCAGACTTACTGCCAAGCATGTAAAATTACGATTTTGGAAACATGTGAATGCCATTCTTGTGTGCCAATCTTTATATTCTGCTGCTTATTTGAAAGTTTTTTTTTTAATTACATACACTAGCTTGTCTCACAGAGAAACATAAATAAATACCACAGATTTAAAATAAATAAAAAATCCATGTGATAAGGAAAAAAAAAAAGCTGGACTGGAGTAATGCATGAATGTAAGAGCCACTTATAAAAGAATTGGAATAAAACCCTAGTCACCTGAGCCCACTGTTATGCTGGCTCTAC
Organism: Atrichornis clamosus; assembly: GCA_013400975.1. Classification (NCBI taxonomy): domain Eukaryota; kingdom Metazoa; phylum Chordata; class Aves; order Passeriformes; family Menuridae; genus Atrichornis; species Atrichornis clamosus. Next base: position 339,418 of record WBMZ01013429.1, on the reverse strand, counting down.
CACCACGTTCAGAAGTAATTATGGGGAAAACACTAAAATCCTATTTGAGTTACTTCTTTCTCTTTCCACTTTATTTTATATGCAAAAAGCATAACCACTTTGTGGTGGAGGCTCAGGCAACCAGGGTTCCTTTCCATGGAAGTAAGTTCCTCACTTGACAGAAGTGTCCTTAGAAATGTGAACTGAGATGCTTCGCTCTGGTGAGTTAGTGGTTCCTAAGGTCACACAGAGTAGTAGAAGTGTAGGGACTTCCTGTGTCTGAACAGTCTACGGAATTACACATGATTCTTACGCATAGCTGTCTTGGCTCTGAATATCTAAATTCTACCTGAACAGCACCTCATTTTCCCCAGTATTTGAGTATTTGTCTCGGTCTCTCATCTAGTCAGTTAATGAGATCAGAATCTCATCTATTTTCCTATTTCCCATTTCTGTATAATGTTACTTTCCCTCTGTTGTGACTTCGGATGCTATTATTTGTGATAAAGCTTATTACTAGTTTTATCACCAGGTTTCGAAAAATGTGTCAAAATGCTAGGAAAATAAACAGTAGCAATATGGTCTGAAACTGCATTCCCTTTTGAAACACTTGGCACTTTACATCAGAAAGTTAGTAGCATTTCCTATTTATTTTCATAAATATTTTTAAAACATCTCATCCTTTGAGAATGGCCATCAGTATATTTTTTCCCCAGCTGGAGATGGTGTCAGTAAAAGCATAGCACATTTACAGCTAGTGACAAGTTCTTGACTGACTGTAGCCAGCAAGGGGTGCTTACGAATGCAATAGTCAAACTCTTTCCCTGAGAGACTGTGCTTTGCTTTACAAGGTCCAGCTTCTACTGACTTAGTGATCAATTTGGTATGTTGTTTCAGAATCTCTGTTCTGAGCAGGTACATTAGACAACATCAAACTAACCCCCTCCAAGAAGGCTTGTTATGTATGAATATCCTTGACCTCATGTGAGATGTTACGGATCTGGTTCAGGTAGCATTTTTGTCGTGTTGTGAGGGCAAAATTGTAGTTGAACTTAAAATTCCTGCTGGTTTTTGGAGCATAGGTAATGTACTACTACTGAGAAAAATACAGAGGGGAAGGCAAAAGGGAATAAATCCCACTGCTTGTGGCTCCTAGATCCTTAAAGCATACAGATTGGTTTGGTTTGGGTTTTTGTGGAACCTTTTGTTTTGGTTCAGTTTGGGTTTTTTTAATAAATTGAGTATTTCTCACGTTTTAGAAGAACATCTTTTAGCAAAATTCAGTCTTCTCCCCGGTCTAACTGATACAATTTTTGGCTACTGTTTGCCCTTAGCTGAATCTAGCAGATGAAAGAATAAAATCCATGGAGTGCACAGATGAAAAGCCATGCTGGTTCACCTGTATGTTACCAAATTAACACCTCTTCACCGTAATCCTGCACCACGATTTCCTCATACTTAACTACGTATGTCCTCTGGTTGTTATCTGTGAGAATTTGTCTGCCTTCTCTAGGTTACCCAACAGCATACCCCGAATGATAACAATGATTTCAGCTGGAGTGTTTCTCTCAAAAGACACTTTTCCATTTGTGTTGAGCATTTAAAAAAAAATCTGTTTAGTGATTCTGATTCTTATACTTACGCTGCATTTGTTAAATGGGAACCAGATTTATTGTCTGATTTAATACAAAAGCATGAAGAACAGTTTTTCCTTACAATATTAGTGATGATACACATATGTCAAAATTGATAAGTAAGATAAAATTGTTCAGCTGTATTCTTATGTCTGGTCTACTGGTATGCACAGATCTATATATTTCTGTGGTGGTCGTGTGCTGATTTTGGTAGGCTGAAGATGATATCACTTTAGGTAAATGTGGTCAGGATGGAACAACCAGGACTGAGTTTTGAATATCTAAGTAAATAGTGAATCTTCAGTGAACATAGTAAATATTTTTTGATTCTGTTAGAGCAAAGTAATTTTATGTAGCTATTGGTTAAATTAAAATGTGAATGTTAGTATAAAATGCATAACACTTTCTTATGACAGTACAGTAATAAAATCCCTTCAGTGATTTCCATGTTTGGTCCACATCAAAACAAAGCAGCTTGTAAAAATAATCACCGTGACTGCAAATACTGATTGATATATCTACTACTTCTTAACATACCTCACTAAAATTACAGTGGGTTAAATTATAACCAGCCCGTTATATTTTCCAAGGATTGATTTTTTAAAATAAGGAAAATTATAAAGCTTTTGGCTTTAAGACACAAAGATGGACACTGTCAATATGCCTAAGACTTGGATTTTAAGATAATTTTAAAGACATTCAGATGAGGGTAGCAAAAGTGTTAAATAATATTTGGTTTGTTGGAAGATTAAGATATAATTAATTTCTGAGTAAGAAAGAAGTAAATTCTTCCCCTTCTACTTGATGACATGAAAACGATGAGTACTAGTAAGGATGCAGAAAAAATGGATTGGAACCAGTCAGGCAGCAATTCTAATAAGCACGTGGGTCTGAGGCTTCCTATGAGTAGATTTCTTGTGTCAAGTTATAAACATGACTTACCATGGCAGACCTTGATGATATCAAGAACAAAGACTGTGAAGTGTGGTTGTTGTGAACAGTTTCCCATGCTTCTATAGCAATACTGAAACAGCAGGCATCAAGGAATGCTCAATATAATTAACATATCAACCTGAAGGATCCTTCATATATATCTGTGCTTCTTGTTATCTAAAATAGAGCATCCTCACTATATTCTGTGTGATTACTCTAAGTGATTCATTTCCTACAGATGCACAGTGAGCTCCACTTCTGAATTAATTAGTGTATCTATATATGTGTGTTGTCTGTACAAAAACAATTATTTTGGTCAAAAATTACAGGAGTCCTGGTCTTTCCCTAATCTGAAATCTTAATACCTAATGTTGTTTTATTCACCCAAAAAAATACGTGGAACAAGACAATGACTAACACAATCTGAAGTTCTCCGTATTTAGGCTTTGGTGAAAATACAGGCAGCATAAAGTCTAGGGGTAAGAATCTACAGCTATTTTATCACTAAATCCCAGAATTCAAGTTGTCATATTAACCTTGATAAAGTAAACATGATCTCACCACTACCTGCTCTCCCTTAGCCTGTCCTATTACAGGAGTAGGTATCTTTCTCTTCCCAGCACACAGTAAGAATTGTTGTGGCTTAGGAATGGTACTCCCCAATTTAGTGCTCCCACTGAGACTCTCCAAACCATGCGCTGTTCCCTCACTCTCCCACTTTCCCTTCCCTCTGTGGCAGGATGGAGAGGAGAATTGGAGGCACAAAAGGTAAAGATCTCAGGTTAAGATAAGAACAGTTTACTGGAAACAGCAATGAGCTAAGGAAAGGCACCGTAACAGCAACAATACTAATGACAGAGGGTACAAGAAATGAGTGATTTGCATGGAAAGCCCAGGACAATGCGCAATACTGGACAGCTCCCTACGCCACGTTTACTCCACTGGACAAGAACCCCTTCTCCCCTTTCCCCTGCCCCTAGCAATGACATGAGGTTCTGTAGAATGTCCTAGCCATGCCCCTCCCAGCAACTGTAAAAATTAACCTTGTCCTTTCCGGAACCAGGGCAGGCTGGTTCCTACCATTGAATGGGAAATACGGGGAAAAAACAGAGGAAAGCATTCTGTATATGGTTGGAAGAACAACTACCACCTGCCATGCAGTTAGTGTTTGACAGACTAACAGCTGTCTCCTTCAGATTGTCACATCTTTACCTGAGCAGCCTCAAGATCTGTGTCTATACATTCTGGTCCCAAAGCATGTTGTGGTGTCTTGCCTTGGAATCATAGACCTTAAGTCTCTGTCCTCTTTGAGAAAGATATGAGTATTCTTCTGGAACAATATAGGTGTATCTATAGTACTCTAACTGGCAACATGAAATTTGGCTTCTGATTATTTTCTCATTTCTGTGCAGTTTCATATATCGAGCTGAAACATTGAAATAGTTACCAGTATGTTTTGAGATGCCTAGTGAAAGTTTCATATTATTATTTCAAAATTTTTAAATATATACCAGTAATATAAAATAAATTATCATCTTCAATACTCCCTCCCCCAACTAATGAATGTTCATTGCTTTTTCAGATCCCCAAATAGTGTACTATGCTTATAATTCTAGTTAAAAGCATAAAATGCAGCTCAGTTTTAATTTATAAAAGGAGGCACTGGAGGCAAGCACAGGAAGCATGTGCGCTGCAAAGTATATTGGTTTTCAACCTGTATTTTGAAATATACTTACTCAGGCATACTGCAAAAATCAACTTTCATTGTAGCCAGAAATATTTCAACATGCTGAACAACTCTTTAGTAGCTGGTAGGACCTCGCAAGATCAATCTCATGAAGAGAAAAAAAATTGGAAAATAAGGTTGAGCACTACCTAACAAAAGGCTCCTACAACATTCTTAGTAAGATAAAATGGAATATCAAGTGATGGCTTGTGACAAAAATTTATATATTCAGCAGTTTTGAAACAACAGCAGTTGATTTTGCAACGGAAAGAGAAAGAAGGTCTTCATCTGTGGAAGGCACTATCTATACTGAGTGCTTCAAAAGAATCATTATAAGTTTATCTTAAGAAAAATATTTTTGTCATTAGGAGGCATTCTAATTACATGTATATATATTTCAGTGTCATAGTTTAACCCCAGCTAGCAACTAAGCACCACTCAGCTGCTTGCTCATCACCCTCACCAGCAGCATCAGAGACAGAACTGGAAGAGTACAAGTATGAATATGTATGAATTTTTTAAAATTGTTTTTAAAAGCTTTCAAAGGATCATTTTAAACATGCATGACAAGATTTCTCACTTTCTTTTCATATCTCTGCAATACAATATGATTATGAACAGAAGAGAGTGCAGGGCCATAATTTTACATCTCCTCTCCTAGCTCAGAGTATGTATTGATTGTTTTCACATTAGCTGCTCTAACTCCAACACCATTAAAGGATTAATATATATTCTTAAAATTTCATTTTCCGTTATATCCAAGTAACGAGAACAGGCTCTCTAGATGTAGTACCTAAGAGTGGTACAGCATATTCCAGGCAGTAAACTGCAAAATTTTATACCATCATATGATTTCCTCTTCAAAAATCTCTAAGATATTCTCAATATAGTTGACTTAGAAGTATGTACCTTTCTTAGATTCCTACTATACCATGGTCCCCAGGCAAAGATTTCATGAGAGAAATAATTTTCACTGGAAGTGGGCAATTAGCTAAAGAAAAAAGAAACAATTTCTTATCACTTAGAGTCATAGAAGTTACTGAAATCTCTCATATCTATTTTTCATTTAAGTCTCCAAGTTATTTGCTAAGCATGAAGAGAAGAAGAAAAAAGGGAAAAACTTTAATCCACTGAGTATCTTATATCAATGAGAAAGCTTCCACTTACTGAAGAAACAGGTTTAGTACCTCTAAAGAAAAAAATTACACCAAAATCCAACCCATCTACTAAATAGTGGGCCACTGCTAAGGGTAATATTTACATTAAACATCTGAACTGCTCACACAATGGACCAATTTCATTTAAGGAGATGATGGATGTGGGTTAAATATTTGGGAAAGGTAAATTTAGTGTCATGTGTTACATATGTGTTTGTCAGTGCAAATGCATATATGTATATACGTAACATTTTAAAACAAAGCTACGGGTAATTAGAACCATCGGAAATCATCAGTAATGGAGTTGTGGTACAATTGGCTCATGAAGCTCTCATTTTTGAGGAATACTCAGTCTCATTCAGTTTAGGCAATATGTCTTAAGATCTTATTCTGCAAGATGCAATAATATGGGTAATCTCTTATCCCTGCAAAGGGATAATTTGCCATATTGTAGTCATGTCACCTAAGCTACCTGGAGCTATTTTAGTATCACTATTTCATAGAACCCTGAAAAACAAAATATAAGAAATATAATAAGCCCTTTCCAATTGTGGTATCATCCTGCATTCAGTTCAAAGTAGTTCAATTTGTCTAGCAGAGTATTAATTGTGGAAACAAGTGCATATACCATAATCTGTTTATAAACTGTCCTAAGCATAGTTGTTTTGAGTAAGGATAAGTAATACCTCAGGATATCACTTCAATAACGTAGCCTATTCAAAATTAGAAGTTAATAAAGTAGAAGTCAACATAATAGCAATTTGAAATACACCAAAATACATTCATACCAACATTTGGACGTGACAGTGAGACATTTTATTTTGGTGAAAAGTCAATAGAGGAAAGCATTATGTACAATAAGTCACATTATGAGTGAACTGATATATTTAGCAAGCTTTTTAAGGTTATCTGTTTAAAATCGTAGCGTAAATCATTTGCTTACTAACCAAGCATTTTATAATAAATAAGTCTCACATTATAAATTTGCAGATGTCTTTCGCAATAGAGATAAATTATATGTACATTTCATTGTATTAAGCTTCAGATACTGGGATTCAATTTAAAGAGAAAGTATTAATCGTACCAAATGTATTACAGAATTTGCTGGAGTCATTTGAAATAAAATAAAAATGTTAAGGGACAAACATAAGAAATACTAAATAAAACTACATAGTTCTATCTACTCAATACATATTTTCATGCAGAATTGAATTTGGAGAAGCATTTGATAATTCATTGTTGAAAAAACCCTTCCTGGTTTAGTCAAGCAAGAAAATTACCCCCAAAGCCCACAAGATTTATAATGCTTAGAAAACAAAAAGGAAAAAATGGCAACAAAAGATAAGGGCAATTCAAAACCTAATGAGACATTTTAGGCCTCATTTACATCTCTAACCTGATGTAATTCTTCAAAACGTTTTTCTTACAAATTTGCATACTAAAAGCTTATTCTTCCCTAAACAAAATGATGATGAGATTTCCCACACTATACTAAAGTTAACATTAGTTTAAAAGCTACTTACAGTCACTTCTGGAAGATGACTAGTGTATTATTCTTAAATTGACACCTCTATCAGAGCTGATAGTGTAACCAAATACCTTCTTCTTGGTACATGATGCCTGCAGATTTAAAACAGAGGTTTTACGGATCATTACTGCAAAGCATGGTAATTTTATCAGTGAACAGCCTTTTTTGCTAGACAAGTCTATTTTATTTTTAAATTAAATGTGAATTTAAAAAATCCAAGTATGTGGATAAACATCTTTTGATTGTATAAGCATCATCTGGTGAATAGTGTATATATGGATTTCTAAAAGGCTTTCAACGGAAACCCCTTGTCAAAGGCTTTTAGGGAAATCAAGCAGCCATGACATAAGGAAGGTCCTTGGCATGGATAACTAATTGGGAGAAAGAAATACACCAGGCGTATGTTCCCTGTAATCAGTAAAGCAAATGGAAAAACTAAGGTTCCCTTCACCAGAGAACTGCCATCCTATGGGCTCTGTATGTCCTTGCAAATGTATGGTTAAAGGATCAGTCTCCTAGTTCTGTTTATGTTTTGGTTTGCAATTGCAATTTGAATTTGGTTTGAAATTTGATATTTTCAGAAGTGAAATAAATACTATTGTTAAAATAGCAAGAGATAACAGAACATCAATTTATTCTTCTTAGCTGCATATGAGTTTTTTAATCTGGCTCAAAGATTAGAATGTTTCATATTAGATATTTGTGGCTGAGGTGAGTAATGGAAATATTTAATGCAAAAGAAATAATATAAACATGGAACATTATATGATGTGTGTAAGAAGACACAAGATAAATAGTAGTACCATGGGGGGGGGGGTTATGCAATTTACATAATCTCCAATTAAAAAATTGTATCTTATTGGCAAAAAATTTCCCTAAGAAAAATCTCAAAGAAAAAAAATTATACTATCTCTAAAACAACAGCATATCTATAATAGAATCCTTACCTCTTTGCTCTTAATAACACACAAATTACATTTTAATGACCTCAACAACAAAAAAGTTTTCCTTTTCCCAAACTTCCTGTGCAAATAAGAATGATGAGTGATATCAAATATTATAAAATTATGAAGGTTATAAAATGCAAGCATGATATAGACCTAAAATTCCTTTTAAGGCATAGTCTTTACACAGGAAAGTGCTTTTTAGGATAAATGCTTATCTAAGAATTGTTAAATTTTTCATGCACAGCCCTGAAGCAAGAAATCTGTCACCTGAAATTACCTTTGCTTTGTGTGTTTTCACACTTCTGTTAACAGTGAGCTGTTAATTGATATACGCGGGAGACACCAAATAAAGCAAGACTTTGGACAACATGCTACCACTTAATGGATTAAAAATTCACAAGGTTTCCTCCAATAACTGCTAATAAGTAACTTTTGCTTTTATATTAGCTTCTTATATCGTGTTTTGAATACATCAAAACTGTAGACCAGTTTTAGACAAATAAAACAGAGGAATGAGAATCTGAAATAATTTTCTTGAAAGTCCCCTTAAAATAGATGTTTGAGCAGAGGGGAGACATCCATAATTATATCCCAGTTCTGTAGATGGAGTAAAATGAGTTTAACTATATTATTGTAATTCCTTAGATATTAGAGAGCTAGCATGAAACCACATAAATCCTTTTATAAAGGTGCTGTTTATGGAAGTATCTGTTCCTTAAACAAATGAGACTACAAGTTTTTAGATGCCTGTTGCTTTGTACCTGCTAACATTAGGATCTTAGAAACCTTTGCAAGCTTAATCTGAGCCCCCTGACAGATGTGATTACTATCCGAGGTGTATGTGGTGTAAATAGGTGAATGCATAATTTTGTCTCACATTTCCTGAGATGTATTTCTCAAACTATAGCATGTTAAAGTACTAGACCAAAACGTAGAAAAAGGGACGCAAATTATTCCTTAGAAAAAAACTGGGTTTCTGTGTCCAATACCTGTTTCAGAAATTTCTGTTTCAGTTGCTGCCTGACTCTAGAGGGACGTTAACACCAAATGCACTGGCTTTTGACCTAAATTAACAACAGCCCATATTTCTTTGCATGAAAAAATGCCTTGATCTAAGAAAGTGAGTAGTGTTTTGTCTAGCTAATTCCTAGGTATTTTTAGGGAGCCTATGGTTTTGTCCAAGGCCAAGAAGGCAATCAGTCCAGCAAAGATTCTAGGTTTATATCTGCCTTCTTACAGAATACTGCAGATACTAGATGCTACATGCTATTTCTGGATTGAGATGCATAATTAGAAACTTCATCTTCTCCTAAAATTATGTGCTGTTCAGAATAGAATTCAAGGTTCCTTGGGCCAGCAAAACGGCAAAAAAACCCCAACCTTAAAAATGTAGCCTCAAAACAAAAATAATACAGCTGGAAAAATAAAAAAAAATTGCCATTTAGCACTCTTGTTTTTCTATGCAATAACCACATAAAAGTACTGCATATCAGCACCTTTATATTCCCTGTTTTCTCCCTCTCCCCAGGGCAATTCCCCTGAATAAGCAGACACACTCTTTTCTTCCCAAAACATGTATTAAACAGAAGAGAAGTGTATTCTCCTGAAATAGTACCTCAAAATAAAAAAAGAAAAGAAAAAAAAAAAAAAGGACTGTCCTCTTCCTCAATTTTGGGAAAAAAAGGGCTTATAGCCTCAAGTTTTAAAGATGTTATCAGAGATAAGATGCCAGGTTGAAGGAGAAACCTCATTATATTCCTATGGTCTGAGATTTTAGGCCTCCAAGAGACATTTCAAACAGCTTGTCTTAGATATTGCCCGTTATCTGTCTGTAAATACCTGCACATACAGCCCTAAGTGACCCCCAGCTCAGTCTATTTGTCTTGTGCTTTGGTTTGAAGAGCCAAACTTTGACATCCTGCATCAGAAGCTTTCTCTTAAGGGGGTCTGAATTCCATACTGCAGACCAGTTGTCTAAATATTAACTATTACACCATTTAACTTTCAGCTTTGTTAGTGTCTTCTAGCTTTAGTGTTGATCAATGATCATTGTGAAAATATAAGATTCTTCATCACTAGTAGTAAGAACCTTGTCCTGCAGGAAATTTTCCAAGGTGTTTTGGCATGCAAAGATACCTTCTATAAGACTGGCAAAATCTTACTGGCTTTGCTTACATGACAATGGCCTTTTGTTATTCTGATGCTTTATAAACCTCTCTGTCATAGCTGTTTTCAGTTCTTCGCCCTTCTGTTTCTTTCGTCACCCGACTACACTCACGTTGGCATACAGAACTCAAGTTATTTTGTGCCCATATGATCTCAGTGAGTTAATCCGTTTCTAGGTTGTTGTACGTCAGTGCTGAGCACTCTTAAATATTTTCTAGTCATTTCCATCTGGAAGTAAACATCTCACCTCCTGTCTTTCTAATACCTTTTTGTAGCAATTGCATAGATTCCTCAGAGCACAGGGAAAAATGAAATTATCCCTTTTAAAATTCTGTTTCTTGTGCTTTGCCTCTTTTGGCATTATTTGCCTCTATTGCATTATTGTCCCAGATCTTTATTTTTATTTGAATTGCATGTGTTAATTAGTGACAATATTTCAAATTAATAAAAAGAAAGGTCTGCAGCTGTATTTTCCTTAAAATTTGTTTTTGTTACTGCTAGGTGTTGGATGATTGAGAGAGGACAAACCTGTATATAGGAATAATTGTTTGGTTTGCAAATGTAAATATTTCTCATTTATAAATAATATAGGGTCTTCACAGTTCAGTCTCCCTTGGTTTTGGCAGTAATACTATGATTTTATTTACACAAAGTAATTATTTGTAATATTTCAATATCTTAACATTATTTTAATTTGTGGTGCCACAGAACCAAGCAGTTCTACTTTCCCCCTTTATATAAATGTGTCAGAATTCATCATTTTCCAATTGCAGTAGTGCTATATTCAAGGATTCCAAAACATAATAAAACTGTTGTAAAGGCCTTTGTGACAATGCGATGCATTAAGCCCTTTAAATGTTTTATTGGTTATTCTCACTTTAATTTATTAATTACTTTTCTCTTTCTTATTAAAGATTAATTTTTAAAAACAGACTGACATTTTTGTCTTATCCAAATCAAGGAATCATAAGAAAAATATCTGAAGAAGTTATTCATAGTAATAGAAAATTATCTATCATTTTATTTGCTTTTTGATATTCAAAAATTAATTAAATGTGTTTACATAGATGTATATTCTTTATTTCTTTTTCATTGTTTACATTTCTAGCATTCTAACACATAGAAATAGTACAGTGATAACTTCTCAAGGGAAGAGTTAATGCATTGAGCCTCATCATTTGTCGATTATGACTGTGAAACCAGAACCCAGGAGAGTGGCTACTTTGCTTCTTTTGTCGACAGAGAAGTATCTTTTTAGAAGCAGCTGCAACAAAGTGTACACTGATGGCACTGCAGTGGAAAGTACCTCCATTCTCATTCCCCAATTCCTCCCCCTCTCCCCCTCCCCACAAATATAGCGGTAGCTAATTGAAACTCTGATGATATTTTTAAGACTTTCCTTAAGCCTGGCAAAGGCTAAAGTTAAAACAAAGATTTCTTACATCCCTCTGATCTATGGATGATACACCAACCTTTAAAATCTGTTAGCAGCCAGCATAAACTGGGTTGTCTGCAGCCTGCCAGAAATTACACTGTGAGATCCACAGCAGGATGAGTACTGGAGAAATACAAAGATCACAATCACTCACATCCATGTTCCTTAGACACAGATGAAGGGTTTTTTTCATATTAGCTTTCAGAACCTTTAGTAAACCCTGTAATTTAAAGGATTATTTTAAAACTATTCTGATAACACGAACCAGTTGTAGATAATGAATAAATTTATACTCTACATGTGTTATAAATTGTAAGGATGTGATTCCACAAAAGTACACTTTGAAGGGTTTATCAAAATATTTCTATGGATTTTTTTCTTACATGTCAAAAATGTCTATTCTACATAATATTACACAAGTGGGATAGATTTAAACTGAAATACATCAAGTTATTGTGTATTGCATATCAAGTCGCAACATACCTAGCTATTACTTAGTATTCCTATGAAGTCTATTTCAGAAAATTATCATTCCCTTATGAAAAATAAACTCTTCTAGGTGTATTTATGGCTTTGCATCAAAGTTCTTAACAAGATAAGGTGAACTGCATAATAATTTATAAGTAAGCCAAAAAAATAACATCAAAAATCAAAAGAGCGTTGAATACCTCACAAACTGTAATCAATATGATATAAAATATAATCTTAACATTTTTATTCTTGACAATTCTAGCAAGTACCTTCACTGTGGTAAAGCATAAGCTTCTGAAGATAATACAGAAATTTCAGAAAGCAGGAGCAAATGAGGATCTACCAAATATTGCTAGAAGAAGTTTGTATCTTTCAAGTGTTGCTACTAAAAAAAAAAAAGAGAAATCATGGCAGCTATGACAACAGTAAATAGGACAACATAACAGAAAGTTATACTGGATAAAATTAGCACTTTTCTCTCTCTTTTCTGAGAGAGACCAGGGTATCTGCTGAATGAGTGAAAATAACATGTAGATGGCTCAGCCTGTAGTCCTTCCCAGATTATACATTACTATGTCTTTTGTCCCAATTATCTTTTTAAAATATCGCCTTCCCTTCCCTTTCCTTCTGCCAGCACAGTGATGAACTATTTGTAGATGCTCTGGAAGGTACTTCTGCAGCAGCACTATAGAGTTGCTAATTTCTAAATGACTTTAGTGATGAATAGAAATGTTACCAGTATTACTGTAAAATCTTATAATTCTCTCAGCAAAACAAAAAGAAAACAACAAGAATTATTTATGCCACAAAACCATATTTACATCTATGTTTTCCTGGTATTTAATCTAAGTTGATGAATCAGTGATTGATGGGAATAGAGCCCTTACGTAAAATGCTCAAAATTTAATATATAACCACCAACAACAAAGCCAAAATCAGAAATATAATCTGTCAAGTGATTTCTGGGGGATGGGAGAAGAAAAGGGTTTGGTTTCATAGAAGGTGTGAATACTGTGTACTAGAATTCTGATTATCACCTCAGAAAATCACCTGTACACCATGCTAGGTACAACTTGGTGCTAAATGGCACAGGAACATGGACAATAAACATCCTGCATCCCTTTCTACCTGCTGGTCTGTGACTTCTCCCACATCCTGAGATGTAGGTTGCTACATCTGGCTCTCCGATTTAAATGTACACACGATGGATGTTATAAATATCTCCTTCTCTAGTGCAAAATAAGGGCTTTACAGACAGTTGCAAGCCATATGTTCTCAAATAAAAATCTTTTCCAGATGAACTACTGAAGTCAGTTTGACTTTTTTTTTCAAAATTAGTATGTAGCTGCTAAATTTTGCATGGTATTCATCATTCATTTTTGTCACATCTCTAATTCTATTTCATATGAATCCTGACAATACTAACTTTGAGCAGTGCAAAAATTAATTTGGACTTTCACTTTCTTAGCCTATTTTTATTAAAGTTAAATGGCATTTGGAAAAGGATATATTTACTTTTTATCTTTTATTACATTTGGCTCAATTAAATGAAGATGTAAATTTACTTAGTGCACAGTAACTTACAAATATGAAGATCTGTCTTGCTTGAATAGACAGAGTAGCATTTTGGAATCAATCATTTCTCATAATTTAAAGAAATCTGGTTTAGAGGACAACCGTTTACTGTTGTCTTTTACTGCATTCATTGACCCAGACTACGTCTTCTACTTGCTAATTTTTGCTTATTAAGAAGGGGTTTGTGATGTTTTGATCACTTCACAAGGAGTTAGTCTGAAAAATCACCAATTTATTTATCTTAATTGCTAAACAGCTCTCGGGTGGCCGTGTCTTTTGTTAACTGATTTTGCCTATGTATTTGCCTATTTTAGGTACATGCAGTTACTAGAATACTACATAGGCACACAAAGTTCAAACATCAAAATAATTTTGCAGAATTAAGGCCTTGGCAATGGAGAATTCCATCTTCCATTGCTCCAACAGAAACTGTGCTGTGTAGCGAAATTGTGTTATGGTGGGCAGAATCACGTGTGCCCTAATGGAATTGTTGTTACAAAGGAAGAGTATCCAACAGCGTGATTTGCATCATGCTGTGTGAGCCGCATACACTTTTCAGCAGTTGGTTCTGTGTCTGTAATTTATTGCTCTAGAAACCATTATAATAATACAAGAAATGCTGCAGCAAGTGTAGAGGAAAGAACACATCACAGTCAGACTGTAATGACTATTTAGACTATTTAAACTCACTCAGCTTGTTTTACATCAGAAAAACAAGTCCTTTTCAATTACTTATTTTATGCATTTTACTCAGCTTTCTGGGCTCATAGTGGTTGAGCTTAAATACGCTATTACACATCTTAAGATAGTTTATGATTGTAACTGCCCAAAAATGCAAAAATCACCTAAATATTAAACAGTAAAATCAAAAAGTTCTGTCTTGAAAAAAAATGATAAAAGGTGTGCTATTTCCTCCATAAGAAAATGGTCTCATTCTCATATAAGTACTCCATAGTGTATGAAAAAGGTGTGATGGAATCTTTGTCTGTACATCAGCTGTACAATTCATTGTATTCATCTTTTTAAAAACAAGGACATTTAATATATGAACATTATGGACTTCTTCATTAGGTAGGAGGGACATAGAGTGGGGGTTTGTAGCTCAGTTTTTTAATTAGTGTACATATCATGGGTAGGTGGGGCAATATAAGAAGGAAATGCCTGAAACTGCTGAGAGTCCTTCAACAGACCAAGGCGGGACTTCCAGCTGGTGGTTCAATTTTACTTTTTCAGTCTTGATTTAAGCACAGGACATGGCCTATAATTTTTGTCCTCTGGACTCTCTATCCTATGTCAATCAGCACAAAGCTTGCTTCTCTCTTTGCACTGTCCTGCAGAATGGAAAGCAATTTTTGCGGAGATTAGTCCTTTCATCTTCTGTGGGATAAAACCAATTTTTGTAGCTGCATAGTTCTACCTCAGGTATCCAAATTCTTGTTTTGACAGGAAGAAACTACTGTAAAAAAACTACTATAAATTGATGTAATGTTCTGATTTCATTCCTTGTTCTTCTCCATTTCTTCTGACTCAGTTCTTTCTCTATTTTGTGTCTTTTTTCTTAATTTTCTGAAATTTTAAATCTAGAGTAGAGGTAACAAAAAGGTTTTCATTCTAGAATCCTTTGAACTTCTGCTGTAGATTTCTGTACTACCCTTTCCACAAATTTTTCTTTTCTGGCTGTCACTCACTAATTCCACTCCAATGAACATTCCTTTTCTCTTTTGGCAGAGCTTATTTACAAATCCTAAATGTTCCTCTCTGTCAGTTTACCTCTTTGTCTCTTTTATTACCATTGTTCTTCATTCCCAGAGCTCTTTTCTGTCACATCCTTTGCTTCTAGCCTGTTACTACCTTTCCTTAAGCTATTTCTGCATTTCATTCATATTTGATGTTTCCACAGTTCTAACATCAGTATAGTCACTTCCTTAACCTCATAGCATAAGTAATTTCTTCTGCCTGAAATACTCTCTTTTTGAAACCACCTATTGCTTTGCTACCATATGCCTCCCCTTTTCTTGGGTGTGTTTAGCAGCCAATGTACGTTTGCTTCCTTATCCTTGACATGCCATGTGAATTTATAGAAATCTTCGTGGTTTTTTAACATTCAGTACAAAAACTGAATAGGTACACAGAAGCATGATGTACCACACAAACTGGTATTGTTACCAGTGTGGAGGATAACCACATGTTCATTAGGATGCTGCTTTGGATAATTTTTCCTGTTCTGTTTCCAATAAAACAATACACAGCAATGTCACAGATAGGAAAGAATAACTGCTAGCACCAAGCCTAATTTAATTTTCTCTGATATAACCTGATGGAAACAAAATGCTTAAATGCTAAAGCATTTTCACCAACTCAGTAAGCTTCTCTTCATAAAAACACATTCAGTTATCAAGGGATTGACCAACTAGAAACATCAAGGGCAAATTTATATTTTCATCCTCTCTTTTATTTGGTGCTTTGTTTATCTCAGAGTTATTTGTTGGGGTTTTTTTTTCCCCCACGGATTTATTAGTTCTGAAAAAAACCTCATTTAATAGTCTGTTTTCAGCCCTTGAGTGCATATATGAAATTGAACATACTTTAGTACAACAAATTGGAAATACATGTACATTTAATTTTCATCGAAGTATATAGGTGTACTGATAGCTTTAAGTTTTCTGACTTAAATAGGGAATATAGGGAATTTGAGTCATTATTATTTAACTTGAGAGAAAATTCATAGAATTACTTATGGGTGTGTTGTATTCTTTAATAGAATCTGATTTCATAAGAAGCATTTTTACTTTGAGCAGAGCACAGTTAAGCAGCAGTTATGTCACATTTTCTAGAACCACTGGAAAAGTTCAAGAAACTATAAACTACAGAGAAGCAATGAAATAGTAATAAAATTGCTAACATTATCTATAATTAAAGAGATGAATAGCCCACATCTTTATATTGGTTTGGGTTGGGTTGGCTTTTTTGCCAAAGCATTTACTATTTATTTAGGAAATTACAACTGATAGTAATACAACAAGATAGTGCTAATATATTTTAATGACCCTAGAGATTTAGGGTTTTTTTGCTCTGAATGTAAATTTTTTAAAGACTCTCATAGTTCGGGGGTTTTTTATTGGTTTGGGTTTTTTTTAATATGTGTCACTGGAAATGTTTTCTTTCCTTCTTTAAATCACTTACATATGCTCCATAAACAGGTGCAACAGACAAGCCTGTAATTTTTCCAAAATGTTGTTCAATCAAGTGCTTTCCTTGAGCAGAGACAGGCTATTGCATTTCTCTCAATTAAATTATTAAAATCTTATTTTTATGAACTTGTTAAAATTAGAAGACTTGATTTTCAGCAGTGACACCAAGCTTAGAATACGTCTTTGGTGTTTTGCTTCTCTCTCCACACAAGGGGAAACACTTTTTACTTCTGCAGTGCAATCAAGCATGATGCTAGGTATTTCATATCAGAATTAGCAAGAAGTTCACATTTTGTTAGGGGTGCTTAAAGTGTAGAAACATTTGCACAGACCTAGCCTTCACTAGTCATTTTCCTAAACTGTTCTGAGTCAACCCATGAACTTTTCTTACACATCAAAGCTTATTTCCAACTGGGCATTAAAATCAGCTTAAGCCATAACTGATCCTTCCTGATGTGGGGCACCATCTGCACCATTTCTAGTACTTTATTGAACTTCTTTTCCATTTTTTAATCAGTAATTATGAATGTATGTGATATGAAATACAAACATTTGAATTTCTTCTCCCTCCCAAATTTTGCAGGTTACAAAAGGTAAAGTCTGACTACCTGACCATCTTATTGCCTATTATAGCTATGTCTGTTGCAAGCAAAAATATTTATCATGTACTCCACAGTATTTTAGAAATCTAACTAATTTATTCTTCTACCTCTGAATGTTTTCTGCATTTTGCCTTGCTATTTTTTTCCTTCCTTTCATGACTTAGTACATGAGCTCAGCTGCTCTTCCCTCTTGGTCGTTCCTTTGACCAGTGTCTGTGCTGCCACTGCAGATGTATCTTCAGAACACTGCCAACACCTTCTCTCCATTTACACAGCCCTTGCTGCTTAACCTTTAGTGCAAAGCACTCTGCAGGGCTGATGAACGTGAGGGAATTATGCCACCAGGTATCACTGTGCCTAAGATCAACAGGTGACTTTCGAGCTGTAATATAGACACAGAAGGTAGAGCCCTGCTGTGCCTGCTATCAGTGAAGGGCCTTCCTTCTCTTTTGTAGGAAGCTGATTTGCAGTAACCTGTGTTCACAGTTCTTCTTGAGATGCTAAATGCTGCGCAGTACAGTGCTGTTGTTTAATGGTTTAATCAATGAGTCAGAAATCCAAACAAACCTGTAGTCCCATCCATAGGTTGCTGTGAGGATGAAAGCAGTTTACAAAGCAGTAAATGCTAAATGTATTTCCAATTTAAAGTGGCTCACAATTTTCACAGGTGGATAATCACCTTAATGACAAAACAATATCATGATACAAGGCTGCTGAGGCCACTATATCCAACCTTATCAGAAGATTTTCATCTCAACCTATAACTTTATTTGCATATGCTTATCCTCATTCACTCACTGGTGCTATTAATAACCCATTTAGTGGAAAATCAATAAGCACTTTTAAAAAATTAATGGCAGTCTTAGAGCAGGTCAGCTGGCTTTTGGCTGACCCCAAAATGACTGACAAGTGGCAGCATATCTTATGTTTCTAGGTCTAGCATGAGGAGTAAGCAATCATTTAATTTCCATCATGACTTGTGGGGCCCAGATTTTTCAGGCATTCTGTTGACAGAAAGTGTCAAATACATGAGCTTTAAAGAATTTCCTTTAAATTTATTTATGACCTAATGTAATATGACAATGCCTTTTACAATACGCCCCTTCGTTGTGTAAGTTTATCTATTACTAAGAAATATATTAATTTCACTGTGCTGTCACTGTCTTCATTATTCTTTTTTTTTTGGTACAGATTTTTTTTTTTAACTGATTCTTTTGTAACAACCAGCATAAAATAATTGTAAAATAATTACCTGTATCTACAGATACCATTCTTGTCTCCAAGGATTAATAATTGCTATGTGATTCTGTAGCCTGTCTCTATCTTTCCTCATCTTGTGAACCATGCTGTTGTTAGTTTTTGTAATGCAGTGGTGTTTAGTGATCACTGTAAGTTTCAGAGGTCTTTTGTGGTACGAATTCTCCAAAATCAAAGACGGCCCATACACCAGAAAGCTTAAACGCATGCTGAAACCACATCCGACAGGCAGAGCCAATGATCACAGCAGAGAGAAAAACCTAATGAAAATACCAGCTTATTTATATTATTCAAATAAATGTGACCGGTTACCACCTTGCTCGTTATCTTCTGGTAATTTTCCACAAACATTGCAGTAAGTGTGTTGTGAACAGAAGCTTTATTTACTGTAGAGCTATGACTGCGTGGGCTTTCTGTGCAGTTTCTGTGTGGTTGTTTTATATAGGAGTTTCAGTGGAAGCAGAGATACAAATGAATAAAATGCTCAATCAGATGACGAAATGTGCAAATAAGATAAAAACTAAAAACTAACAGTGAATTTTTAGTGGACACCAGAAATAAGGATTTGTGACTTGGATAGTATGATGAAAGAGGTCTTAGTAATAGGGTTTTGATTGAAGTTACTCAGCAAATGGGGGCATGCAGCTAAAGAACTGAGAATTTAGAAGAGAGAGATGAGAAACATCATATGTAAAATAAGGCAAAGGGAAAAATAAGGAAGGAGAAAGGAAGGAAAAAAAAAATTTCTTACATTTGGGAGAAGACATACACAAAGTGTGTAGAGTAAGATGACGTATTGCTCCTATGAAATGTGAGCATGTTAACAGTGCAAAAGAAAGAAGTGACTGTCTGCTTTGGTCTCCACCAGATTCATAAGAGAAAAACCTCGGGTTTTTTAGATTATAGGATAATTTATATGGAAAGGGTATTGGGAGTCCCTATCCAACCTCCAGTTCAAAGCAGGGTCAGATATTATTTCAGAGGATTTTTTTAATAATTCACATAAAAGCTATTTATAGGATATGTTATAATAATGTGACTTCAGAAGATGAGACCTAGTACGGCTACTATCACAGTCCAGAGAATCTATACCAACATGTCTGTGGAGTTCCTCTGGATGCACTTGCATGTAACAACTAGCAAACATTACACTGACCTTTTTATTATTACATTTTCTTGTATAAATGATACAGGATCACACAAGCAACTTCTTTAAATCAGACTGCATAGTTATGTATCAAAGTATGCAAGATTCCGTAGCTCCAAAAGCAGGCGAGACATCAGGGTCTGACTCTCTTATCTATCCCGTTCATCAGCTGTAAAGGAACTAGGAAATGGCACGTCATACACTGTTCTCTGCCTTCCTTCTGTATCTACTTAATGTCTAAATTACCTGAAAGGTGTTAGATTGAATACCAAGCAAGAGATGGAGAGAGAGAGCTGGGAATATGGAAAGTTCAAGGGAAAAAATGAAGCATGCTAGTCAAAGCAAGACAGAGTCAGATGGCAAAGTTCAAGGGAACAAGATATCGGTCGGTGTGATAGGAATTGGCCTCAGACAGTTGCAAACTAACTAGTGCCAAGGTTTTCTGTGTATATCATAGAATGTGGTAAGAAATACTTTAAATGGGATTTTTAAGAACAAAATGGTATTTTCACAGTACATTAAGCCTCCTAGTGAGATCTAAAGCCCTTTTTACAATAAATAACTACATTTAAGGGGTAATCAGATAACTTTAAAATGCGTTAACACTAACAGTCTTTGGTTGTATCCCATTTATTAATCATCCAGCAGAATTTTTAAAAAGTTCGGGTTTTTGGCCTTAGCTCAGGCTCAGAATACCCTATAAACCTCTTTACCCTCGTATGTATCTGTTTAAAACAGAATGCTAGTTCTTTACTGACTCATACACACTTGTTAGGTTCATTACTGTTTGTCACATGGTTTTGATGACAATCAAAATAATTAGCAGAATAAAAAATCATGTGGAAATTGAAAATTATGCAGCCTTTGGTTGAAGAGGAGACTTGGCAAAATGGAGACTGTCTGTGCTACATGGTACTGGTATCCTATTACTAACATACATATTTAAGAACAAAAATGATAGACTTTAAACAGCATCTAAATGATTGATTAACACTTCTGAAAAGAAAATTAGTTTTTCTTTTAGCTAATGACTGAAAATCTCTTAAAACAAAGAACGATTCACTTTAAATGTCATGGTATAAAAACTCAAACAATAAATTCAGCTATAAATGAAATTTTCAGTTGAAAGTCCACACACTTTTCTGTTGCTGATGAAGAGAAACTGCTTTTGATGTGAATAGCAGTCAATAGCAATGAACTTTTTTGCTTTATTTGCTCTTTGGCAGAGAAATTAGTTTTCTTTTGTGTGTTGCGCTTCTGGGTTTTGCGCTTTGGTTTTGATTTTGTTATTTTCTTAATAAGAATACAGGAGTCTTTATTTTATGGTCTGCATATAATAAAGCGCTACACTAAACTACCACCACTAACTACATAAAATATATGATGTTCATGTGATAGTGCAATTTTGGATGGGATACAACTAAAATAAAATAACAGCATAACATCCAAAGAATTCTAAAAGATTAATTTTTCTTGGTGCTCAAAGATGGCTATAGAATATTTTTCTGCCATTGAGGCATATTTGAGATGTGAGAAACATTAACAATGAGGAGGGCTTTAGGTCAGGATCACTGTGCATCATAGATGGCATTATCTGCTGATATAGCTGAGCTGAAAGCTGCTGAAAAATAATCCTTTTTGTGCCCTTGTCAGTGGCTTTGGCCTAGAGTAATATAAAATCAGCTTTACCTGAGTCAGATAATCATTACAAAATTAATTTTGTTCTTGACTCACAAAAATAATTGTAAGAAAAATATATTTTATAGGTGTGATGAATATTATTTTAAGTTTAAGCTTACTGAGATGTATAAAATACTAAGTGCTGCTGGTAATTGAGCAACTCTATGCAACTGTAAATTAGCTGCTTGAATTGAAAACAGATGATTACTAAAAGCACTTTTTTCCCCCCTAGAAAACTTGCAGTTCTCTTTTTCCTTAGCATTCACAAGGGGCATCCAGTTAATCATACTGAGGTCTCTCCCTTAGTGCTGCAGTAGCTGATTACCCAGCAGGAGGTGCAGTTCCAGCAGGGTAAGTCAGAATGGTGTTGGTTGTTCCCTAGGGAGGGACATCCTGTAAAAACACCAAGGTTGAGAACTGTCATATTCACAGCAGTAGGTGCATTTTCCTCAGAAATTAATGGAGCAAGCTGGGCAAAAATGTTTTTAAACTACATCTTCCCTAGAGTAAGATGCAAATTCAAAGCTCTTTTGAAGCATTGGAATGAAAGTTGAAGATAAGACTTTTTAGTTTTTGACATTGATGATACAGGGAACACTAGCACTACGAATATTAAATGGAAATGGAAGATAAGTGGGGCAAATGTTATTCAAGCAGCTCCCGAATGCAGTCCTAGCTGTTTCAGAGCTAGTTTAATTAAGGTGCTTGTAATTACGGTTGTTATTATTGTAGAATACCTGTCATGCATTTTCTTCCTTCAATTTTTTATTAATTAATCAACAGTTTTTTTGTTGATCGACAATTTTTTCCTGAAATAAGATGATTGAATGTAATCTTGCCTACTAGAGTCCCATCCAACAAAAGAAGGTTAGAAGAAGGAGCGAAGCTTTGAGATGCAGCTTTTTTTTTCCGGCGGCAGTCTGTGCTGTTCAGTGGCAAGCAGCAGCCCTAGTCTGCTTTCTTCGTTGTAGGCAGTGCAGCACAAAGTGATTGGGATCTGTTTGTAGAAAGATTGTGCAGAAACATTAAGAGTCTTGTTTGCTCTGTCCTCTTGAACAAAGGCATAAGAAGGGTCTATTTATAATACACAGTTTCTACAGATTTCTTGCTAATAGAACAAGATAAATGCTCGAGGATTGTCTCTAATAGATTCTGTAAGGACTGTACAACCTGGTCACAAATTCTGTCTCCCACGTGTTTTCAGCCCCTGTGGTCTTGTCATCTTGTCTTTGCTTCAGCTCAGTGCTGCTTTTTTGTGCTTTTCATGTGATTCCTGTGTAAGCTCTTACACTATGTCTATTAACACTGGGTTATAAGAACATGAATGATCAGACCTGAAATGCACCTAGCATGGCATACGAGAGACTTAGGTAAGAGTTGAAAGAAAAAGGGGAAAAATCAAAATACAAAAGAAAAGGGAAAAATAATTTTATCCTTTATTTTTAGTCTGCAGGAATATCTAGCTCAAGGGATTCCTGATCCAGGAGTGCTATCTCTGCATGAGAATATTTCATTAAATTTAAATGGTTAGTCTTTATTTCTTCTTTAACCAACAGGCCCTGCTAGCCTTAACTGGCAATCCACTCCCTAAAACAGAATTAAAGACACCACTGAAAATGTGCAGAGACACAAAGCTTGCAAGACTTTATTTCATTTTCATTTATGCAGATTTTTATTGCATCTGTCGCGTAATTGCTATCAAGTAAATACTATTTCAAAGTAAAATTTGTGACCTTTAAAATCATTCTAGTATATTCTATGTCGTTAACTTACATTACATGCTACCCCCAATTTTACTTGGTCACCATATCTGTAGAAATGTTTCCATGCCTTTTAATTTAATGCATACACTTATCTGATAAACCATAAATGAAGCCCTCAATATTAAATATATTTTTTAAAATAGCTCTTGTTTACTATTTCTTCTTGGTACACCTGAAATATTTTCCATATCCGTGAGTAAAACATAACCTGGTATTTTAGAAAAGGGGGACAGCATATGAGATGAGAAATGTGAGTAGCAACGTCAATTAGGAGTTCTGTGTCACAAAATAGTATATAAATACTGGTGTAATATCTCCAAAAGTCAAGTGACAAGGCCTTCATTGTTCTTTAATAGGACCCAGTTGTTCATGAACATATGGGAAGCTAGCTTATTAATAAAATTATTCTTCCCTAGTCATCTTAATTCTGCCAGATTGTAAATTATGCAGCCCGTGTGAATTAGAGTAACTCACTATTTCCAAACATCCTGAGATTTTTTTCTGTATAGAACTTAACATAGGAGGTTCTGGCTTCTCTCTCGACATTTTTTTTAGGCAAATATATTGCATACTTCCAGCGATGTGCTGAAGGACAAATATAGTTTCAAACCTATTGTGAATTAACAGGAGATTGATATGTTGTAACAAAAAGAATCTAAGTAGGCAGGAGATCTCAAGTATCTAATCAGTCCATTCACACAGGAAGACAGGTCCAAGTCAAAACTCAAGACTGAAAATTACCCAGTCTCTGACCTCATGTATTTTGCAATGCAGACTTGAGCAAAATTTTTCAGTCCGAGATAATCTCTTTTAACACCTTCCAGTTAATTCTAATTTCAGTTGTAAAATACGTGTTGTATTAAAGTCTGCACACACATTAAATATTCACATTTACACTAATTCATAAGGTAAAGGAGTATACCCTCCCTGACAGCAATGCACTTTAATATATTGCAGTGTTTAAATTTAGATATTTGAGGCTCCCACTAGACAACAAGTTATTAAAACATCTGCCTTTCCATAAGCCATTCTGTTCTCTGCCATTCCACATGTCCTTTTCTACTTCACCAGGCAAAATTGCCCAATCTAAATTTCAGCTCAAGTGTTTGATGGCTTTCACGCTGAGCTCAAACTGTTAGTGCTTCCCTGAGAGAATAGAATTGAAACGGGATTTAATCTAAAATAACAAAATAGAATAAAGGTTTTACATATAAATAAGTAATGCCCTGTATATTTTTATGCACACTTCTCTTTTCTGGATTTTGCATGCAGTGAAGTTAAATGTTAAAATGCATGCATAACCCAAAGCTGACAGAAAAGAACATCAGTGCATGTCTTCAGTGTGCTCAATTAATGCCTATCCTAAAATATATTTTAATTCAAAACCATAATAACTGTTACTACAAAATACATTGAAAAACTAGTGTTTTTATGCTACCTTTGTCCCAGACTGCTGTTTGTTTACTTTTTTTTTAAGCAGTGGTAATTTCAACTAGCATTCCAAAACCATTCCAAGCATGCTGTCCAGTATTTTCAGTAACAATAGTTGGAGTTTTATATGCTCACTGTTCAGGGAAGATTCATATTTGGAGCTAGCTTTTTTCACAAACTGTGAGCAATTGGCTTTATAAAACAGGATTATGAGCTACCTGTTATCGATAGATATTTCAATATTTAATGGTGAGGTACTAAAAGCATTCAGGCCTTCTGTAGGAAAAATTATGGGATTAATTCCCACTACTAACTAAAATCATGTGCTTGATGAGTGAAACAGAGCAGGGTCAACCTATTGTCACTTACCTTGCCATTTTTTCCTACATCTAGATAAATGTCAGTTTATCACAGTTGCTCGTACAATAAAAGGTTTCATTTTAGTATTGCCTTGTATCAGTGAAGGCTTACAACATACTGGGGAGTGCCACAACCAGCAGGTTGAGGGGAGTGATTATTTCTCTGTATTGTGCCCAGTTCTGCTCCCCAGCTGCAAGAAAGAATAACAAATCGAGTGTGATCTATAAAGGGAAGCTGAGGAAAGTGAGTTTCTTCAGCTTGCAGAAGAAAAGGCTAAGAGAAAGATCTAATTCCTGTGTTCAGCTGTATCATGGTGGAGAATATGGAGCTGCATCTCAGAGATGCAGAGTAAAAGGACAAGAGGTAGTGGTCAGCAGCAAAAGAATTTCCATCTTGTGTGGGGTTTTTCACCAGGCAGGAGGGGCTAAGCTGTCAAAGGGAGTCTTCAGATATTCAAAGCTGAATTGGACAAAGCCCTGGAAAACATGTTTTAACTTTGGAGTAGGGGATCCGGCTACATGACTTTCAAAGATCCCTTCCAATCTAAATTATTCTGAGATTGTATTCTGTGATCCATCAAATAAATAAATTGCTAAGAAAAGTATTTGGAACCTTTTTATTTTGAAATTTTCACTCCAGGATTAACACCATTAAGAATGTCTTCAGTTACCCTTTTTTAACTCCATGCTTCTGTTCTGCAATCTACACAGTATAAACAATTTTATCTTCACAGTATTTAGGCTGTACAGTTCTAATTGTGTGATTTGATTCTCAGATATCATAGATGTTATTCAATAATACAATGGCAAACTTGAAATACTCCACAAGGCAGTCATTTTTCCAGGCATTAAATATGGGCATAATTTTAGGAGAGTGTTTGCCTATACACTATGTGACCTGATGACTGTGCATGTATAGGTCCAAACCATTGACTGCTAAATTTATTGCAATTATACCTTTCCCATATCACTCAGACAGACATGAACTGAAACTTGTATATGTAATAGCCAACCTTCCATTTAACTGGATGAATGACAGATCTGGACACTGGAGTTCCAAACAGCTATAGCCTTAGGAAGAAGAGGAAAAATAAAATTTTCAATTTAATTTCATTGCTCCATAAGGCTGAATAAAATCATAAATTCTTCACCATGCAAAGTGGCAAAGAATTTTTGCAAGAGGCTGAGACCTGCTAACAAGCTGTTTGTGAATTGTCATTAAACTTTAAACTGTGCAAGATAAAATTCAAATCTTAGTTGCTGTTTGAAAGAAGTCTATTTAACTAGAAGACTTTTCAAAATATTTTCTTTTACATTAAAACACTGATCAGTTGTCAAATTACAAGAGTATAGCATGGCCATTTCAATTTGTGTTAGCTAATCAGACTTTTTTCATGAAAAACTAATTTTACAGAACATGAACACAAACAAATTCTCTCAAAACCACCTGTGTCCCAGAAAGTTACAGAATTTCCTAACTTCATCTAAATTCCAGAACTGGAAAGGTGAATTCATTTGCAGTTTAGAGAGTAAGATCCAAGTCATGCCGTCCATTTATTACTTCTGTGAATTTAAAGAGGTACACATTTATTTCAGCACTCATTAGTATTTCCTGCTTACCTTTGCTCAAGCCTAGAGACCCAGGAGGAGGGAACATTCTCCGAGACCTAAGGAGTAAGCATGGGAGCCAGAACAGCAGAATCACAACAGGGAATAGCTTGTTCTATCCACTGGGGTATGACGTGGAGGTGGAAAGCTGATAGGCAAAGGGCCACTTATGAGACAAAAGGATAATTCTAAAAGTACTCATTCATTCTACCATATTTCCTACATTTAGCAATACTCTTTACATGCTATAGGTGGTATAAACATAGTGTATTCTCTGTTTTGGCAAGTGTCACAAGTACTGTTTTCTTGCCTACTTTGTGGCTTTTTGCCGCTTTGCCCATGCATTCCACTTGTGCAAAACTCCAAACTTAAGTGAAACATCATTTCCTTTGCAGTAATTTAACATTCCAGTGGGCTGGTAAGATGAGCACTTCAGAGAATGGCTTGATTTTCCTAAAGTGAAAAGTCTACATAGGGCACATACAGTAAATTACTTTCTACCTTTGGCTACCATGGTCACTTGATGAAGCTGAGCTGAAGTATTATTACCCTTCCTGATGACATGGAGTCATTAAAACATTCTGTGGTTTGAGATATAATATTAACACTCACAAGAAATAAGAGTTTTAGAACATGTGTTGCTGTCAGCTTGTAAATTATCACACAGCATGTGCCTACAAACTGCATCGACACTGTTTAACTTTGTGAGGCGTGGACAGATCAAAGACAACATAAAATGGGCTCTGAGAAAAGAAACAAAACCATAACTGTAGCAAATAATCAAGTGACATAATTGTGTTCCTAGTAGAAATTAAAATAGTAGATATTGTTCTTGAAGGAGGATTATTATTACTTCTTTGTTATTTTCTAGTTGTATGTTCCGCATCTCCCAAGCACACAATCATGAAAATTATCATTGATTTCCTTAATCTATGCCCTTTCTGAGCCTTCATGACAATATAAATTGTATAGTTTGTATTTTTTCAGCCAACTATTATTATTCTAATATTTAACTGTATTAATGATGTGTAAAGTGTAAAAAAAAATTAGGCATTGTTTTAATTAATTTTTAAGGACATCTTAAGGCTACTAATATAATTTGTAATGCATATATTGAAATAACATAAGCAGTGCAGTAGAAACCTCTTAATAATTGTATGTGTGACCCTCAATATAGGCATTTTTGATTTTTTGTTTTGTGTGTAACCTAACATATTGCCTACTTCCCCAAATTTATTAATATCCTGTGGATACAGTGCTTGTTTGAAGGTGAATGAAAGTCCACAAAGTCCCAATTATTTTCAATTTTGCACTTGTTTGATTAGAGTGCCATTGTCTGTAATTTTTACTCTTGTTTTGAGTCTTCAAAGTGCATGATTCATGCCTTGAAAATGGGTTGTTTTGTGTTTCCCAGCACTGCCTTTTTTTTATCCCTGCCAGTTATAACCTGATAACCTGATTTCATACTGTGCTTTAGCACAACAATACAGTCATCAAACTAAAGCAACACAGTAAGTGGGCACATTAGCCATCATTTTACTTGATCACTTGGGAGAGATTAAATTTATTCATTTTCAGAACAGATAATGAAATATTTAAAACATTTTAGAGTAAACGGTAGCAGCATTTTGAAGCTCTGGCGTGCTCTTTGCCAGAGCAGTGTACTATAGACTGCACATGTACGTCTCTTGTGAAGATGGTTGGGAAATATCTGCAGGTTTTTTTTTTTTTTTCTTAGGCTCATTTGCATTTAGTTTATCTAAAGTGAAATCCATTCAATTTTATTGAACTGTAATTCTGGTAATTTACAATATTTACATGCTGTGGTTAGATTGAAATCAGTCCTTAATTCAAATTCAATCTAAATTTACAGCATAGTAATTAGGGCTTTGTAACTGACACTAGGGGCCTATTGATTTAATGAAAAACTTAACCTTACAGTAAGTGTTTAATTAGTTGCTGCAGTAGATTCTGCGCTGTCCTAAATTGTGGACTTTAGAGAATTAGGTACTAATTTAAATTACATTACTATATAAAGATCAGAAATATATTTTAAAAGAGCATGTAGCCCTACAGATGAATTAATTTGTCAGTCTTTTAAAAAGTTAACAGAAAAAGGCAGTAATCAAAGCAATTGCCTACCTGTCCTAATTCAGGTAAAGCAATGCTAGGTATCCCAGAAATTACTACCAACCTTTGTAAAATATTTATTTAAAGAGTTAAAAAAAACCCCAAAGTGAGATTTTCTTTATGGAAATTTTCCCCTGGAGGTAAAATTTGAAATAATACATATATGCTTGACTATATATTGAAGGTATCCTCTGAAGATGAAATAATGAAAAAATCTGACTAGAAAACCCAATATGGTTGTATTCACTATGGAACAGATATGTGACAGAAAACGAGTGTTAGCATCTATTTTATACACAGAAAATGATATTTTTATTTATAAATGTTGTAAGCTATTATTCTTCACAAACTTCATAAAATATCTCAATCTAGATCAATCCCAGAAGTTTTCAGATTAAGAAATAATGGATTTCTAATAACAGCAGGTTTTTCTTTCTTCCTGGTTTTTCCCCTTTTTATTATCATGGCTTGGTACAGCATAGACACCAAGTCACAAGTTGGGAGTGGCTGTTATTCCCCAGATCTGCCATTAACACTTTGGCTTGATATATAGCCATTGTAACAAACTGCAATTCATCAGCAGCATGTGAGTACACAGGTATCCAAAGCCCTTGCTAGTAGGTTTGGCTGGTAAACCATCCTGGAGTAGCAGTGACATTGCAGCTTTTTGCCATGCTGCCCACGTGTATGGTCCTGACCCCTGGTAATCATAGAGTATTTTGTAGTAGGTGCTCCTAATATGTAAATTTTTAGTGAGACACACATTTTATATCCATAAAGAATCATCTAGAAGGTCATCATGGATTTCAGTAATTATAATTCTACTTTATATTTGCCTAATTAACCTGTATTCATCACCTGTTTGCAGCCTACACTTGCTCTTGTGGGGACAGGAGCAGAGATCATTCAGCCAAGCACTGCTATACTGCATTGTGTATACACAGAGACCAAACCAAGATTAAACAAGGGGCCATAAGTTTGGCCCTCCTTGGCTTTTTGAAGACTCTTCTTATGGCTCTGGACAATTTCTTCCATTGAGAAACTGATTCAGTAATCCTGCTTGCTCATTCACTTCTCCTCAGTTCCTCTAACAAGAGGACAGATATGTCTGCTGGTGCTGCATACTCTGTCCAAGAACTGAGCGTTCAGGGGAGAGGAGAGGTGTAGGTAAAGAGAGAGATTGTAAGCTGAAGGTAACTGGAGTTCAGGAGCTAGCCTGAACTCCCCTTATTCCTTTCCAATTTTCTGTGTGTGCAGTGAAATACCATTAGGGTCTAGCTCAGTCAGTAGTGATGCTATGGAAGCTATTGTGTCACATATGGAAAAAAACCCCCAAAACCTTGATACTTTGTAAAATTTTGTTTTCTGGGACAAAGAATGAAAAGAAACAGGAAGAAAATTACACTTTTTCTACCACTTGGTAACAAGACAATGATTAAATAATTGATGAATTTTTCCAAAGTACTGGTCTGAAAGATACTTTATAGTAATAAAGTGAAGCAAAGTAAATATAGCAATAACTTAATACTCACAGCTCAGTCATGAGGTATTCTACAGGTACGATACTGAGGCACAGAGAGACAATGTGTTTTTTCCAGTTTCACAGTCTGTACCATTCTGAAGCACATGGCTTCTCTGAGTTCATAGAACATAACACAATAGAACAGTGAGACCGGCAATCAGAGATGTAAAATCCCCATTTTTGTTCTGTTACAGGATCTACTCTTCTCCACGATAAAACTTTGCAGCAGTTCTCTTTGGACAACATCTCTTCTGAGCTATCATTGTGCTGAGCAAGGCCTGGTAGGAAATTCCATTTTACTATATTTCAAAAACACATTGTTCTTATAGAATTCAACTAAATTCTATGTGTTTTATTAAAACTTTTCATTATTTTGCTTAATTTCAAATATGCTGGGGTTTTTTCCAAAAGTAATAGATTTTTCTTTTTGGTGTCTGACATGGGTGGGTTTTAACAGACAGGTGTCTGTTATCTTGTTCATGGATTTTTCTGGTCATTCCCTGTTCCTAAGTCTGGACATAGTAATATTCCCAGGTGAGATTTTTGCACAAATGCCATGGAACCGAGAAATATGTTGATACACTGTTAGGGTATTACATCTGTTCTAGTAAGGGGAAAAAGGGAAAAAACATTCATTTTATCATTGTCTTTTTTTGTCTGCTGATAAAGAAAGACATAAATAAAATACAGATACGAGAGAACAGATATTGTAAAAATAAATAATTTTTAATCATACATTATTCTTTTTATCAACATGTAGCAATTAAAATACGTGGAAACAATTGTTTTTCCTGTGGTCATACAGTAAAGCAAGAATAGAAAGTAGATATTTTGGTCCTTGTCTTGGTCCTCCTGGCTAAACTACACTGCTTCTCTTGATCTTTATCATTTTATGAATAAGTCAGCACAGTGTCACACCAGACACTTTCTATATTCAGAAATGATAAATGGCTTCTGCCTGAATTAGCATTACAAAAAAGTGACACACATCACCATCAAAACCAGTTCTCAGAGCTAGAAGTCAATGTGCAGTTTAGGGGGCAGGTCAAAATCTCAGCTGTAACGAGCAGATTAGTTTCCAATCTTGCTATTTCAAGGAAAAGGTCAATTTTTCTTTTTCCAAAGAAAGGAAAATAAATACAACACCTGAAGAATTTTAATCCGTCTCAAGTAGAGTGCATGTGAGAGAAATAAAGGCAGGGAAGGGAATGTAGTTGCTGTGTTTGTAACCAGGTACACAAGATGGCAAAGGAAAATAGAGGAAAGGCAGAACAGGAAAAGCACAAATAATGTAGTGAAATGTGAAGAATGATGTAGATGGAGAGTAACATCGGAAAAGTCACAAGTTCAGTTTTTAAACATACCATATCTCAGCCACATTTTCCCAACAGTAGTCATCTGTGATATAGTTTTTCGTAGAAAGGGAGACTTAGGCAGAAGACATCCAAAGAGTCCTAGTACCACCCTTCATCTACACTTTTGCCAATGGTTTCTAGTTTTGATGAGTCAGCACAGTTCATCAGCAAAAGCCATTTCATTAGTCAGTAGGATGTCAGCGTAGAAACTTGCCATATTTGTTACTCTGTCATTGTGTATCCTTTAGTATGTTAAAACATAATGAAAGCATTGTGTAATATTGGAGTAACACCAGCAGTTTTCAGCAATACACTCATCACATTCAACGTTTTTTTGGTTTCCCTCAACTGCCAGATTAAAAGCCACATTACCAACATCTCCATAGGCTGATATGATGAATATATCCAAGAATAATAAGTTAGCTGAAGGACTTCTGTGTTCTAATGACCCTTAATTTATAGCATATGCCTTTTTAGGAAACACTGGAAATTGAAGATCACTTTCATTAAACACAAGGTGATAAAAAATTTTATTATTTTGGGAGATGGACAAACTGATAGTCTGGCTTTCAGGGCAAGAGAGTGCAGAGGTTGTTTAAAGGCATTTCTTGTTTCTTTAGTCTCCAGGTTTACTGGAATGAAGAATACTACAGCTGTTGTCAGGATACACAGTAAATTCTTTTAAGTCATTATAACTTGCATAAATAGAGACACAGAGTAAAAATTAAATATATCCTTCTGAAGTTGTCAATATATTTCAAGTTATAAATTCAATCTGTAATGAAATCTTTGTCTATATATAGCAGAACAAAAAAGAAAATTGTTTGAATCAGCATAAGAAATGGTAGTGATTTCCCAACTCAGAAAAAGCCAGGTTCATGCCATGACTCTCCATGACCTTTCACAATTCATGCCATGACAACATGCTCTGTGGTTTTGGAAGGTTAATCACAGACTGATACAGGTTGAGAGGAAGGGGAAGTGATGATATGTGACATTTAAGTGTTGTGTTACCCCTCCTTCTCTCAGACTTTAGGGCTTAAAACCCTAATTTGTACTGTACTAGCCAATCTGTACTGAAATGGAAGGATTTTATAATAGAAATTTTAAATTGCTTGGAATGTAATGCACAATTGAAAAAAAAAAAAAAAAAAGAAAAATTTTCAAGGAAAAGGAAGGCACTCCAGCTTACCATGGTTTTCCCTCTGTGGTCTGATCATCAGGCTGGTCACTCACATTTTAGAAAGCCAATTCAATTTCCTTGAATCATTTCTTCCAGCTCAGAAGAAATCTGAATAGATATCCCCTCATTCCAGAGGAATGCTCTGACTCCAGCGTTTGCAGGTGTCAATTTCGCTTGTCCTTCACCTGTTACTTCTGTTCCTGCTGTGGAGGGAGTGTAGACTGACTGCAGATTAGTGCCCTGGCTACTGCCTTCACTTTGTGTCACTGACTGTATCCAGCTTCTCTATATACAATTAAATTCAAGTAAATAATTTCATGAAATAAGCAAAACCAAAGAACCTTATCTTAAAACAAGTTCCAAAGTTCCAAGCTAGGTATGAGCAGCTACTGAAGCTATACTGAAGTCTGGCAAGTAAGAGAGTGTGATTTATGCCATTCCTACATCATGGATGTGTCAAAAGAATGTCCTTGGTATTATCCACCTTATTTACAGACCCTAGATCCTGTAGAAACAGAACACCATGGAAAAAATAAGGAAAAATAGCCTATTTAGACATTGCTGTGTTACAATTTTCAAAGGTATTAGATCATCAAGAACCTGAGATGCCAGTGCTGTTTACTTCAGCATGAATTTCAGCTGAATTTTTAAAAATTTCAATTCAAATTTATTTGAAACTCCTCGTGGCATAGAAGTCAATTTAAAATCGGTTGTTTCTTCTTTTTTTCCCCAAAAAAAATCATTTTTGTGTTCTGCCATTTTGTCGTTTTCTAACGGGACGTCTTCCAGTAACTTTCATTTTCTACCTCTCAAAAATAAACAGGTTGATTGCACAAGATTTGGGGAATTTTATTTGTTTTGCTTTAAAATCTTACAGTCTGTGAAATATGACATCACTATGATGTCATAATATTGTTGGTATCTCAAGAACAGTGCTCTGTTACTGAAGAAAGGATATTTTCCTTTATAGATGGAATAAGTTTGTTGTCATGAAATATCATTACAGTAACATTATAATAAAAACTTACATGCCCTTCTGCTGCTGCCAGTCTTTCCCACAAATGTACACATCAGTGTGACAGGAGAATGAAAGCAAATGTGCTATGATAGGTTAAGAGAACATGAATATATAATTCCTGGCTTGTGATAGTTTTCATCTACAATTAGGCAGTTCTCATTCTTTTCTAATACAAGAATTTTCCATTTGTATTTGCATGTGGCAAGTCAAAGACAAGGAAAGTGTAACAGTTTTTGTATCTTAAAATGTAATAGATGCTTTCCCAATCTTACAATAAGCTAAATAATGTAAAGCTTTCCACAAGATCATGGGATTTTACTTCAATGGTACCTGAAATAAATGAGATCAAATGAAAATACTGCTTTACTCTCCATTTTAAAATTTGTGCCACTTCTGCCGAAGGCAGAATCAGCAAGCTTAAAAGTTCAATGCATGTAGAAGCAAAAAAGGCAGAAATATTGCAGAGCTGCTCACTGTACAGTTTATGCTAATAGTCATCTGCTTTTGAACATCTTTTACATTTTCCATAAACTCCCAAGAGATATATACATATATATCTATGTATATTTATATATACCCATACATTTCTAGTACCTTTGCTCTTATAGTGGCATAATGGCTAAAAAGACATTGTAGTGTTTAAAATTTAATGAAGAAGTTTGGTTCACACAGTGAAATTCTGTGAACTTATTTTTACAATAAAACATTGCTGAAATCATTCCTCCCAAGACAGTACTAAAATACATTCTAGATATGCTTTCAATAAATATGGTGTAAAAACAATTAGTAATTTATTATTATCCACTGTCTTTATGTCAAATATCCAATCTCCATTTAAAAATGTTTTTTCTTGTTCTTTCATCAGCTTTTCTTCTGTTGTTTAATATCTTCTTATTAACATAATACAGAGAGATGGGATGGAATTAATATATAATAAATGTTACAAACTCTACAGATAGTTTACCTGCTCTACAGATAGTTTAGCCTAAGGTGAAGCTGATTGAACCTTTGAAAGCAACAGCACTATCTCTTTGGTAATCATGGAAGATATTTGTATCACTTGAATTTCTGCAGTCTGCTTTAATCTTAGAGTCAGAATAGTCATTTGTTCCCTATTCAAGATTATAATCCTCCTATTTGTAATTTATTTAAACCAGCATGGGATAATATTAAAAACTGAAAATATTTCTCCTTCCTCTTAATAAGGTGAAAAAAATTAGTATCCAACAAAAAAAAATGTTTTAGGAGTTAATAACAGGTCTAATGTCTTAATGTGATCTTTTCTGAACTGATTACTTTATAAAAGGGCCATCCCTAACTGCTTCATCTGTAGAAAGGCAACCACATTTTACAGAGCTGAACAAGTAGGTCATTAAGTTACAAAAAAATATGCAGATCTTGAGGTTAACTGATATGTACCTCTCACACATTTGTTTCCATAAGGAAAGCCATTGAGACGTGAGGTCAGCTCCAGTCTCAAAACCAGCTGAGGAGATTGACACTGAGAGTGTAGACACTCTGCTTCTCTGAAGGCCGGGGAGCCAGGAGGGGTGTCCTGCCTGCCTGGCTGACCATCCACACCGAGTAGGGCTGCTGGCCACAGCAGCAGAAGAGAGTGGGTGCAGCTATGGCATTCTGCCCACAAGTTACATGCAACTTGCCTGGCCAGCCAGGCAGCCAGGAAGGATGGTCACGCGTATTAGTTAGGTGGACAGACCGACTGTCTTCTACACTCTCCCCTGCTGCCTTTCCTCTCTTTGTAAACACAATAGGAGTACCTGTGCGCAAGAGAAAAACTTCTATTTTTCTCATTTGTATTGTTTGTCCACACTCCCATTTTCTGGAAAAGCAATCTCTACCTTTTTCTGGTATTTGAGAAGGAGAATTGCAGAGTGCTCTGAGATTTGTGGAGAGGACTAGGAGAAGGAAAAGCACACCTTCCTGGAAGGAGGAAGGTAAGAAGTAAGATGTAGAAATCTGGATAATGTTACAGTACAGGAGACTGCAAGAGTATTGCAGCAGTGAGATAGGATCTAGATGACTCAGTGTAACTGAGAACGCCTCAATATTATAGATTAACGTCAACTATTTTGTGTCCTCTTTGACAATATTGAAATTCTCTCTTCATGGAAAGTCATTTTTAAAGAGGGAATAGACTATTTTAATCATTACTTTAAAAAACATTCCCTCTCCATTTGTGTTCTAATTGTATCTAGTAGTTGTTTGTACTGCCAAGATACTGCACTGCTCAAATCAACATAAATCTGCAAAGAAATCTGTAAGTGTTCTTTGGTCTCCAACAAGAAGAAACCTTGACACCACTGTATGCTGTATTTAATTATGAAAATCTGTGGGTTCTTTTTACTATTTATACTAGTTTTATGTTCCATCACTGTCTCTGTTTGAAAATTTGTAAATACGGAAGCATTGCCACAGACTTACAGTGTGACTCCAAGCAAGTAGTTTTTATCTCAAAGGGCCTCTGGTCCTTCAGCTGTTAAATGGGGATATTTCTACTTACTTCTTCTTGCCATTTGTCCTTCCTGTGTGCTGTATTTAGATTTTGATTTTTAGCTCTTTGGAGCAGGAATAGTAACTAACTACAAAAAAGTGCAGTACACGTACAGTGGAGCCCTTTGTATTGTTGATATAGATGGGTGTTAACAGAGTGCAAATATCTGATAATTCTTATCTCTTATTATCTCTCTCTGATAATTCTTATTCTTAGTCAATTTGTGATTATATAAGCAGTTTTTCCACAGATCAAAATATTTATTCTTTTCAGGGTTTGGTTAAGCAAAGATGAGAAGCAAATATTAGACCTAATGTTGAAAATACTTTGGGTTTTTATTGCATCCGTGCTGATTTTAGTCTCTGCATGCTATGCTGTCTTTACACCTAAAATGATTATTTTATGGTTCATGTTAAGGTGCAGCAAAAATTTCATGAGCATAATAATACTTGAAAAATATTGTCTATGCATGGAGGATTCTCCTAACAGCTGAGCTGGGAATATTTCTGCCACTGAAGAATCCAATTTCTCTGTCCACCTTTTTCCAAAAATATCAAAGCCAATATCTTTTTCATATAGAATACTTTGTACACTCCTAGAGGTTTGCAATTCTTAAAACCTCAGAGGTTTCTGATAAACATTCAGATAACAACAAGCTTGCTAAATTCATTTTATAATCTCATTAATCTGTGACCATCTTTCTATTTCAGTTTGGAGAATGGCTGAAAGTACCACTGTGCTGCATTGCTTAAATATTCTTATCATGTTTGCTTGTTTGCTTGATGTGAATGCCTGTCATTATCTCTGAGACTTTACCTTTTGTACAGGTTTTAAGTTTTTGGGAGTTCACTCAAAATTCTGAGAAGTCAGGATGTTTTATCTTGTATATTCTTTCAGTCATTAATTAAAGAGTAGAAAGTTTTATATAAATCCTTTCACTAAACATTGTTTACCCATGTTCTGCAGAAAACGAATCAAAAATCCTATGTAAGTCACATTGTAGAAGTATTATCCTGTCACTCAGGCAAGAACTTTAAGCAAGCTCATTAGCTCACTAAATTTACACCTGCACCAACATTAGTCATTAGTCTGCAATGTAGGCAAGCCCAAAGCATCTGTACACTGCAGCAGTGGATGTCCCACCTACCCTGGCAGTGAGAGTGCAAAGCCAGTTCCAGATAGACAAGAAAGGGCGCTGCTACCAAGGAAATGTGGATTCACAGTAATGCGGGAACACACCAAACATGTCTGCACATAGCCGGTATTCTGGCCATGTAGAAGCGAGTCAGGAAGCAGTTGAAAACACTTGCAGGATTAGGGATTTTAGTCCACAATCCATCCAACTTGGCACAATGTGGTTTATGCAGTGCCCTCCTGATTCTTCTATATGCCAGACTGTTCTCTCAGCTTTTTCCTCTCTCTCCGAGAACTAATGAGACAATTTTCCTTATTCGTACCTGGTCCCAGAACAACCTTAAGTGGTTAGAAAAGCAGCCAACCATACAGAAGGTCCTGTCTGGCTCATTTACAGTATTGGGCTACAACATTCTTGGTTTATACAGTTTTCAGATTATTCAATTGCTAAATTCTTAGCAAATCTGTAGTTAACGTAAGTAGATTGAAATTCCTAGAGACTAGCAACATGTCCAAATGCATCCAATTTTGTAGTTTTCAAAGGGTCAATGACAAAAATTCACTGACTTCTCCCTTTAAGATTTTGGTTGCCTACTTTAGAGAATGGACAGTGTCTGACAAACCTAATTGTACACAGTGCTGCTTCATGATGGTGTGGAACAGGGCTGACTCTTTTGTGGTTTTGGGGGAAGGATCTTTAACAATGGGAAAGTGCTAGCTTATTAAAATAAGTTCTTTCCGCAAAAGTCATTAAGAAAATGATGACTGAAAGTTTTGAACTAAAGAGGACCATAAATCAGTCATTGTTCAAATAAGGTAATGCCTAATAGAATAAAACATAGTTAGACCACAAGACATGTTCTTTACTTCCAGGATATTAATGACAAGTGATGAAGATTTAGCAATCATGCTTTTCCGTTTATAGTATGTTCATCATTCTGAGTGTGTTACAGGAAGTGAGGGAAGACAAATACTAACTTTAATCAGTACTACATGGCCAAACACTCTTGATTTGTGGTTCTGATTAATGTGTCCGTATCCATTCTTAAAATAGTTTTATTCATTGGGCCTTCCTTGGCAATCAAATCTCAGAAAAGTCTTGCATGTCAGCAGCAAGAGTCTAGTAGACAGTATTCTGACACTGTTTCTGTGAAGTAGTTTCAAGATTGCTTCCAGTTTTTATGATATTCTGTATCCCCTGAGTTACTCAGTACTACAAAAATACGTATACTGTGTTGAATAAATTTAAATAGTGTTCTCTAGCTCTCACATAAAATACAGAAGAAAAATTAGAAATTTATTATGGGAAAGATTGGTTGAAAGAAATAAAAAGTGCATTTAAAGTACATTGCCCAGCAGATAGTAGTATTGAGACAAATTAAATCAGTGGGACTTCTTTTCTGTTTACTTATTTTTCTACCCAAATAGGGATGCTTGAAATGGTTTTTTATGTCACAGTTTGTTTAAAGTACTGAGAATCAAGAAGGTCTGGATTTGGAGAAAACATTAATCTTGCATTTTTTGAAAAACAGTGCAAGCCCTCTGAGGCAACCAAGAATTAGTGACAGCCCAACTTTATAGGTATTTTTCAGTAAGTAGATGTCTGTTCTATATGCTTTCATATAGTTTACCTGTGCTTAGATACAATAATAGTATTTACATATTTCTGTTGATGTTAGTTTCAAGTGTAATTACACCTGGGGCATCCTGAACCCATATTTTTGTTGGTTTGTGTACTATTTTTAAGAATGGCTTACAGATTTCCCATACATGTGATGTCAGACACCGTGGTCCCATATTGCACTAATTTAAATATAAGATTAGAAAGATCCCTGGATATACTATGTAAGAAGTGTTTAACTTAGGAAATGGTTTCACATCAGAGACTCCTTTGATCCCCCTGAGACTGCCTTAATTTTCTGAGAAACAAGAACACAGGAAGATTGTTACTAGACACATGAGGAAGTCAAGAATTTTATGAATTATAACGGTAATACTTTTTTATTGGCAGGAAGGGTTTTTCAGTTTGAAGTACTTTTTCTAGGACAAGCTACTGAGTTGGAATTGTACCACCCATGTATTAAGTCTTTTCAGATTAACTGCTTGCATGTGACATTAAGAGGAATTTCTCAACACTCCACAGTTCTTGGAAGCAGTGCTTTTATGTAAGAGAAGGAGACGATTTCCATTGGCACAAATGCAGACATTATCCAAGGGCACAGCTGTAGTCGCTGAGTGCAGAGAGATAGAGATATTCGGTTCCTGCTAGAAAAATGAACTGCATAAGATGATAACCATTGGCCACAGCACTTTTCACATAAGCCAAAGATGAGATGTTCACAGGCAATTTGTTGAGAACAGTAAACTGAAAATATTCATAGGATATGTGGCTCTAGGAGGTTACTGAGGTTCAATGATGTTTAGAGTTTATTGCCTTAGAACAAGTTACTGCAAAGGTTCAGTACCATATGATCACTTGGTCATTTTTGTATGCTTTATTGCCATCCAGTTACAGCAGTTATTATAAGAGCATGTGCTTGCATATGCCGTGTATAAATTTTGCTGAGGAAAAGACCCCTGAAAAGAACTATGGTAGGCTAAAAATAAGAAGTTACAGAGAGAGGGAAACCATTTCAATTCAGGACATCAATTAACACTGATTTGCACTGGAGTGCATTTGAAAGTACATGCAATATTCACATGCCAAATGAATTCATTAAAGACCAGTGTGATTACAGTGAATGTCAAATGAATTAATAACAATGGGACCTTTAAGTGTTGCCATTAATTTCACAGTGTGTTGCTGTTTTATACTTATGGGCTCTGAAGCTAAATGACACTCTACAGTTGCCCTAGTAGATTAATTGTGCATTAATAATCTATGGGTGGGCCAGCAATCTGGTGGGCACTTACATTTCATTGACACTTGGATACTAAAGATCGTAATTTCCAGTTTTCAGTCAGGAAAACCATTTTAGCTTTAAAATAGGCTCACACAATTTCTTCTATATTAGATTAGAATTCTAAAAAAAGTGTTAAGTTTTTGAATTTTGGGTCCACATTAAAAATTAAGCATGATTAAAGAGTTAAACATTTGTTTTCTGTACATAGCTCTTCATCTCTGAAACATGCCAATGATTTCTGTCTGCTAGCAGACATCCTGGTCTGTTCTGGGCATTTCTTTTGCTGCCTAGTATTTGAGACTACTTGAGTTGATTTTTGTTTTGGCTGGGGTTTTTTTTGTTGTTGCTTCTGTTTATTTGCTTGGGTGTCTGGGAGCGTTTGTTTGTGGGTTTTTGTTGTGGTATTTAAATCACTTAACTTTAGGAGGCTACCACTGTTAGCAATGTATGCTTTCATTTAGAGCTTAGAAAGCACATGCCAGTTTATGTACCGAATATTTTTATATGTCCAGTCCTGAAAGAAATAGAGCACAGCTTAAATGAGAGGTGAAAAAGAGACACCTTTTTTTTCCCAGATTACTAACTAATAAGTTGCATATTTTTATTCCAAAGTATTGCATTTTGTTGTCTCATCGGGAAGGGGGATATTCTAAAAATAAGAGAGTCTAACATCAGTTATTTTTCTGTCTTTTTTTGTTTACTTGCTTGTTAGTTTTTTAAGCCAACAGAAGGGTAATTGATCTCAGACCTATTTAGGAGCTGGATATGTGCATGTAAAAACTTACATTATTGGACATGACCCTTGTACAGATGTCTAAAAGCTCTTTTGGATACTCTCGTACAAAGGCAATTAAATCAGTCAATAATTCAGCTAGAATGGCACTTTCCCACTTCATTTGTACACTTGTAAACAAGCCAGTGTATCATACACAATAGTAGTCTTCATGAAAATTTGTCATCACTCATTACACTGCTAATAATCCATTCATAAAATATGATTATCATATAAGTCATTAATCTAATTTACTAATCATCTAGGTATTGCTTTTCTTTGTACCTCAGTTTAGTAGAATGAGATGTACACATGTAAACAATCAGATATTCTATTTATTTCTCAACTGAAGTTGATAAATGTGCCATCAATCACGTATTTTTAATGTCATCCATTAAACACTCCTCACATCAAGCTTTGCATGACACGTACTTAAAAAAGAGATAGGAAATCACTTCAGAGTACTTTGAGTTTAAAATGAGAGAAAGTATTGTAATCCTGAATCTCCTTCTAAGTCTAGAAATATTCCACCTGTTGAACACGTAAGCTGGACTCGGGAACATTCCTTGCATGTTAAACACAATGGTGAGGTTTGTGGTGATGTCACACAGAACACGCAGAGGTACACAATGCATAGTTTGGACTTCGTGTTCTGAGACTGCCTATTCATAAAGTGCAGGAAAGTGAAGCCAGATCATCAATCAAACTTTATACCTTTAAGGTCTATATGATCTATACATTGTTGTGAATTCCATTGTATAAATCAAATATTTATCACATAACACTGGTGAATCACAGGAAAAAAACATAATCATATTTTGGACTTTGCTGAAATCAAATTATGCATTCACAAATTCCCTCTTCTTTACCTGCCGAGCTGTTATGCTCCTACATATTTACATTTGTGTTTGATTTAACAAATTGAGATTGTCACGTGTTCAAGCTCATTCAAGAAAAATAAACAACAAAAAATATATTTCAAAGTCCATGTTTTCTTCTGAGTGCATATATAAATGTGTATATATATATATACACACTTACACATTCCTCTTGGTAGAGGAATCTGAAATTCCAGTCTTTGGGCTATCTGGATAATATTTCATGTATTTGTTAAATAGGAATGGATTTCCCCTTGACACAGAGATACAGGATAATGTTTTTATTGGAAGGGGTTGAATAAATGAGT
This sequence comes from Atrichornis clamosus, assembly GCA_013400975.1. Lineage (NCBI taxonomy): Eukaryota > Metazoa > Chordata > Aves > Passeriformes > Menuridae > Atrichornis > Atrichornis clamosus. The sequence continues at coordinate 297,114 of WBMZ01013429.1, read as the reverse complement.
TTTTCACCCATTCTATTATTTCATGACACTTCTCTTACATTTGGATACCATCTGCCTCCAGCCTCCCTATTCATTAGCAACAGCTTTGTGCCCACACAGTCACGGCACCACTGACAGTGTGACAGGCTCTTTGGAAGCTAAATATTGCTCTATATTTGCTGAGAATATTAGTAGCAGTGGCAACTGTCTCTTTCTTTGCAGCTGACAGCAGTAGGGGAGTTCAGCCTACCGAAGTTTAAGGCAAGCAGTGCAGAAGTACATTCCTAGGTTTGCCCTTAAAACTGAGAGCAGCCTTTCTGTTTGCCTCCCACTTCTGGCTGGTCACCTACCTTAGTCTCCCTGTCCTCCTTCATGAAATGAGGACCTACCAAGCAAAGTATCTGCACTACAAGTAGTGAGCACGCTGGTACCAGGTGGGGGTTTCCTCTTGCACTTTGTAGCTCAGCAGTATCATCTAGGTAGTTAGCAAAGATCTCCGTTTGGATTCACCTATTCATGCGGGTTTCCACTTTTAGGAAGATCAGCTGCACCCTCTGTATAAGCAATATATATATATTTATTGCATAAACTAACTTTTCTAGGGATGAGTGGCAAGATGATTTCCTATGATAAAAATACTGGATCAGAATTACGTGTATATTCTGATGAGGAAGCTCAGAAGTATTCCAAAGTCACACATTTTAGACAAAGTTTTAATTTGAATACTTTTTGACAGAGAAAGGGCTATACTGCTGTTGACTCTTTCAGAATTCTGGCCATGAGTCACTATTACTTCTGCATGCAACATGCTTGTTAAAGAGGAGGAAAATAAAAAGGAAAAATTAAAAATAAGGAAAAGTTTCTCTTCCCTTGAAGCCAAGAATATCACCCCCAAAAAATTGACAGAAGTTGGTTTGGTTTTTTTTTCTCCTTCACCATTTTTCCTTTTCTTTTTGAAAGTAGATTCTTCAATCAGTATTAACTATTTGGAGTTTTCTCCTTACTGCTCTGTAACTTGGAATAGATAAGATTTCCATTGAGGTAAATGGTTAAAAAGACATAAATGGAAGAAAATCTTGCCCCAGGATACAGGGCAATGATAATAATTATCTGAAACATAATGAAGTTGAAAATAATTTTTTTAAGAATTTCAAGGAGAATTGAGAAAATCCTCGGTTAAACCTTCTCTCTTAAACTGTAAGAGATTTTTCAGCACATTGAACTACTAGATCTTAGCAGAATGGATAAACTCTGTGCCATGTGCATATGTTTTTGCCTTAATTTACAATAAAAATAGTCCTCATTTATTGGGGGGAGGGAGCAGATTAGCATAAAAGTAGAATACACAGAAGAAGATTGCAGTTTTGTTTTTAAGTGACTGAGTGAACTTGAGAAAAAGGAACCCAAACAGAAAAAACTTCCATCTCTTACAGTCATGAGAACAGACATGTGCAGCTCTGTTAGAATCTGGATACTCACCAGGGATCTTACTGGCTCAATGCATCAAGAAGAAATGTCTGTCAAGCTCCTACAAACCTTGCTTTCCCAAACAACTGCCATATGCCAGAACTAACTGCATAAAGACACTATGAACCAAGCGTCAACATTATGAGATTTAAGGATGTTGGTAGATTTTCTGTAAAAAAGGTTCCATTAAATCTTTTCATGTCATCAGTTTCCCAGGCAGGTCTCAACAGCAGCAGAGTGCTCAGTAATGCGTATTTAATCCTTTATTCTTTTGGTTTGATGATATTTCGCTATTAGAGGAAGTTCAGGTCAGATTCTGATGAATCACACCACTTTATCCTGTCCCAGAAGGCATTAAGCAGACTGACACCAGCCTCTGCACTGCCACAGTACATCCTTATTGCGAATGTTGATTCTGATATGAAAAACAGTTCCCTGCCCACTGCAAAGCAAGTATCGTCATTAAAACAATACTTAAACAAGCTCTCTCTTCACTAAATGTCTTAATGCTCTAAGCCTAACAGTTCTTTTGGATTGCTGTAAGCTCTAGGGTGGTAGAGTGCTTTATTCTCCCCTTAGACTGCCAGACTTCAATTCCCACATACAATCAGCTACACCCTCTTTGTGAGCCTGCGCATCAGGCAACCCACACAAAAGCACTGTGTCAAATGGTTAAATATATAAATAATGTGCCTTGGGCCTGGAGCCAAAAATGCTCTCCCCCTGCACCAGTGTGAAAGGTAGCAGGGAAGGATGCTCGTGTTCTACTACTAATGAAAAAGGCAAAGGCAGTAGGCTCGGCATGTCTGTCCTCTAATATTACATCACAGCAGCTCATGATGTAGTGTTAAATATGTCTGAAATCTCCTTATTTTTGCAAGCCTGTTTACCAGTGCAGCCCAACACAGATGGAACCTCTCTTCCTGCACATATTAATTCATTTGTTATTTATGCACTTCTGATCTTTGTGACATTTTGTCCTTTGGCCTGCTACCAAGTCATTTTTTATAGATGTTCTGAGAAAAGGTGGCCCTTGCCCTGCAGTGAGGCTCACAAATCCCTGACACACACATATGCATTTTTTATTGTTCTCACATGTTGCTTAACAGTCTGTATGCTTCCTGCTTTACAGCAGAGCAGATGGGTTCCTGCATAGCATGAAACAGATGAGATGTTCAAATCGATTGTTTTATCAACAATCAGTTGTAGATAAAAATCATTTTAATGAGAGAAATTAATGGTGTTTGCAAACATGGTGTTAATTAAAGAACATAGCTTGGTCTTTTTTCCCTCCTTTTTTCCCCCTGCACACAATTTTTGTTACCCATGACATCTTTCATTATTGACTCATGCCCCAAAGAAAAGGCGATTAAAATCTGCTTTTGTTTGATGTAGCTCTTATTGAAGAAAGAAATAGATCTTTCTGAAGCTTCCTGGTGAGATGAAAGTCTAATTATCTCCACAAATGAAAGGAAAAGCTTTAATTAGGCCTGTGCTGAATCTGCGCACTGTGAATTTGTGCATTGTGATGGATGGAGCCCACATCTCCTCAGTGACTGCAGTTGAAATAATGAAGAAGGAGAAGAGGTAACCTGCTCCCATGATTCAGCTGGCAGAGCAGACTTGGAGGTACACCTGTGTTGCGAGAGCGTGCCCAGAGCAGCTGCCACAGGCCATGTTTCTGTGCAGTGCATTCGGCTGTTTTACAGCCTCCTCCTGAGCTTTGATCTCTTTTCAGACAGCAGGGGTCCTAACAAATCAAGCTTTTCATGTTTCCCTCAGTTTCACTCTCTTTTGCTTCACCATTCATACTTGAACTCCAAAGAGGACGGATAAAATATTGTCTTTTTCTGAATCAATTTGATCAGCAGCGGACATGACTGAAGTGGACGTTTTGCCTTTTGTGAGGTGTCTTAGGGTTGACTGTGGGGTAAAGGCTGCTAAAGAATCGAAATTGCTTTTATTTATTTTGCCATTTAATTCACTCCTTAGGCTTTTAACAACCTCTATGCATAACAGTTCATTTGCTACACCCTTCTTTTTTACAATGCTGTAGTGTCTACCCAGTTAGGAAAGGTGACATTCCAGGGTTGTGTTAGACTGCAAATGGTCCCCAGAGAGAAATCTGAATTATGACAAATAATGCACTATTCCACATTTTATAACATTTCTGATCTATTTTTACCATGTTGCATGCAGCTTACTCTGTCTTCATGTAGTCCACCTGATATCAGGAAGGTCAAACCACTACTTACTCACTTTACTTGCAGCCAGAATATTCTTCTTTGTGAGTCACAAAGCACCTTTGACATCAAGGGCAGTCAAGGAGTTTACATCCACCCCTTTCTGGGGAAGATAGCTGTAAAAACAGGAAGAAACAATTGAAGTCAAAGTTAAATCAGCATCAACAATCTAATCTTTTATAATTTCTGTCAGTATATTCTGTGTTGTTTAGAATTTATTGCTTTAATTGTGAAATATAACAGTAAACTGGAAACATGCAAAAATAGAAGGATATGGGATAAACCGCAATTCCCTGTTGATTTATTTATTTAAGAAAAGTAGGCATCTGAAAAAACCAGCAAGGCTGTCTTTCAAAGCAAACATTTTTGGAAGACTTTTTGTAGGTAGATACACAGCATCTATAAAGCCTGAAATTGGTGAAAGCAAAAGATGCTGATTCTGAGTAATTCAGCAAAGCAATAATATGGATTTTAATTTAGACTGTGTGAAACAAATCTCTGGCTTTATGTACTGTTACTCTAAAATTTTATACATTAAAAAGTTACTCACAAGCTGAAATCTTACTATGTATATTTTTTCATTAGTTTTGGGACCTTTTAGACAGCTGGCACTTTCCTGAATCTAAAATACCTTGGTTTGTTCTTTCTGCCCTCCTCCCGCCCGATCCTTTCCACAGTTCCTTTGTGTAGATTTGTCTCCTTTGTTTATGCCTTTTTAAGTATTTCCCTAGTGTTAGTACTGAGTTCAGAGAGCTGAAGTTAAAAACCTGCCTTACACAATATTCTAATCCTTAGGCCATCAGTGCTGACATCCAAGTCTGGTGCCCTAGAATTACAGGGATGATGGTGAATGTATAAAGGTCCCAAAGCTCAATATAGGAGAAAAAAGCTGGGGGGAATACTGTAACACTGAGTGCAGGTCTGAAATAGGGGGCACAGCCAGGGGGGAAATGAGGAGGCAGTGGAATTCTTGTTAGACTGCTGTGCTGAGATGAGGAGCAGATAGTAAATTAGGAACGAGCAGTGCAAGAACACATCTGAATCAGACCCTCCAATTAACTGTTCTCTTTCCTTCTTTCAAGTTTGATTTCCTTTTAACCTTTTATTTTATTCTTTTGATCTCAGCATCTTTTTCTTTTTGTTCAAATGAAGAGCAGTAGTGCAATAATTTTTGTTGAGGAGGTGCTTTCATTGTCAGCTCCTGTTTCCAAGCACAGCAAGTGATGAACAAGATCTGGAAATATTCATGCATGCTATCACTCAGAATATGAGTTTGACCAAAATTTGAGACTTTGGACAATTTAAAATCCCAGAAAACTGTTCTTCCTCAGTTTGTGACAGAATTTCCTCTATTGCTTCTTAGCAGTTGAGAATCTCAGCAGATTTTATGTGGAATTTTGTGTGTGCATGCGTGCACAAATACATGTACAGAGTAATGGAAGTTTATGAAAGCAAATACTGTACAAAGTAGGAGCAGTAGTATTTAGCTGTTATATGCTGGAAAACAGAAAAATTGGCCATTACCTTGTAAAGAACCTTGTAACATTCTCCTACATGACTCTGGGCTAAGTCCAAATTGCTACGTGATGATCTCTGATTGAGGATAGGTAGAAGAGTCCCCATGAAGAGCTGTTGTGCAGGCATATGAATAGATGAAAATCCTGTAATACACTTCAGTATTAGCAACATTAGTATAGTTTCTACCTTGCCTGCCAAAACTTGTAGTAGCTCAGTCCTTTTTCAAGGTGAGAGCCAGCCCAGCCTTGCGAAGCACCTTGAGAAGCTAAATCACTGCCAAACTTGTCACCATGAAGAGAACTATCGTCTGTTTTGAATTGCCCCATTATAAACCTCCAGAGGGCTGTGGAAAAAAAAAAATTGCACTATAGAGGTATTCTTCTATTAACCTGTCTTCGATAAACTCTTTCAAGAGCTGTGAATCCCTGCGATGAGGCATGCAGAACATGTGAGATCTAGGCTTGTGGTTGGCTGTTAGGTTTTTTCCTAAGAATATTACTGCCTGGCTGGTGTGTGCTAAGACACACACACATGGTGCTCTAAATTGATTCAGTGTTTATGGTTTTGAAGTTTCTAGACTGAGATAAACACAGACATGATCACTTCACTGTGAATATCTGCTAATTTTTAGTTCTGGAATATCTAAACGGGTATTTGTCTTTCCACATGTATTTTACAGAATCACAGAATGGTTGAGGTTGAAAGGGACCTCTGGAAAGCATCTTGTCTAAACCTATGTTCAAGCAGGACCACCTTGAGAAGGTTGCCCAGGATCATGTCCAGCTGACTTATGAATAACTCCAAGAATGGAGACTCCACAACCTCTCTGGTTATCCTGCTCTGGTAGTCAGTAACTCTCACAGCAAGAAAAATGTTTCCTTATGTTTAGACAGAGCATCCTATGTTTGTCTGCTCCCATTGCCTCTTGTCCTGTCACTGTACACTGCTGGAAAGTGCCTGACTCCATCTTTATATCCTCACTTCAGACATTTATATACTTTGATGTGATCCCCTTCTGAGCCTTTTCTTTTTTCAGTGCAACTCTCTCCGCTCTTCCTCATATGAGAAATGTTACAATCCCTTAATGATCTTTGTGGCCCGTCATTCCTCTCTGTCTGGTATATCCATGTCGCTCTTGTACTGAGGAGCCCAGAACTGGACACAGTACTCCATATGTGACCTCAACAATGCCCCCTCACTGTGGACTCATGCGGCCCACACTTCAACAGCTTTTCTATGAGGATCTTACGGAACAAAGTGTTGAAAACCTTACTGAACTCGAGGTAGACTCTCCTCTCATCTACAAGGCAAATGGTTTCATCAAAGAAGATTATCAAGTTGCTCAAGCATAACTTCCCCTTCGGGGAAGCCATGCTACGTAATCCTTAAGATTTTCTTGTCGTTCACATGTGTGGAAGTGGTTTCCATTAGTAGCTGCTCCATCACTTCCTCGGGGATTGACATGAGGCTGACTGAGCTGTAGTTCCTTGGGTCCTCCTCCTTGCACTTCTCAATGACAGGAGTGACATTTACTTCTCCTAATCTCCATGATTAATCAAAGATTACTGAAAGTAGTCTCGTAATGGTATCTGCCAGATCCCTCAACACTCATGGGTGCATACCATTACGGCCCCCATCCATTTTGCTTAAGTATTGCCTCAAGTGATCCTCTTCCATCAAGGGTGTACCTTCCATGCTCCGGATTTATCCCCTGGAATCTAGGGCCTGGTTTTCCTTAAGGACAGTGTTCCTTGTAAAGACTGAGGCAAAGAAGGCATTCCATACCTCAGCCTCTTCCATGTCATGTTGAACCTTAAGTGGCAAGCCTGCATTTTCCTTAGATTTCCTTTTGTCATCTGTCTACTTCTAGAAGTCCTTCCTCCTGTCTTTGACATCCCCGGCCAGATTAAATTCTATTTGCAATTACTTTATGCTACTGAGACCACATGTGCTAGGAAATCTTATGAAATTGCTTATATGGAGTCATTTTACTTACTGAAGAGGAAAAAATGAAACATAAACAAGGTTGTAAAACACATGTTGGTGCTTTTCAGAGATGAGGGGAAGACAACTGTGATCTTAGGGACTTTGCATCAACCTGAAGTGTTTATGACTGTCACAACTTCCTTGAAAACAAGTGGATATTTTAGAAATTGTGGCATTGTGAAGTGTCCCTGGTCTGATAACTATAAATTTAAAAGACCTGCAAAGGAATATGGCAGATTTTCTTTACTTCTCCAGCAAATTATTAGTTTACTTTCCCATTCTCTGAATATTATATTACAGACAAGTCAATATTATTCCAGAGTTTGTAAGTGTATTTTAAGATATTCTATAAATAATTTAAAACACATTTAGCTATAAGATTTCCAGTGCAAGATGGAATGCTACGAAGCTGCTCCTTTTGTACTGAAAGATAGAATAACTAAATTGAAACTGTAGAGAAAAACAAAGCCCAATTCTCGGTAAACTATTCTATCAGGTTATGCTCTGGCATTTTCAAGATTACCATACAGGTAGGCATATGAAAGTATGGTTCTGGAACCACGAAGATTTAAAGATGTTGTTGAGCTAAATTAAGCAGCAGGAAAGACAACATATTGAAGTTCCTAGAGATTTTATATTTCTGATAGTCACACTTCAAATCACTCTTAGTTCAGGGTTTTCTAAAGAAGCAGAAGGTACCCAATCTGGAATGAAAATGGCATTTACTGAATTTCAAAAAAATGCTGTAAGTATTCACCCCACATTACCCTGGTATTTTGGTTCTATTGTCAACATTGTAACATGCTGTTGTACTTGATCTCCTCCTTGGTGTGAAATTAGGCAAACAATTTTTTTTTTTTCTTGCTCACATTGTCATTACACAAATAAATTTGGAGCTCAATAAAAAGTGAGGTAACTGTATTGGAGAGCCATAAAATGCTGTACTAACTAAAATTATCTTTGTAAAGGAGACAAGTAAGGAGGTAGTTCTTCAGTTCTTTTTCACTCTAGCATTCATACAGGTAGAGAAAACCTTTAATCAGATATCACTTCTCACAAGGCTAACAGTTTCCATGGACCTTGAAATCTTGGTATTCAAAAATTCACTGAAATCCCAAGGTATGTAGGATTCAAAACCAAATTTTCAATTCAGTGCAAAGTTCCATTCTCTTGGATGCAAAGTTCTCCATCTCTTCAGATGCAAAGTTCCATCGTTGGCTCTCACATCCCAAAAACCTGCCTCGGGATCTTCCATTTGTTATTATTACTTTATATAGCCCTTTTTCAGTCAACTAGGTATTTTATCACAATTTTTTTTAATTTTTTTTTTAAATTAGAAGTAATACTTAACAAAGAACATGCTTCTGTAAGTTTCTGCAGTGTTTAGGACAGAACTGATACAGCCCACATAATTCCTTATGGCAGTGTGATATTACAGGGAACCGTTTTCTTTCTCACAACCACCAGCTGCTCTATGAGAGCTGAAGGGTTTCTCAGAATCCCTTAGCCTTATGTTTCCTTATCTGCAGTTCATTTTCATGCCTGGTTTCCCAGAATTTGCTTAACATTTTCAGAAGGACGTCATTCACCCACTAGTTGTAGCTGGATTTGGATTCATAACTCTTTTGAAAAGTGAGAGTGATATGATTCTCCATACCACCGACACATGATATTGTCAGATGATAAATATTCTTCTCATCAAAATGCGATGGAAGAACTGAGTCGTCCCATCCACCAGAAAACTGAACCAAATTAAGGCTGAACATACTGGATGCTCTTTTACAAAGATAAGAAATGGGACTAGCCATCTGGCACCTCTTGAGGCTCTATAAACACAGAGAATTTTTGCTGGAGAAAGCATAGCTGTCTTCTGAATTCTTCTAAGGATCTGTTTGGGGGATTTTGCTGTTGTTGTGGGTGGGTTTTTTGTTTTCATTTGGGGATTTTAAAATGAATTTGTACCATATCTCTGTGTTTTAGATGAGCAGCCTCATTCTGACTCAATGCCAGCAGAAACTTACTGGAGTTTTTTACTGTAGTGGTTCCTTGATGCCCTGTTAAGGAACTTGCTCCATATTGCAGAGAGGCATTCAGCAGGGGCTTGGTTGCACTCATTTTAGCCTCCCCAGTTGTAGCTGTACAGACTACTATCGTGCTGGTATCCCTCAGCATTGGCCCTGTTCAGGAAATGGCTGTTCCCTCTTTATATGAGGTGCCAGCTTTTACCTCTTGTATCTAGCAAGAAATGATTAGTGGTAATCTCTGGGTTCTTGTTCTGTTATTAGTTGAGAATTCAGTGGGAGCCAGTGCTTCATTGGGGGGAACGTCTTAAGAAGCTGAAATCCACTGCTGCCTGCAGGGTTTGAAACCACGCCCCCATCCCTTTTGGTGCACTGTTGCAGAGATAACAGTCATAATTGTAAAATAAACTGAGCTGACTATCACAAACTTTTTTTTTATTCACACTGTAGCTGAAGAACAGGCCCTTTTTTATTTAATGTTTTCTTGCAAATAAAAACATCATTACATTTTTAAGATTGGTCCAACATTGTAGGTACTGTAGTTATGGACAATACTAAGTAGAACAAACAATAAATGTAAGCCTATGACTAAGTATATTCTGTTTAAATACAAAAATTAAACTTGCCATAGCAGGTGGCTCATGCTAATCAGGAGCTGCTGGAGGTCATATTTGAGATATTATGCAAATTCAAAACTCAAAAATACAGACTCTGAAATAATAATTAATTACATTTGCACTTTGATTAAAGATTAAATCTCAGTATAATAAAAAAAAATCATGTCTTTGTATTGCCTGATATAATTAGGCACTCTCCTAAATGGCCAAACTTAGAACTGCCTATTATGTCCTAGCAAACCTGTGGGAGAGCCTGACATGTGTTTAGCAATCATGGGGTTTTTTGTGTTCATCAAAAAAAATCATTTTAAAACAATGTGGGAGGGGCAGTCCTTATCTTTAAGGCAACTGTTGGATAATTGACCTCCTTTAGCATTTAATTTCTCAAGCCTCTAGGAAGCTTAATTTTGAACATCAAAGGAGTACCTGTGGAAGAAACTGTTCCAGACTGGTGAGTAAACAAATTAGAGTTAATAGGGTCATTAGCTTCTGTGGTAAAATTTCAAACTGGGTATTCCTCACTAAGGAATGTAAATGCCAATGTTTTTAAGTCTTCTAAAATATAATTAGACATGGAACTTGAATACAAATGCTATTTGTATTCAAGTATTTTGCTACATACCCTATTAACAAACAATGTTTTCCATACTCTGGGCATTATTTTATTAACATTAGGGAATCTGTTGTTCTGGTCCTATGCATTGCTTGCCAGACAATTAGAATAGAAAAGAAAAGGTACAAAGCTGCTTAGTCAATAGGATACTGTAAACATTAAGGATGCTGTATGTTCTGTTTGATATAAAACATGCTAGCCAGTTACCTTCAGAGTAACAACTGTAGATCTGTTTAACCCTTAGATCTCTATGTTGCAGCTTAAGAACTTAAAAAAACCCAACAAAACCACACACAAAAACCCAACCAAGAAGTACAAAAAAACCAACTTACATTTCTTCATTTGGATGATGGATGATCTTCTCATCTGTACTTTCTCCTGGTTCTATGGCTACATAAAGGGATAATTGCTGATTGAATTTGAAACAGAGAATGCAGCAAATACAATTCCTACATCCTCTCATTTCACTTCTCGCACAATACTGATATCTTTTTTTTTCAATTATCCTAGCCTATAGTAATAGAAATACTTCTCCCTTTCTTCCATCAAACTGACAAGATGCTAGTGCAACCACATTTCCAAACCTTTTCCCACATACCTGCCTGCAGGCTATGGACCCTTGCATATCCATTCCCCTGAAATTCTTGCTGCTAACTCTTCCCAGCAGTAGCAAGCTCCTGGAACTAAGGGTTGTCAGAGCAAGTTCCCTTTTTCACTTTGCAACCCTAGGAAATTTAAAACTGTGGGTTTTATTCTATATCTCTAGGAGGTCAGTACTCAGCAATGACTTCTTTTTAGTCCAGAAAATCACCTGCTGCTAGAAGTGTCATCATTTAAACAGGTAGAGAGGAAAATTTCCTCATAAGGAACAGTAACATCAGGTCAGTCTAACAGTTTGTGGAATAAGGACTAATTGTCAACACCACAAATGTATTTAGCATAGAAGGAAATAAAATATTTGCTAAAAGTGCCAAAGGAGAATTGCAGAAAATGTTTAGACTGGAAAACTGCAGATGGCCAAGCACATCCAGTGGTAAATCACCTTCTCCCCATGAAAACTGATTTGTACCAGCAGGGTCTGAGTGAGTGCTACAGTGAATTCTACCAAAAAAAGGGTGGGGGAGGAGAGAAAGGCATTTTAAATAATTGATCATAGCTGTATCTGTGGTTACAAGATAGGATTCTTAAGTCATTAGCCTGAAGGAGCAAAGAGTTTAGAAAATATTAACTCTCCTCACTAAATATAATCATGAAGTTTAAGAAAGAAATGGGGGGCGTCTCCATTTAACTATCATAAATCATTTTGTTGTGATACTCTTGTGTATTGGGCTGACTTAATCTTTTAATCTTCCATTCTCCCTTTATGACAAAATTTCTTTTTGCTTAACACAAATAAGAGTAAAAACCCCCTCAAATGCTTTTTATGTAATGTGAATCATGTTTAAGTGATGTTTGAAAAAATTCATGTCCATTCGAAGCAAGCTTTTTGCACTAGGCAAGACGTTATAACTGAGATTTTTTGCAAAGTGGTTCTAGTTGCTGTTTATTATCAGCCTCTAACACTGTGCTTCAAATAAGAATCTTTAGTTTGCCTCCATAAGTGTATCTCATAGCATTCATTTTTAAATAACCATTAGTTTTATTTCAACCTCCTACAGTGTTTTTGATAGAATGTTACGATTTTCACACAATAATAATTTATTTCCCACTTTAATCGAGAGTTTTAGATGAGTGTGACTCCATTTCTCCAACTTACTGATTTTACTCATGGAGACAAAATATCAAATCAAGATCACATAACATCTATTGCAAATTTGGGATCATATGCAGATCTCCTGATCATGCAATCTATGTGTATTGAACAGTAAGACTCCTTTAACCACACTTAAGCCATATAAAAGTTAAGCATCTGGTTTTCCTTCAAGGCCAAGACGTGCCTTCCAAGGATAAGTCAGCTGATCACAAAACATTGACGAGGTTGGCAAGAGAAATCACAGTAAAAGTTGATTTGCCCTTCCACTAAGGTGGAAGATAAGTGCTTCTGCATTCTTCCATTAAAATGTTTCATGGCCCTGTATGTTTCACCCATGATCGTAGTAAGGGAATGCTTCTAGTATGGTTTTTTTATGCTTTGATTGAAATTTTGACTATTAAGTATTCTAAAAAAACCCGTTTCCCACCCTTATTTTAGAATTGTTGACACTACATCACTCAACTGGACACAGCAGCAATGCTACTTTCAGAACTTAAAGTAAAAGCAATGAAAAAATAATGTGAATAAACAATGTGATCTGCATATTGGAATAAGATATTTGTTTGAACACATTTGACACTCTTTTAGTTACTTTTTTAAAGGAGTAAAATAGTAGGCACAAGCAACTATTAATTTCTTCAAAACAAAGCACAAAATAGCAAACTCAGGGTGTACTTCCAAAATAATCCTGAACTATTCAATAGAAACTACTGGCAGATGAAATTTATTCTAATGGTCATTAAAATGTAATACACAAAATTATGCCCTTTAATTCAACTTGTTACAAGCTGTAGACTTCTATAGGAGGCTGAAATGCTTTAACCATACATAAACGGATCAAAGAAAGTTACAAAGAATGTAACTTTCTCTTGCAATTTTTAACCTATTCCCAAACATGTTTCATTGCTTTTTCTTTCCCATAACTGTTCTTGAGCCCCTACGTAAGGGGTTGTCAGACCACACTAGAAAGGTCTGACACCAGAGGCTCCAGAGTTGCTATTCCATGACTTCAGCACATCATCTCCAGGATAGCCTGACACATATAATCAGGAGAGGTGGTCTTGCATTAACCTTTTCCACTCCCAGAGGATGAAATGATAATGAAAGAACGAAAAACAGATAATGAGGCAAGGAGAGCACAATTCTTGTGATTATGACTGAAAATGTGGGAGAGAGGGACAGCTGAACAACTTAGTGCAGGTTTTCAATCAAGCATTACCAATTCAAATAATAAATGAAGTAGATATACATGTAGATGTAAACCCAGACCTGAGCTGAATATAGCACCTAGAACCTGTTAAGGGAAGGAGTTGGTTAAGTTTGTTCTTATGGCTGGCTACAATTTGGCAGACAAACAGCTTCCTCACAATAATAAAATATAATTATTTTATGTCTTGGTTCAGTTGACATCGTTAGGGAGAATGATTCAGTGAAGCACCTGAAAATCCAGAATCTAGTGGTTGTGAACAACTACATTTGGTTTGTTCAGGCTGCAGAAGAGGAGACAGGGGAGATCTCACTGCAGTCTTAAACATCCTCATGAGGGGAAGTGGTGGGGCAAGTACTGATCTCTTCACTCGCATGATCGTGACGGGACCCAAGGGAATGGCATAAAGCTGAGTTGGGGGAGATTTAGGTTGGATATCAGGAAAAGGTGTTTCACCCTGAGGGTGGTTGGGCACTGGAACGGGCTCCCCCGGGAAGTGGCGACAGCACCGAGCCTGACAGAGTTCAAGAAGCCTTTGGACAGTACTCTCTGGCACATGGTGTGGCTCTTGGGGTGTCCTGTGCGGGGCCAGGAGTTGGACTTACTGATGCTGATGGGTTCCTTCCAACTCAGCGTATTCTGTGATCCTATGATTATATGATTTGCTTAATGTTGTATCTGCTGAGACAAGATGTGAGTAACAGCAGACTACAAAGACTGATATTATGTGGTGGTAACAAAATGGAGAAAATGTTCATTCACTTTCTCCTGTGGCTTTATGATCTGCTTTTTTGTCATGTTTCTATGCAAGAAACTACTTCTCCACAACAGCTCCTACTAGAAGGTCAAATATTCAGTGTAATGACAGAGCAAATAGCTAAAAAGGTATGGATAAAAAAGCAGCCACAACTAAATTTGTACATACTGAGTTAAAAGCATATGAGAATCTGGCTACAATGGAATTCACCCCGGGAAACAAGTGATGGTATCAGTTAACTCAAGAAAACAAAGATAAGAGTTAAGCAAAATTGCATAGGCTAATGTTTATTTCTAAAAAGCTGGATAATATGAAAATTATTTAGTGTTAATACCTTTCCTTTGTTTTCTCACACTGACAATTTGCACACACCAAAGATTCCATTTATACTGAACTTACATCAGTGTATTTTGAACATGAAAGCCCTGGGCATCTCAGGAAGTTTAAAAGTTTTTTCTTAAAACCTGAATTAAAGTCACACTTTAAATTGTGCTTCATGTATTACCATGTTTACTCATGTCTCTCTGGAGTTTTTAACAGCTCAAAAAATAGATTTCTTCGATGGGAAGCATATACCACTAGGGCCTTTTATCTGAATGCTTCAGAATCAATCAAAAGGCGCATTTGAGCAGCCATGGGCCAAGGCAGGATTCATCTGTTTGAGTCTCTGACCCTGGTAATATACTGCTTGAGTGACTCTACAGCACTCAAGCCATGTCCTGCAGGAGTTGCCGTGAATTACATTTGTGTGTCTGCTGTAACTCACCAGCCTTTCTTATGCCGAATGGGGTTTGTTTCGTTTTTTTCTTACTCCTTTATATGAAAATCATATCACTTACCACTTTCAACTACAGTATCTCTTACAAAAATCATAAATAGTTTTAGTATTTGCTTGTGACCCATTACCCAAACCACACATGTATTGCTTGATTGTATGTAAAAGTAGTTTGAAATTTTCTTATAATACTTTGAAATACTTGATTCAAAAGGAAGAAACCTGTATGACAGGACACACAATGAAAGAAAATAGAGGCTGCATAGAATGTTTCTGTTCTTCAGGAAAAAAAAAAAGGCATGTAAACAGTGGATACAAAATTTTTTATATTCATAAGCTGTACTGTACTTTAAATGCAAATGGTGAAAACTGAAGTAGGCACACTATTCTGCTCAACCTTAATTATATTTCTTCTTATGGATAACTGGTATGGAAAGATCTATTAGTATGCCCACTCAGAATTTCACACACGCTGAATAGCCAATATAAAAGGGCAATGTGGTCGACATTCACACAAGTGCATTGTTCAGATTTCATTTTGTTGCACCTGTGTATTTTAAGGTACACTGGAACTCTGCAGACTCTTATAACCAATTCAGTTTCTGCTTCTCTGGCACACTGGCTGGCATATGTGTATTTTTTCTGCTGAGATACCAGATCCAGCAAAGCTGGGTTTGTTCCTGATGTCTGGGTGCAATCCATCCTTCTCTAGCACTTTAGTGATAACTTAATAGAGACTTTCCAGAACTAACAAGCTTTGTGACCACTCTGGTTTTATGTCTCACTTCTTCAGATATGTTAGTGGAAAGAGGAAGAGATTTGAGCTTTGGGTAAGTTCCGGGAAACTTACTAAAAAAACGCTTCACTTCAGTTCATATAACCAAGACATACTGTAAAAATAATAAACACCTAATACCAAACATACTCCGTCTTGAGAATTTTGTATTTAAACTCATATTCCTTTAAGGAACTCCATTCTTCCCCTTGGCTTCTCCAAACATAAACCCTACCAATATTTCTAATTTCCAATGTCTTTTGCCTAGTGATTCCCTTAGCAGATTAATTAGATAATCAATTATTTTGGTTATCCCACATTTTAAAATCACTGTTAGGTCAGCTCAACAGAAGAAGTTCTATTGCTTTGCCCATGATCTGCATGGTATCTATTTTATTGCTGGTACAATAAAAAACATCGAAACAACATGACATTACTGGAGATGCTAATTTCCATTTTTGAAAAGTCTCTGGAAAGAACCTAATGCCATAGATGACAATTTTACATCTTTAATTACGCAAAACCAGTCACAAATGTTATTTGATAAAAGTAAATAGGGAGTGCACTCGGATTCTCCATGCAGCACAGTTGTGTGCCAGTTCTTTTCCCACCATGTTGCTTTTCACTCTTCAGTGTATCGAAGTGCAGGGGAGGTGGAGCGCTTGCATTTCAACGTAGCCATTGATGTGAGTGTGCATCAGTGTGTGGGCACGTTGCTACCCGAAGACGCAGAGGCCCTCAGGCTGCCGCCCCCAGCGCTCGCGGGAGGTTGGCAGGGCCGCGGAGAGCTGCGCTAGTCGCGGACAGAGGTCATTTCTGGCGGCAGCCGGCAGGGGGCGCGGCGGGGCCGCGTGGCCGGGCGCCTCGTGGCCAGGGGCGGGGCACAGCGGCTCCCGCGGTCCCGGCCGGGGGCTCCTCCCAGGGCGGGAGGCGTGGCTGTCGGGGCAGAGGGGTCGCCCGGAGGCGGAGGAAGCATTGTGGGTGGCGTGCCTGTGCTCGGGTCGAGCTCCACGGTCTCTCTTTTGCACACTCTTGTTATTAATATTGTTGCTGTTACCGTTTGTTCTCTTATCTCGTTGCTGTTGCTGTAAATTGTTCTTGTTGCAACCTATGGTCTTTGCCTTTTGTGTCTCCAAGTCTCCCAATCGACTAGAGCAGGGAGGGGAAGGGGTAAAAGGCAGATGGAGAGGGCAAAGTGAGTAATGTGTGATTTTGGAGTCATGGTTGGGGCACTAAACTGGGGAGTACCATTTCAAAAACAATAAAAAGTATCCCTCTTAAAAAACAGATGAGGCCTGTGGGATGATTCTGTTAATCACAAATTATTTCAAACTCTGTATGAGCTTTAATTCCCTAACATACCTTGACAGATCTAGGTGCTTAATGACCTTTGGCTTGAAAGAGCAGTGAGCTTGGCAAGTAACACTGTCCCAAAACTCCATCTGTTCCTGAGGTTCCAGAAGGTTGGATTCAAGTCTTATGCTTTGATCCTTTTATATTATTTAATTTGGGGGAAAAAAAGTAGGCATTGGTCTGCTCCACTAAAGTATTTTGTGTCATTATCATAATTATAAACCCATGGCTTTTATTGAAACTACCAGTTTATGGTAACACATCTGTTAATAGTTGGAGAAAAATTAAAACCAAGTGAAAATTTGAAGTTCATCTTAATTAATATACCACTTTGATTTTGGATTGTAGAATAGCTACAGCTGTGGCTGTTCATCCCTAGGTCTTCCGGACAAGATGAAGAATAAAATACAATTAAAGGGGTGGAGTGGAGAAAATAAAGAATAAAAAAAATACAGTTTAGGTATTGATAACTAGAAATATTCAGCAGTATGCTTATTAAACGAAACTCAGTTTTCTTAGTGACAATAGTAATGACTAAATTACTCTAGTGTGAAGCATCACTGTAAATTTCTTTTGATGTTTATTTTTATTCTCACAATTGTTACAAGGATGAATCATCCTTATGATTCATACTAGATTTCATCCAATAAGCCTATAAGGAATGCATTTTCACAGCCTTACATCAGTTTTGGTAGTAGTAATACAAATTCTTCATGTAAATAAATTGTAATGGAAATTGTGAATATATTTATTGCCATATGAAATCGTGTTTTTGTGGTAAAAGTATTTTTACCTCTTGAGGTAGGTCACAAGTTTTGATCTCACCAGCTTCAAGGTGTCCAAAAAATCCCTGATTTATAGTAGATGAAATGGTAATGTTGGTATTCCCAGAACTTCCAGTATGCTAACGCCACTATTACAACACCACTACCAAGGTGCTCCCATGCTAGCAATCAAGACAGGTATTGGGACCTTGACCAACTGGGCTATGGAGAGAGATGTCTTCAGCCTATAAAAGTGACCCCTTCAGGGGCAGAACACATTGGTTTAATACTGTATAGTTTGCACTATTCCTGTTCATCTTTTGAAAGATTAATTCAATCTCAAAGCTGTCAATTTTGCATTTTCATAAGAACTAAATCAGTTTTTTAAAAGTCAGAAAGTTGCTTTCCCTGTTTCTGTCCTTTTGATTGATTATCTATGGTTCCACAGCACATTACGTGATCACAGCAATGTTCTTTGGAGATATAATCATCAAAGAGCATTGCTCAGCTGGGGAAGTACATGTGAGGGGTGTAAATAATGAAACAGAACAGGGGGCCATTAAATAATTTTTTTTGTTTTCTGTGCTTAGAGGCTTGTTTACAGGGTAGGGGGTATACTGTTAAAAAAGAATGTTTAAAAAAAAGGCAAGACTCTTAAATTGTACCAACCAATCCATCTGTTCAGATAGGGAGCCCTGCAGACCTGGCAAACCTTGAAGTTTTATCAGTGTTCATTTTGGCTTTGAAAGGTGTGCATATTCCCAGTGGCTCAGAAAGCTCTAGTTTATGTGTTAGAAAGTATATTCCCAAAGCAGATGTTTAATTTTTAAAGTTATATGGTCCTTGCAACCCTAGTTATATAGTGCAGAGTATTTTATAAAGCCTATTTCTATGTAGCATATCAAATATAAAAGACTGGAACTGTTAATTAAAGATTGGTTTAGGGGAGAAAACAGAGCAGGAAGCAAAGTGTTCAAACATGTAGTCCCTTGACTTGTAGCAGAGTTGAAAAATAACGGATTGTGTGTGGATAATTGCCATGACTCAGTTTGGCAGACCCCTATTGTTATCAGTGCTGCAAGGCTGCCTCTTAAACTGTTCAAACATGGATCTCTAACATTCATGTCCAGAAAGGCCAGCTGCTCTGTTAAAATTCATTGCTTGTTTGTTTAAAAAAGTGTAGCTTCTTTCTGTGTCATTAATCTGTGTGGGTTTTGGTTGGTTTGAGGTTTTTTTTAAGAAAATGATTCTGTAATTTTCTTTCTAATGCAAGCTTCAACCACAAGTGTAAAGTGTCTGGTACTGAGTCACCTAAAACTGATCTGATACTACTTTTATATTGGCAATAAGCATCATTAGGAGTAATCCATACAGAAGTCTAGGACTCTTATTTGCACTATAGCTTTCCTTTTCTTTTTGTATAAAGCAACTTTGTGTACTACCTGTGTACAAATAAAATTAACTTGCCCTAAGTAAAATAAGAAGATTTTAAGAGTGAAAGTTAGATCCATTAGAGATAAACAGTAAAAACATTGCACATGAGGTCAGAATAAAGATTACTGCACAGATTGCTGCTGTTTATATTAAAACCATTTAGAGAAAAAGAAAGGTATGAAGCTGATGAGGAGACCTGAAAGTAAAGTACAAATAATCCAATGCTTTGTTATCATTAATAAAAAGTATTAAGAGACTGGAGAAGTAGGATGTATATGTCTGAAAGTAGCTGTGTGGAAATGTGAGTGCATTACTGATACTATTATACTCTAAACAAAACTGTAGGCTTGGTAGAGTAGTGTATTTACCAGCCTCTGCTGGGTGAGGTTAAATCAGCTAAAATATTTATATAAAGGATTTTCATTGTGGACCTTCAGTCTCAACTTTTGACCTTTTTTTTGTCAGCCTAATATTGTCACTTATTTTATGATTTTATCTGATATTTGAATTCTAGGTATGTGATAAAGGGGCTTCACATTCCCCAGTTGAATGTAAAATAATTTCACATCCTTTTTTATGCTTGCTCATTCAAACACTGATGGCTAAATGCCAGATATCAACACCTCTGACCTTAATATAGATGATGTAATAGTTGTTTTGAGGTACCTTGAAAAATGGTACCTTGGACAGTGTAAGTTTAGTTCATCTTGTTAGATGAATATGAACATAGAATTCTACACATGTACCATTTTTATTACTGAAATGATGTTAAATTGATTTTTTATTTTTGAAAACTGTAGATTTCACTCTAAATAATAAATCAAAATACATATCCTACCAATCAAGAGACAGGAATACAGGGCATGAGAAACCTTCTAATTTAACCTAGAGCAGTCTCTCATGCATAACTGCTGTCCTCTGATCAAACCATGCTTTTTCACCTCAAACAAGGAGGCAAAAAAGAGTCTTGGTAAAAAGGACAGCTAGAACATCCTTTAATAGAGATGGAAATGACTTGATAGAGAACTGAAAAAAAAAAACCCAAATCCCACAACCAAAAAGTAGTAGGCATTTTTTAGCTAATGTTCCATTCTGCAGGTAAATTCTGCTCAGAAGTATGCAAACCGTGTTCTATTCAGAAAGAATGTAGGAAAGGACTAAAAAAACCAACTCCCCCCCCAACTAGTGAAAACCAATAAAAAAAAAAGAACAAATAGAAGAAGAAACCTTGATCTTCTAACTGGGATGAATACAAAAAAAATTATCTTTGCATGTCTTGTCTGTGGAAAGGGACACATGGTTGTGGTTTAACCTCAGCCAGTACCTAAGCACCATGCAGCTGCTCATTCTCTTCACCCTGCTGGGATGGGGGAGAGAAACAGAAGAGTGAAAGTGAGAAAATCATGAGTTGAGACAGAGACAGTTTAATATGAAAAGCAAAAGTCAGATATTCAAGCAAAGCAAAACAAAAAAAAAGGAATTAATTCAGTCCCTCCCATGGGCAGGTGGGTGTTCAACTATCCCCAGGAAATCAGGGCTCCATCATATATATGGGTGATTTGGGGAAACCCCCTCTTTCTTCTCTTTATCTCCTTGCTTTAAATGCTGAGCATGATGCCATATGGTATGAAATACTGCTTTGGTCAGTTGGCGTCAGCTGTCCTGGCTGTGTCCCCTCACAACTCCTGGTGCATCCCCAGCCTCCCTGCCGGAGGGGTGGGATGAGGAGCAGAAATATCCTTGACTCTGTGTAAGCACTGCTCAGCAATATCTAAAACATCCATGTGTTATCAACACTATTTCCAGCACAAATCCAAAACCTAGGCCATACTAGCTACTGTGAAGCTACTGTCTATCCCAGACAAAACCAGCACACACATTTATAGTGCTTGTTAAAGAGAAAGGTCTCCTGAAGAGTGTGCTTTTTCCTCTACTCTGATCTTAGCAGATGTGGATGTGAAATTTATCTGTACTGATATATTGAAAAAATTCTTTTTTGAGCAAATGTAAATTATAACTCACAGTGCTGTTGGTATCAAATTATATGATGATTTAAGACCAACGGACATGCCAAGAAGTACAGGACTTTTTACTCAAAGTCTTTAATCTATTGCAGACCGGTGGAAAAATTATTGTACCTGTATCATTCTTGCTGTAGCTTCAAATCTCAAAGTCTGAACTAATATTTGACTGGTGAGAGGCCCTTCTAACAAGGTTAGAGGTGCAGGCTAAGAACCTGTGGTACTAGACATGGTAGTCACAGTCAAATTTCCTTAAAAATGGTACTTTACTACTATTTCTTTTTAATCTAATACTGGTTTAGTATGACAAGAATAAGGATGAGAAAAGTGGGTTTGTACAGCATTGATCTTCTCCCTGGGGAGAAGATTTTGCCAGGAGCAAAATGACATTCCTCTTACCTTGAAGTTAAAGCAACAAAATTACTAAATTTTGTTCATGCAACACTTCTGTAGGTACCTTGACAGTCCTCATTTCCTGCTGGTAAGCTAATCCAGTGGGAGACCCAAAAGGTTTAAAAATTTGGCAAAAGGCATACAGGATTGAAGGGCAAACTTTTAAGAGTTTACAGTACTGGAACTGAAACAACTGCATTCCTCTAGCCTTCCTAGTACAAGAATCATTATTCTCTTTAATAGGTAACAAACCTCAGCGAGTTATTAGAACATTATACACAGGTGTTTCCATAAGTTGTCCAGTGGATAGGAAATGATTAGGGTTTTTTAATGCATCATCCTAAATCTGAAGCTAAAGTGTATTAAACAATTATTTCTTCTTTAAGGAAGGACAGCAAGAAGACCAAATGACAGGTTAGATAAGATGGTTGAATAATTGAAATCTTTTACTATGTGGACATCAATGGGTTAATTTTTACTAGTGAATTTATTTCCAGTAATGATATTTGGAAGTAATGTCTCATCAATAAGCTGTCACAGAGAAGGAGTAAATTTTAGACTTTTGCTTAAAGTTGTACTTACTGTGCTGTGCTCATATGTGTTCTATATGTTCTGTATAATTTTCTTCTTCAGTTGCATAGAAAGCCGAACAAGCAATACTTATGAGCTGTTGAAAACCCCTTTAAAAAACTGGAAGTTTGATAATTCAAGCAATGGCCAATACATTTTGAGATGGTACCAAAGTTTTTAAGTTCTTTTTACGCTTTTTAAAAAACATTTCGGTGTAAGCATAGCTTTTCATACCATATTCAAGTCTGGATTAGCACCTTCCTATTAAGATTTCTTTAAATCTTTTTTTTTTGTATGGAATTAAAAATTTTAAAAAGCATACATTAAATAGCATAAAACCCTAAAAATGCAACTGGAGTTTTTGATGCTTTGCAGAATATAGCTTAGAGCATAAAGACTGTGATTGCAAAGACTAATTGTTAAGTTTAAAAAGCTCTAGAGAAGTAATTGCTGCTAGTCTGCCTGTCAGAAATTTCAAGGTAAAAGACATAACATGTTTAACTAAAACACAGCTAATTAGAGCAGAAGTAGATCCCTTTCAAAGTCTGAGATGATGATATACACAACAGAGCTGTTAACTTCAGAAAACTGAAGTTTGCTGAAGTAATCAAATGAGGAAGCTGATTTGTTTTGTGTGCCTGTATTTCAAGAGAGAGTCAGATCAATATGTCGTTCTATTTGATTTTCACATTTTTAGGGTAGCCCACTGTATGAGAAAAACCTGCCTTCACTCTAAATCTATAAGTTCAACCTTGCCCGATCTTGTCTGGGTGTTAATTTTTAAAATTAGTCCTTTAATTTTTATTCACAAAATTTTCTATTTTTGAGCAAATTGTTCTGAAATCCTACTTCCACCATGTTACATCAAGTGTTAAAAAGTCATATATCTCTCAGGCTCTATTTGCAAATGATCATAATATTGTCAGTAAAGAATCACATAAATCCTTCTGAGAGAGCTCTAAGGATCCTGTGATGCGAAGGTGTTCACTACTAACTAGTGAAACCAGTCACAAGCAAGATTCCTAGGGAGAAACAGCCGTTCCATTGGGACAGCAAAAGTTAGTGCTAGGTGAAAGCATTGTTGGAACTTCAGTACAGAAACAAATAGTCAATAGCTTCAACATTCCCTCAGTCTGAAACATGGTCCTTCTCTTATACAAGAAATGAGCTGGTTTATTGCTCAGTATGTGAAAAACACAACTTCTCTCATACCTGCTCATTAGCAGTTTCGTAATTTCATTCTCCATTTCTTACTAAGGAGACACATTATATCCTGTTCTGTGAAACTTGTTGAAGCTATTTTTAACCTACTGGACTAGGTATTTCCAAAGGTATCTTTCTTGATAGCTTTTTTCCTTTTACTGTTTGTTGCAAGTTAAAGACTCTATCAGGAGGGCTGAAATTTCCCCTTAATTTTTCCTCGCAACTTAAGTTTCTGACTGCACTCTCATGTTTGTTTTGCCCAAGACCAGCAAAATTCTGAGACCAGTATCATCAAGTTCTTCCTGGTAATTGCTGACTGCCCTTAGCTGGTAAAGGAGGAGGCTTTTTGTACACAGTGGATTGTTTTAAGAATCTTAATCATGTACTCATCCAGGCAAGAGTGCACTGAGTAGTATCCACAGCTTATTTGGTACCCTTTCCTGTGCAGATCTCTGTGCTTGGTGTCTTCTTTTTGAGTTGTAAGCTGCACATCTCCATCCTCACGTGTAAGAATTGAATTTCTATTCTACCCTACTTGCACTACAAATCAATCTAGGGAGTTTTTTTCTGTAATAAGACTTAAGGAAGAATAAAAAAAAGAAGAGTGGTGTTACAGGATAAACAACTAAGGAAAAGGGGTTTCTCTGTATTGGAGCTGTTAAGTGACTGTATGAAAATAATAATTTTCTGAAATGGAAACCTGTATCTGTTTATGTGAAGCAAAAGATATGCTAAATCAGCAGAATCTGTGGATTCCTGACCACAGAAATATTGAGTAGGTCATCTTCACTATTGTATCAGAACATTCATGCTTAAAGTATGCTTGGGATACAAAAGACTAATGTCAAAAGTTTCTTTAAAAGAAAGAGAAAATAAATTTCATTAGTCCTTGGATTTATTCAGAAGCTGTAATGAATAGACTATTCTCTATTGTAGAAGAAAAATTAAATCGTTTATGGAAATCTCTACAATAACAAATGTACATATTCCAAATTACTGTTTTAATTGCACTTAATTAGTCTTCTCATCATCAATATGCATAGAGTAAGGTTAATAGAAATTATCAAAAAAGTGACAGATAAGCGCTAAATAGACTTTGCTGTTCCAGATTTGATTTGAAATAGATTTTGAGAGGAAAGATGTGAAATTATCAACAGCTACTAACAGAAACAAAAAAGGCAAACCTTATTACCACTATGTGTGGGTCCTTTTTTCAACCACCCAAGCTCACTTTAAATTATTCTTCCATTAACTCACTGTGCTGCCTACTTCCAGCCCTTGCTGAGCAAACTTCAAGAGCTGCACCCAGCATGTGTCCTGTAGCTCAGAACAGGAAGCACTTTGGTACTCTGTATTCATGGGGAGAAGTGGGAGGAGGGAGAAAGCCCATGGGGAAAAAAGGATAGAAAGAAAGAAAGAAAGAGAGAGAGAGAGAGAGAGAGAGAGAGACTGTGTGACTGGGGGAAGAAAGAAAGAAAGAAAGAGAGAAAGAAAAGAAAGAAAGAGAAAGAAAGAAAGAAAAAGAAAGAAAAGAAAGAAAGAGAAATAAAGAGAAAGAAAAGAAAGAAAAAAAGAAAGAAAGAGAAAGAAAAGAAAGAAAGAAAAAAGAAAGAAAAAGAGCGAGAGAGAAGAAGGAAGAAAGAAAGACAGAAATAAATTTAATACGTAGATTACCAATAGATTTAACTGAGCACAGAAATGAAGCATTATACTTGGTATTAATTGAGGGGGATCTATTTCCTGAGCAACCAGTTTCTTATTTTTGTGCTCTTGGCATTGTTCTGGATGCATTAACTAGGTAATGGTTAATACAGTGTCAAATTCCAAGTGCAAATGAGCTTTTCCTTTGTATGCGCTTGATGACACATGTAAAATCTATATCAAGTAGTTATTTATTGGAATAGTATGGAACCCTTCCTTGGAGTGCAGGAGCAGCTTTTACTTGACCCATTCGCCTTTATTTCCACTACCTGGCCACTTGTATTTCTTTGCTTTCAGCACCAACCCCAAATTTCCAGTCTTGCTTGTATTCAGCTGTGCAATTCTTCCTGAACGGATATTTGACCATTCTCTATTTCTTCATTGACTATATAGACAATGTAACTTTCTTGAAAGCCACTAATGCTGCACAACTCATACATTCACATGAAAATATAACATATTTATCTCTGTATACATTTGATTAATTTACAAGAAAGCATAAGCTTTATGGGGAAAAAAATATAGTTGGCTGGAGGAAAACAGAATTTGCAAATGTTTTCAGTCTTTTTCCTTTCTTAGTAAGGCTATGAACATTTAAATGTATGCAACAGAAGCAGATGAAATTACATTCCCTGACACTTTCTAACTCTGAAACAGATACGTGATTGATTGCAAGGTGGGGTAGCTGCTGGCATTTTTTGTCGGCACATTTTGATGATACAGTTCCTTAGGTGAACTTCAAGTACATCAGTGACAAGTACAATGTTTCAGACACTTTGAGTGATCTCAAAGCTAATAAATTATGAAAGCTTTTGGAGCCAGTTATTAGGTTTGTCTCAGAAGAGATTGATTTTTTGTTTTAATCCTCAATTCCTCACTATATATCCTGTTTGTCTCACCTTATTTAGTTAGAAAACAAATACATAGAACTTTAAGTCAGAAATGTCTGCTTTAACTATGTGTCAACACCTTAACAAGGCACTCTATATGAAATATCTGGACTTCAGGATGCCTGTGCAGCAGATGAGTCTGGAAAAGGTGAAGGATATATGGAATGAAGTGCCACAAATAAACTTAATTTTAAAATAGCCCAAAACATAAGGGGAGGGGTAAAAGAAAAAAAAAAAAAAAACTCCAGCAAGAAATTTAATACCTTCTTTGGAGGACTGTTAGACTTAGTGTGTTAATAGTGCATGACAAAGCAAATCTCATAGCTACACCAATGTAAAGGAGAAAACGCCTGATGCTGAAATTGACCCCATCTATGTAGCATGGCCATAGGTTCCTTCTGGACTTCAGAAGTTCAGCTCAATTCAAATGCAGTGGTTGGGACACTCCAGAGAAATATTAGCTGATAAAAAGATGAAGATCTTTCCCTTCCAACATCCAGTGTATATGCAATACTGGATCACTTGACTGGAGTATTCTGAAACATAACTGGAAGAATAGTACTGGAAAGAAGAAAATAGCATAAAATAAATGCTACTGTAAATTGTGTTTAGATCACAATTAGATCACAGTATGATATATTAATTTCAAATCATTTTGTAAATATGGAAGAACAAAACAACTCTAGAATGCAAAAAAATCTACTTCATCCATGAACATTCTGTTTGTTAGATTTTGCTACTGAAATTATTGCAAAAGAATCACAGTATATGTCCTTACGTTTCTAGATAATTAAATGGAAATTCAAGTTTATACAAAACAGTCAAATGATTTACTGTCATGCTCTAAAGTTTTAATTCTTTTAAAGCAGATATTCCTTTATTATAACACTAACATATAGATCTGCATCCAACACTACCATGTAGATCTTTTATTCATTTCCTGAAAAACTCGGGTGTGCTCGCCACAGAGCAGCATCTTTTTGATTAGCGAAGAAGAGTAGCATTTGTTTATAAGACATGAACTTATTTAAGGTCTTTAAGGAAGGTTTAACAGTCACCCTTCCTGTCTTCTAGTGGAAAACATGAGATTAGCACAATCCAAATTACTTCAAAGATTTTACTACAAGCATAAAAGACATAAATAAAGGATGATTAGCAGGTTATATTACTATTTCAGACAATAATTCAGTACTTGTAATACCATTGCTTGGATTATTCCAAAAGTTGAAGTGTCAAATTCATTTTTGGCCTAACAGCAGTGATACTGGTAAAGCTGCTCGAGGGGTGAATTTGGCCCACTGCATTTTGATTCCAGACTTTCCAGAGAATTTCACACATAATTACTACACCTAGAATTCAGTTCTCTAAACAATGTGTAGGGGAATTAATCCCACGAGAAATCAAGCTTGATAATGAGGAAAAATGGATTATCAGACTTTGTATGACTGCTAGAAGGATTACTGTGTGGCAATGAGCCTCAGTGGAAAACTAGGTGACAGATGAATTGCCCAGGAGCTGCAATGAAATATGCCCATTTTTCATCTCTGTAGTCCCAAAATACAAATCTCATGGCACATCTTCTTCTTTAGTTAAAAAAAAATTTAAAAGAGCTTTCTTCTCATTGTTTTGTATATAAAGCAATTAGAATGTTTTCAAAATATTGGTAGAATAATTTCCAAATATTCAGTAGAATTGGTGGATTTCTTAGGAAGTTACACTTACTTTCATTATGAAGAAATAATGTGCAGCTGTTCTTCTAGTGGATTTTAAATATTCCTTCAGAATCAGTTAAACTTGAGCAGTCCTGGAAATCACAATAAAATCCTTTACAGTTGACTCACTGTTTGGGTTGCAGAAGATATCTCGCCTTTTTAACACAAAATCTCAAATTCATGCAGCTGATTCTGTTAGTGTGTAAATTTAATATGTGAGCCTTACATATTACACATTACTATTGAAAATGTGTAATTTAAAAAAAAATCAGCAATGCAAGAACACCAGCAAAAATACTGAACAAAGTGTTGTGAAAAATAGACTCTGCTTTGAAATTTCTGAATTTGTAAAATATAGATGAGAAATAGAGATGCAGTGCTTAACATTGGCTAGCGCTCAGCTTCTCCTCGTAACATTCTTTTTGATCACGCTAATAATACGCTATGAAGCATCACTCTGTGGGATGCAGTTAAAGCCTATTTAAGCCAAAGGAACTGCTCACACTCTCCCAGGGGAAAATATCAGAACATTTTTATTTTTACCTCAGTCACTCCAGAAAACTTCATAAGGGATAGTCTTCACCAGTGTTACTGGGAAATAGATACCACCAGGATGCCTGGAAAAAATGGGAGAGAACTGTGAAGAGTAGATGTGGTGCTGAAAAATACTGAATAAGATGATTCAGAATTAAATGCTTAAGGCTTACTTGAGCTTCAGTTGTGGAAGGTTTATGCAAATTAGGCAGTTAATAGATATTCTTGTCTGGGATCTTTGTAGAAAATGCAGATAAAAAGCCCCACTCTACCTCCTCTCCCCATTCTCTTCCCCAGCTCCCAAGAGCTAATTTTCTGCCAAAGAGGCCACAAATTTAGGTCTCACTTTTTCAATATTTCTCTTCTCATAAAAAATTAATTTAATAGCATTTCATGCTTCAAGCTGCCTACTTTTATTTTTTAAAGTTATGACATTTAACCATGTGGGTTTTTTTTTTTTTTCAAAAGAGAACAATAAAAGTATTAGGCTACATATTAAGGGATAGTAGATGTATTCCTAAGTAATATGTGTAGAGTTCTTGAGATTTTCCCAGATTGGGTGGATAAATCAGGTTGAAAAATCTTCCCTTATGCTATATCTTTACACGTAGAGGGAGAAAAAATGTGTAACTAATACTATTAGTAAAACAGATTCTTGTTTAGGCGCTGAGAGACATATCAAGAACGAAAGCACTAATATAATGAGCCTTGCTATACTGAACTTTTAGTCCTGAGCAGAGCAATTACATGAAACAGAAAAATAGGATAGAAAATATATCTCTTTGTTCACTGGAGCCAATTTCTGTTACTCAATATAATTGTATAACTTTCATAAACAGATCAGGCTCCATCTTAATGGGAACCAAGTTCTGAGTACTTTATTTTCCTTCACCGTGCTATAGCTATTGGGAGGCTGTTCCAGATTGTCACTGCTGTCTGGTCATTAAGAATACTTTTAATCTCCAGCCTAATTTTATTCATGGACATTTATTTACAACATTTATTTATAACATTTTTCTTCTGCCAACAGTGCCCTTTAGTTTAAGTAGTCCTTCTCCTTTCATGGCTTATAATTCTTTTCCAAACCTAATTATTTATAGAGAGTAATTATATGTCTTCTTAACTACAGTATGTCTTCTTAGCCAGTATTTTGCTAACTTAAGGAGGATAAGCACTTATGCTCATCCTTTGTATGATAGGCACTATATTGCTCTGATCCTCTTTTCAGCACTTGTTCAAGCTTGGTTTCCCCTCTGTTTTACTTGACTAGACTGTATATTCCCTGTGCAGATCCATGCAGACGTAAGTGTTCTCAAAGAGGATTCACAAGTACTGAACGGAGAGCCAACAGAAGTCATCATGCAAAATGGCAATCCAGCTCTGACAAATCCTAATGTTTGTGGATCTCACTTGAAAGCACGTGTCATAATTCTTATTATGCTAAACCTGACATTGTGCAGAACTCTAGACATTATATCTAGAGATAAGAGAGTCTTCAGAATTTGCAGCCCTGAAGTTTTTTCTTTGCAGGTTAGTGTCTGTGACTATTCTTTCAAAAAATAAACAACCGTAACTTATTTAAAAATTGATTAGGTAGGGGATAGTTTTAAATTAGGTAAGACTGAGAATGTAATATTTCTTACTAAATGATGTATGAAGTTTTATCACTATCTTAAGAAGGCTGTAATAGGGGAAGCCAGTCTTAAGTGGGATAAATTAAACAGTCTGGTAGTAATGTCAATTAAGCAACTTCAAGGAAGAAGAGAAGAATAATATCTTCATCTACCACAGTGCCATGTGATGTTTCAATGTTCTATTACAAGCAATGAACATGGAAGCCGAGGAGGAAGTAAACAAGAGCCCATCATTCTCTCTCTGGTTGGAAAAAGTGGATGTGGCTCAGAGTGGCTCTTTTGGGGACTCTGGTTGCCATCTTTAACAGGAGGAGCACAAAAATATTACTGTAAGAACACTTCAAGGTTTATAGATTTAGAGGACTTTTCAGAGACTAATTATGTGTTCAAAAAAATCTAATATCCAACTGAGATGTATGAGTAGCCAAGATATATCCTTATTCCTGAGGTTACTGTTTATAATGCATGCTGTTATTTTAAGTCAATAATTACTTTAAGTCAATAATTATTTGAAGGTAAGCATATTCTCATATTCTTAAATCTTTTATAGCGCTGAAATTGAATCTGAGTAATTTGGTTCATGTCAAACACTCTATTCCTTTGGGTCACTATTTAGAGGTTTCCAGTCTCCTCTGAAGCATGAAGGGCCTCATCATAGATTTAAAAATGGTCAAAATTTATAGAATTAATTTTCTGAACTGTATTCTGAGCTTCCAGTAAGGAAGAGGGAGAGCTGGAATTGGAAGTTACTCAATTTCTGCTAAAGCCTCTCATAACCTTCTGTATGCAGATTCAATTGTTAGAAAACTTCTTAGGAGATGATAGACAGAGGTGCGAGCCTTCCGCTCTCTGAGCACGGGCCTAAGTACCAGCCTATGAAATATCATAAGACAGGAATGGTCCCATTGTCTTGTTTCAGATAGTCTACTTTGCATGAAATGATTGCATATTAATTAGCTCAGGGAGAATGCATGAGTGTGAGGATAGAGATCCATTCTAATGGCTAAAGTTTCTGTACAGTGAGGGAAGATGCTAGTTGCAATTTTTATCACAAAATTTGTTCATGCATTCTACCAATAATTAGTAAGTGCCAAAGGGAACCTTTTTAATGAGCCACCATAGTGGAAAGATTTTGAGGAGCTGAGCCATTAAGCTAGAAATGTATTCTCATTCTAACTTCTCTATGACTGTGATTTTTTATTATTCCATATACGGTGGAATTGCTGCAACAGGAAGGATTAAGAGTCCTTGGATTAAAAAAAGTGTAGTAGATTGATGGTGATAGCTTATGAGATGTGGGTTTGATAGCTCTTTGGCGGAAGACAAAATAGAATCTCTGTCCTGTATCTTCTTGCAGTGTGAGCTGTTAAATAAAAAGCAATGTGAGGAGATCATCCATTTAGATTTAGAAGAAGTCTATAAACTCAATATATTCAGTGAAGTGCTTGATCCTTTAGGCATAGTCAGGATCCATGGTTAGCACAATTTTTTTTTTCCCTTTCAGACCCTTTCAGACATCATTAAACTGATGACAGTTCAAGAATATGTATTTTGAACACAAGCAGAAGAGTAAGATGAGATGCCAAGGAAAACCTTTAATACCAAACAATAAGATTATGATCGTATTGGTTTTTTCTTTTAAAATTATTTTTTAAATTTTACAAATTGAAATCGTGATTATTTTATAAATTGTAACTTATACAATTTAAATTGTCATTTAAAATAACTTAAATACAATTAAACAAATTTGCAGTTTTGGAAAGTTTTCATTATCACAAATATTTTTGTAAGACTGGTATTGAAAAAATTAAATTTCAATTTCTCATTTTGGTTAAAGATGAAATTTATTAAACTTTTCATAAATCTAAAATATTCTTGTGAAAGAGGAAAGCAGTTATAAAAACTATTATTTGGTTTTAATAAGCCCCATAGAGATTAATATATCAATAAAATGATAGTTTCTTAAAAGTTAAAGGAAGAAAAAAGCCACCGCAAACACTGCATTTTCTACTCATTCGTACACTTTTATTTTTCATATCTTTATTGGGACAAGTGAGACGTCCACCCACCAGCACAATCTGGGACAATGCCTGTGCAGAGCCCCACAGTAGTGTAACCAGGGATCAGATCTAGTGAGCAGGGAGCACCGACTGCACCAGGTTCAGCTCCCAGTGCGTCCTGCAGCCCCACAGCGTCACCCCAGCGTGCCGGGCACCTTGAAACACTGCTGTGTGCCAGCAGCACCAGCCACAAGCTCCTCACAGCACAGCAGCATTCCCAGGGGCAGCAAGACAGCCTTCACAGATCCTCTACGCTGTAAAAGTAAGCTCGATCATGTTATAGGACCACGCGAGAACACTGGGGGGCCACAAAGAGATTCAGCAGCACGGACTCTTTAGGTGGAGGTGAGCAGTGTGAGTAAGCTCCAGATCCTAAGAGTTCTCACTGGCCCTGTTTAATTAAATAGTGTAGGCAATCTTTGATATTTCAAAGACTTGCTTAGATACAGCCTTAGAACTTATCCCAAAGTAGCAGTGGTTTCTAATGATGTCCTACTGTTGAAAAATCTAAGTTTTCAAGTTAATTTGGATGTTCTGTATGTATTTGGGATGGTTCAGCTTTTGAATTAACGTCTGGGGAAAATATGTATGAAAGATAAGCTCCATGAGTGCTTCTTCATAGGAGCAACAGACAAATATGGAAATCTTTCTCTTGACACTGAATATGACTATATAGCCAAAAATATGTCAAGATATTCTATCTTGGAAACAGAGCAGAAGTGGAATACAGATTTGAGCTTGCAAAGGATGAAATGAGCAGATGTTCTGTCAACAAACGGATTACTGTACAACAAATTTTGAAACAAGTGGAACCAAGACATTTGCCACATTTTTACACAAATCAGTTTTTCTTCAAGCTCTAGTTGAGACTGTTCTCATGAGCATCATTTTGCTAAACACAGAAAATGAAAAGAAAAAAAGAAATTTTAAAGGCCAGGTTTATTTTAATTCTAAACTTTTATTTAGAAGCAACAAGGCTCTCTTCTGCAGTCAGTACTGTCTTCTGTTGCTGAATTAGGTGAACGATTATTTTTATACTAGGAGGAAATGTTATCATCATGTAAAGGCCTCATCCAAATTTTTCAAGTCTATAGGTTTTAAAGGGAGTGGAGAATTGTAGTTTGGGTGCTTTCCAGTAGCTTTCAAACTGTTTGTTCTGTGACCCTGTAGTAAATCCACCACAGCAGTCTGCACCTTGGAAGGAATCATTACAGTCTCTCCCTATAAACTGTATCTGCTGCCTTAGGTCATCCATATGAATATGCACAGAACTTTCCGCAGGATTTTAAGGAGGCTCAGCATCATTCCACATGTCTTTTTCACAATGTTGTCTCTGTTTATTTAAAAAAAGAAAAAAAGAAGGAGAAAAGGAGGCTCCTTGGATTATCACTGCTAACTATTAATGTTAAATCATCAGCATCTTTTCTTTTATTTATTAGCCCTGAAGACCAGAATAGACACTCTCTTGCATATTATTTGCCAGTATTCTTAATGGGTGGACATAGCAAACAGGTGAATCATCCAGTCTGTCTCAAAAAGAAAATTAGCCAAAGTTTGTGGCCTATATCCAAACAAATCACTTTAAGTGATTAAGACAATGCCACAATTAAACTTGGCACAAACGAAATGCTGTGTCTCAAGTACCCACACAGTGAATGGAAACTAGTAGACACTTCTGTTGCACAAGTAGATAGGCTATTTGCCCAGCAATATACCTAGAGCTGTCTGATGGAAAATACACCAGGGCATTCAAGACTACTTAGCCTATATTCTAGTGTGCTTTTGAGAATTTGATTGCCTCTGAAACCAAAAATACAAAATTTACAGGATACTGACTGTATCCTTGAGGTAGGAGCCAGATAAAGTGCTAAAATTACATTACCAAAAGGCAGTTGAGCTATTTATTGAAAAGAGAAGCTGCATACACAGGTAAAGGTGCCAGTTGTACTTACAAGTAGTAAATTATATAAGATACTTACTTCTTTACAGTGGTGGACATGAAAATTCAGCCTAACGTGTTTTTTCCTTAGAAAGTACTCCTTTATCTTTGAATCCAAACTAACACAAAATTAGTATCCATTAACTCTTAGTAAACATATTTTTTATTGTAGACAGTCATTAATAGTTCATAGTCATCATAAAGAAGGTGTTTGTTATTATGCAGCTATCTTGTTATTATGCAGCTATCTAGAGGTCTTATGGTCACATTTAGGCAAGAATTTTAAAGAACTATGCATTTAACTGATTATAAGCTGGCATTCCAAATATCACTTATTCACTGACAGTTATGCAGTTCACTCCCAGCATGTATTGTAAATTTACTCTGTAGTCTTGTGTCTTGACCGGGAATTTTTTAAACTTCTATGTGGTAGTATTTTTAGAGCACATCACAGAATCACAAAATTAGTCAAGTTGAAAGGAACCACAGTGGGTCATCTAGTCCAACCTCTCTGCTCTAACAGGGTCATCCTAGAGCACATTGCACAAAGTGCACAACCATGTGGTTCTTGAATATCCTCAGTGAGGGAGACTCCACAACCTCTCTGGACGATCTGTTCCAGTGCTTGATCACCCACACAGTAAAAAAGTTCCTCCTCGTGTTCAAGTGGAACTTCCTGCGCATCAGTTTCTGCCCATTGCCTGTTATTCTATTGATTGGCACCACCAAGAACAGCCTGGCTCCTTTTGACATGCTCCCTTTAGATATTTATACACATTAACGAGGTCCTCTCTCAGTCATCTCTTCTTGAGGCTGAACAGGCCAAGCTCCTTCAGAACTTTCTCTTTTAAAACTTGGATAGTCAGAAGTTACAATACTTACATAAAGATTGACTAAATTCATAATGCTTTTATTGTAATATAACTTAGCTATATTTTCTTCATGTACTGATGATTCTTATTTGCTCTTTGTATAAACCTTGTGTCAGTGTGAACAATCAGGATGCTGACAGCCATAAAAGCTTATCAAAATGAACATCATTACAGTACTAAACCAGAAATCTTGAAAATATTCCCTTTGAAACAGTCAGAGATCTGGCTTTTTATATAAAACTTTCAGTGCATGAAAGATGGAGCTCTGCCAGTGCTGCTTGCTATATTTTTGTGTTAGAATTAAGGGGTATAAGACCTGGGAAGGACACACAAAGGAAAACTTTCTGGGCACTGACTTTATGAATATAGTTAAAGAGAATGTTTTCCTTGACATACCCATATAATTTTAAGAGTCAGTTTAGGGAATGTTGCCAAGTGGGCTGTCCTTCAAATTTGAGTTGTCACTCCATTATTTAAAAAAGTTAATTCACTCACCTGTCCCTTTCATATAAAGTAACAGTACCTTTCATATAAATCATGAATACATTCAGCCCTGAGAAGGCCTGGTATCTGATTCTGTGTAGGAAGTATGTTAGCTAGAAAAAGGAGCTGACGATTGCTGAAGCTTTAAGTGAAAGTTTCTGAGGAGTAGGTTTTCTAGAAGTTGTTCTAGCTGTATAAACGAGTTTGAGAAAAGGAGGAAGTCTGGTTACAAGTTTTGTACTTCGATGAATTGGTGCTGTAATATTTTCTTGTTGTTACGCTCATAGTTAATTACCTACCACATGCTTGCTGTAGCAACACAAGGATAAAAAACAGTGGGAAGATGGAAGCAGATGATTTTTAGCTGCCATTCATGACATAAACACACAAGCCATGCACTACTTGAATCCAAATACAAGGCAGAAGAAAGACAATTAGTGATACCCTGCCCTTCAGCAGATTTAGAAACAGTAGTCAGAGGCAGACTTTCAGCAGTACCTCCATAAACAAGAGATGTTAAAATAAAAAAAGTATGCAAAATGACATGCATATGCCAGGTTGATAACCTGAGTCATGGCAGCTCTGAAATGGGGGAGTCCCAATGTCTAACCACTTTTTTTACAGTGGGCACAAAAAAGGGTTCCAGGAAGCTTCTGTTCTCTCAGGATGTGTTTTATTACAACATGCACATTAGAGATGAGTGCAGAACCAGGCACTCTACAGGGTGGGCCCTTCCCTGCCCAGACGGCCGCAGGAGGTGCCTCTCTAGGTTGCACTGGGGAGGCGGCTCTGCAGGGCCCCGGCGGTGTCCAGGCCCTGCCGTCCCACCCTGCCCGCCCACAGGCACACACATGCAGCTGCGAGGAAGTAAGGAGAGGATTGTTCCTTTCAGCTCCTGGGCTGTACCTGTGGCAAACAGGCATGGACGGATGTCCAGACGGTGAACTTTTGATTGCTGTATTTTCTCAGCCCTGGCCTGGCACTCCTGGCCTCAGGCAGGGGGACTGTAGGGCAGCTCTGGAGGAGCAGGACCTCCTCCCACTGCCCGGGTTAGGGAAGATCTTAATGGCAGTGCAAAAAGTGTTCTGTGACTAAACAGAGAAAGGTAGAAGTTTATTATGAGTGTATGCAGTAGGGGATTCATGCTAAAGACTGCTGCAAGTTGGGGAAAGTCTTTCACCTCTGAAGAAGTAGGGAAATTGGCACGTGTGTCTGAGAAAAGGTCCATAAAATATTGCTAGCTGATTTCTGGTAGAAAGTTTGATGGCTTTAGTTAAAGTAATTCAGTAAAAATTTCACCAAAATCATAGCATATTTCAGTCCAGCTTCCAGTGAGCCTTGTATCTCTGGCACCCCCACACATAATTCACAGACTTAGTTCTGTTATTCTAGTAAGTCATCAGTCATTTGTGATCCTGCAAAGTAATTTTTCCATTTCTGTTTTTGTTCAAATGCAGAATGCGAACTTATCACCCTTTTAGGCTAGCACTGAAAATGCTGTACAATCACTGGATTTTTATGTAATTAGGTAAAGCCCATTTTCGTAGAGTTAGAACTCTTTGGAAAAGTTGAATGTTTAAAATGCTACATCTGACCATTTTATTTCATTCATTAACATGGTCTAAAAGTAAGTCACTATCATATTATTCAACAGGAAAGCAGGGACTAATTAAATGCTCACACTCGTATTCCCCTTTCTTTTTTCTGTGGAGATGAAAAACTTAAAAAAGGAACATGAAGCAAAAGTTGATTTAAAAGTGAGAACTATAATGATGAGCTGCTGTATAGTAATCTACAGCTAGGTAATGCAGGGGCATAGGAGAAATGCAGTGCTGTGGATCGAGCCAAGAATCCCTAAAAGTTTAGTTGTTCGTTTGGATTTTTTAAATGCAGGCTTTTATTATTACTGCATTTTTAAAATATTAATTTCTTGTGTTTCAAATGTTTATCCAGCTGTATGTTTTCTTACTATTTAACAGCTAGTATCATACCTGAAAGAAAGCATCATAGAAAATGGAAAAAATGGAAAATTTTATTTATTTGCAATAGAGACATCTTTTTATAACAAATTCCTATTCGTGATTCAGGATAGTGATGTAGCAATAAATTTACTCATGCTTTTTTACCCCTAGCCTCTTGTTCACCATTGTCTTTCATTTGACAAAAAGAACCCTTATCTGCTAGCAGTGGTGCATCCAGCATCTGCAAGTAGCTACAAAAAGCAGGTAGCTAGCTTTTTATTTTTCTGAAACATGCAATTTTGTTCTTGGATGATGTCTGGCTGTTGCCTTTGAATTCAGATTAGATGCTATTGTACCATATTCTGGGCAACAACTCCCCAGTGAAGGTAATATGAACTACTGTATTCCAAGGCTTATTTTCACCCATTTTAACTTCCAAGGGGGAGGAAATGCATATTCGATTTGTTATTTATCATTGTTAGTCTTAGATCAATTATTTTGGAAAAGTCGAAGAAAATCAGGGGAATCAATTCTGAGTGACAGTGTTGTGAAAAATTTACATGTTTCAGTTTTACAGAAGTGTTGTGACCTTTTTTTGCTCTTCTGTGTCTCAAAAGAGTTAGGTGTTAAAAGTTCAAGCTTGTCATGTACTTAATCCTTGATGAGAACAAGTGCATGTGGCATGTCTGAACAGATTTGATTTCGAAACAGAAAATTTACTTTTAGTGCTATCTGGTCCAATCCAGAATGGAAGGTAATTAAGCAGTTCCAGATGCCTGCATGTGGCATCTTTAGCAGACATGAGCATATTTCTTCATCCTCACCAATAATTTTACTCTGTTTTGCCCTAAGTTTAAAATGAGAAGGAGAGGGAAAGAAACTTACCTTTCCTTTGTGTTGTGTCACTTCCCAAATTATTTATTCATATTTGATACATTTGATTATTGATACATATTGTAATTATAATATACATTTACCAGAATACTTTTTTGTTATATTTTTGGGGCAGAACTAGGACTTCACCAAATCAAGGTGTTATTTAGTGTCTTCTGAAAGTATAACTTGAGGTATGCATTGCTCCCAAAACACTGACTTGACACAGAACTGTGTGATTAGTCTCTACACCTGGAGTAGGACTGTGGATCCACTGGAACCACATCTGTTAATACAGTTGCTCAGGAGTACTTCTTGTTTCATATGTCTCACATTTAGTATAGCCCTGCATTAAAAAAAAAATAAAAAAGAAAATGTCAAAAATTGAATTTTAAATTATTTCTGATATTGAATCTTAGAGAACAGGTGATGGAATAATTTATATAGAATTAATTAAGAATTTTCAAATTTCTATCATAAAGTTTTCTTGCTGTGAAAGATTAAACCCTAGGATTAAGCTCTAGAAAATTTTGTTCAAAGCATTCAGGTTTATTTGACGTTCACTGATTTGGGACTTGCTGACAGCCCAGAGAATATCTGGCAAGCATGGCATTTCCAGATTTCCAGCTGCAGAACTGACTTTCTTCCTGTCTATTGTGAGTAAGCAATTTTGGTTCTTGGGATATTTGGCTCCACACCTTTTTCACAATCCCATAGTGACTACACATGAAGAAATGGATGGAGTTTCTTCTTGTATCTGTTTACAGATTAAGGAGCAGAGGCAGAGATTTTGTATGACCTGTTAATGGGTGCAAACAAAGGACTTTTTCCTTAAACTAGAAATTAAGTTATCCAAGTGCATTTTACTTTTGCTAGAAAACTTCTAAGTATACAAAATGACATATATCTTTTAGTGTATTTCTTTTAGATGACAGCTTGTTCTCTGGTTATATTTCATTCACTTCTCTCAAGTCAGTGATGAAAGGCTATGCCAGCTGTCAACGTAATGGATTCCCATAGAACCATGCTGGTGGGAGAGTAACTGTTTTGTCCACACTTGCACTCCAGTTTTTCACATCCTTTCCTTCCAAACCTGTTGTTCCCACTGCAGTGTCATTGCACAGCTATTATTTGTCTTCCTCACTTCTCTTCTTAGGAGGAAAAAAGATACAGTGACCTTCCAACAGATGAGAGAAAAAACAGTTCAAAGCACGAGGAATCCTTGGACCCCTACTGCAAGGGTGTCCTACCAGTATTGTAAGGAAGTAAATTAATCTCATTCTTCACTGACAATACAGTAGTCCAAAGTTTTATTTGCAATATGTGGCAGAATAATACTTTTTAATGCATTTTCATTAAGTAAACTGCAGCACAGGTGTGCTGAGTTCAAGAATACTTTCTCAAGTTAGAAGAGAAACAGGGATGATTGTGTGCCAAAGTAATGCATATCATAGAGCAGTCTCACCTAATAGTTTCTTCATCAGGACAATTAGATCATATGTTTAGAATTAATATTGTGTAGTACACTGGCTGCTCTGTTTATTTAGAGCCTGTAATGAAATGTGTCTGAAAAGAAAAAAAAAATGGCCATTGTTTCTTCTGCTGATCAACATTGCTCCTATTTATTTGTATGGATTACTTTTATATGAATAAAAAAATAACTGCTGCAATATCAGTAGGTATTCCTAAATACTCAAGTGTGCTATAAGTGTAACCATCCCTTTTATATTTAAATTAGGTATTTGATATAAATCAACAAAGCTCAGTGGTGCAAACTGACAACTCCATGCATAATGCTGTAAAGAGAATGATTTCTGAAATATTTACTGCATCTATAATTTTTTACATGCTGGCAGAAAAAATACCAACTGAGTAGCCCATGCATGTATATTTTATCTATTTTATAATTTGTGTCATTTTAATCCTCATAGTACCTCATTCTTTTCTTCCAGTAGACTAAATAAGAAATCTATGATTACTTACAGAGTCCTTAACAATGGGAGACTCTATTAAGCATGCAGAGAAAACAAATGCAGCCCATGAATTTAATTCTAGTTTTCATTATCTTTTATTTGTGTATCACACCCTAAAGCTGTCAATTCTATTCTCATATTCATCTTTCTAGTAAAATGTTCGGAGGCAAAGGGGAATTTGCTGAACAACTGAATTATTGATTCACTTTATGTGAAAAGAAATCCCTGTATTTTAAAAATTCTAATGTCTTAAGTTACTAACGTTTTTTTCCAATATTTTTAACTCTGGAAGGATCCTAATTCTAGATAGTAAATTAGTAAATTATCAAAATACAATAAATATTTTATGCAGGGTACAGTATCATAGATTGAGAAATCGCAATACCAAATGTACCTACTTCAGCATAACATCTCAAAT
Source organism: Atrichornis clamosus (assembly GCA_013400975.1). Classification (NCBI taxonomy): domain Eukaryota; kingdom Metazoa; phylum Chordata; class Aves; order Passeriformes; family Menuridae; genus Atrichornis; species Atrichornis clamosus. The sequence continues at coordinate 256,615 of WBMZ01013429.1, read as the reverse complement.
TCTGTTAGGAAATGTTTCGTGTCAGCATGATGGTGTAGTTGGCCTCTGTTCAACCCCTTGCAAACCATTAAGAATGCTTTTCCCCCCTTCTTTATGTAGTTTTCTTCTTACACTTTTTTCACTGTCAGTTTGCCCAAGAGATATCTTGGCATAGTTGCAGAATCTGGCTTCACTGAGGACCTGTTTTTTGTGGTTTTAAGCTGGATTGACTGAAGCAAAGGAAAGCAGAATGACTTGCCTGAGGTTGGCTCAGTGGGGATTAGAGCCAAGAATCCTCTTGCCCACAGTCATTTGCTCTAAACTGGATCCTTACTGCCTTCGTATTACTCCAGTAAACTGAGGGGCATAGCTCACATATAGTTTATTTCTAGTGGTTTTCATTTCCTTTTTTCGTTCAGATTTTCAGAGATATTTTTTCCTAATCCACCTTTTTTCAGACTTAGAACACAAATCCTTTTTTGGCTTCATATTTCATTTAAGATTTATCTCTTTAGGGAATGTGGTACACAGTGCCATTAATAAGTCAGTCTTCTTTTTAGTATATCTTCATATTTAGCAAAGGATAATTTCTTCAGTGCTCAATTCTTAAAAGGAATTGTCGAAGAGACCTATGATAAAAGAACACCCCTAAAATACGATTTTTCATAAGTTGCAACAGAATATGACCATCTGCATGTATACACACACACACACACACTTAAATGCCTGTATATACTTTATACCTGTATTGCACACCTGTACTCAGGCACAATACTGGTTTTAAAACTGAAGTTTTATGTAATGGTCAATGATTATACCATATTTAGGAAGAAAGGCTCCAAGATAATTTTTTGTTTCCCCATTACCAAACCATAAGGCTTATGGCCAATGCAAGAATCCCTAGAAGTTCTCTGCTTTCTAGCAATGAGTCAAGAAGGTATAGGGTTTCCAGTAATTTCCTATAGTAGAGTCTTCCCTCTTACTAAAAAAATCCCCAGTGCTGGAAGTGTACTTGTAAAAGTTTATATGCTGAAGCTGTTAGAATTTAGAGCCCAAACTGTGGCAAAGCAAATTTTTCCCATAGCTCTTTTATGCCATAATTTTACTGGTAATCTTCTAGTCACAGTTGTTTTTCCAATTCTGAATGCATAATTAAAGTGCAGTTTTCAGATCTGGTGGTAGAAGACACACTGGCCTTGAGGGATTGGTAATTATGAAGAGATTCCTAATCTATTATACATGACAGTAGGAAGAGGCAAAAATAAGGAGTAAAAGCTAAAGGACAACAACCTAGAGTCATCTGGGAACAGACAGGGAAGTACACAAGGTCAGTCTGTGACATGCAACATTTCTTTGCCATACTAAAAATATCTTAATGGAATATAGAATAAAGTGAGAAGATTTCTTCTACTTTTCTTCTTTCCTCCCTTTGCATAAACAGAAGGGCTTCTGTGTTGAGAAGACTTGTTCTCCTAGGCAGAGAAAGAAAAACATGACATATTTTAGTCATAGTTCTTTACTATCAAGCAGTAAACATGTTATAAAACCTAAACAAAGGAAAAGATCTATGTTCTCTTGATTGAAGGAAATAAAAAGAGAAAAGAGCTATAATTTTACTAACTTTGAAGGTGGACCTCTCTGTAATCCTGAAAAATTTCTTTCACGGGTGCCTCCACATTACTAAGTCTAGAAGTACTTTCCATTTCTTTGGGCCTGTCATGTTGCCCAGCCATATCTCATTTCCATGTTGAAGGAGACCAGTGGACTGACTTTTTACTCCATGAGCTTGTTTTACATAGAAATGACAGCTAGATCCACAGATCAAGTGGAAGCAGAAATGCAATTTTCACAGTTTCCTCCATCACAATCATAAGGGGCATGCTCTTGAAGAGTATTACGTTGCCGTGAGTCAGGTGATCCCCATGCAGTCTTGGAGACTTGTTTTAAATGTTAAAAAATATTCCCAAGGATTCTTTAGGTCACTAGGAAACTTTAGCAAACCGAAGAAAGGCAGCAGCGTTGGAACATGCCTAATTTGTTAATAATTTAGAAAATTGCCATCATTCAGACCAATTCAAGTCTACTCCGGCTTGTGAGGCTTAAGGGAGACCAGATGGTGGTAGTACGTTGGAAGGTATCCAAAATTGCTTTTGAGTTAATTGATATAGTGGAGAAGAGATCTCTGAAGAAGTATGTATCCCCAGGTAGTTGATTGCTTTGGAATTCCAACAGAGAAGAAATGTGTCAAAAATGAGGAAGGAAACATAAGTTATTGAGTGGTTTTATCTTAGGTTTGGCCCACTAAATTTCTAGTCTAACATACATGAAAAAAAAAAAGAAAAATTTTGCTAAATAAGGAAAAAGTGGTCATTGTAGAACTAGAGGGAATTGAGAAAACAGCCTATTTACTTTCAGTATTTACACTTTATTTCCTTGTGTTAGTGTATAGAAGAAGACTTGTTTTTGATTTGAACCTGTACATTTCAATCAGAATGGCAATGGTGTACCTGCTAACTGTATATTGTCACATACTGCTAAATTAAAGTGTCCGTGTACTAAATTAGAACTGTCACCCAAGGTTGATTAAAATCTCTATAAAATAGATCAAATGAAACTGGAAAAGTAATTGATAGCTACAGTGAAATGGAAAGTGAATATAGATCTTTAAATCACAGAGAAATCAGGATTTACATAGTGAATAATTACTCTTCTCTGAGGCTTCCTAATTGAACACCTTCACTCTGCCCACTTAATGAGCAAGGAATCTATTTCTAGTATATATTTGACATCATGGTGAATACAGAATCATAGAATTATTTAGGTTGGAAACGAACTCCAAGATCATCAAGTCCAACCTTTAATACTTAACTGACATTGGGTATAAGCTTTGGTAGCTTAGGTTAGTTTTGGGTTTTCTTCATTCTTTTTTCCTTTCTCTGTCACATTTCCTTTCTTTCATTTTCATTTCCCTTTTCCCTTTTTCCTTTTTCTTCTCCACATATATGTGATTACACATATGTAGTTCTTAACAATGAGATCAATCTTCCAACATTTTTATTAATCTCATTTTGAAAATGTTTTGTCAGGAGACTTAGCATTTTCTGTGCTTTTCTTTCACATGATGTCTTTCAATCTTTTTAGTGTGCATTCCATTAGAAGAGCAGTCAATGTGACCTTCTTCTATGGGGTTAATAAAGAATGCATAGTTTCATAAGCTTGATTCAATTTCCTTAATGTGAGCACGCTGAATAAGTGACCATTATAGTATTTGTCTGGTTTTCTGTGCTTCAGCGTGCAGTTACCAACCTTTTATATGAATGACCACATCTGGTGTGCATTTGGCCACGTAAGGTGAGACAAAAGCAAAATAGATTTTCCTTAGCATTAAATCAAATTTCCACACAATATACTCTCTAATGTGGATCTAAAATGTATCAGGTCATATATTATTTAGCTGCATTGCATTTTGTGCTTTTTTTAATTCCATCCCACATTCCCAGTTTTAATAAATGCATGAGTAGATGCAATATTTGAGCTTTATATCTTAGAAATTCAACACTTTCAACAGATTCTTCAGACTTCAAAGAATTTAATATTAGTATCGTAAGAGGTCTTTTGAAGAATAATACTGGAACATAAGAAAAATGACTGCCTGAGTGTGCCCTATCATTTTGAAAGTGTTTTATTGCTTTAATTTCCTGTCTTACTAAAGTAACAAGAGGCATAATAGAAGATGTACTGTAACAGAGTTTGCAATTTATTAGAAGGCCTGAGTTGGTTGAAGACTTTATGTGATGTGAAAAAGAAAACCTCTCTTTAGCTGAAAAATTGAGATAAGCTGCAACATTAATGTTGCAACAGCTTTAAATGGAGTACTATCTTTGACTGATAAGTTGCTTCTACAAGCCAAGTATGTTTGAATAGGATAAATCTGTAAATATAGGTCTCACTCAGTCCCTGTTGTGTGTGGATAGGCTCCTGAAAATCTAATACTATTTCATCCGTGAGGTGTATGTGAGATGATGTGTTGTTATTTGGATTCCATAGAACAAAGGTACTATTGCAACTATATTCATAGAATCATAGAATAGCTGGGGTTCAAAGGGACCTTAAAGATCATCTCGCTCCCACTCTGCTGCTGTGGGCAGGGACACCTTCGACTAGACAGGGTTGCTCAAAGCCCCATCCAGCCTGGTCTTGAGCACTTCCAGGGATGAGGCATTCACAGCTTCTCTGAGCATAATACGTATTTTCATTTATTTGTTATACTTCCACATATGTGACTTAATTAATTCTGGGCTTTGGCAATCTGGTTTAGTCAAAGTCTGAGCTATGCTAAGTTTTTACAGTTTTACCTACTCATTCTTTATAACAGGAATAGAATTTGTTTCACACAAAGCTGAAAAAAAACATTTTTTAAAAGTATAGAAATGAAAGATGTGATAGTTGACTGACCTGTAAAATTATGATGCAAGATTTATTCAAAAAGCAGTTATTTCCCTAGAAGGAGCAGTGGACTGTCGGGTTGCTGTTTAGAGTGTGCATAGCAAGATATGCAGGCATCAATCTGTATGCTTGTGATGGAAGTTGCATGTTTATCAGTGCAGAGCAAAAAGTACAGGAATCACAAGGGCTTCTTAATCCCACCACAGTTCTGCCACTGAAGGATTACAAAACAGCTGGTTGTAACAGATTGCTTGGTATTGCCAGAAAACAAAACAAAAAAATGTAATAATGTGTGGGCAATGCCTTTGAAACAATAAAAAATACAGTTTAGCTGGAAATTTTATTGATAATACTGATTTTAGTGGATTGCACACTGTGTGAATTGCTTAGAGAAATTTTATTCTTATTTCTCATATTTGCTGGATTATTGAACAGTACTACTTCTGGGTTTTTTTTCTACTGAGACACTCCTAGTTATGTCTTAAGAAAGGCAAATAGTATAAACCATACAACAGAAATCTAACCTTAAAAGTTCATGTATTTAGATAGTATCTTGGACTCCTACGGGCTCAAGCAAAAGCCCAAATATTACTGATATCCTCAGTTACCTATGTTAGTCTTTGAAAGAATAACGATTTGCAAGGCTTATTGCTTACTGAAGCACAAAAGATTTCCTCTGGGCTTGCCACAGACAATCCTCAGGCACATGAGAGGAGTCAACTAGAGTTAGTTCAAAGTGAATTACTCCATTTTAATCATGATGACTTTACCATCTCATTCATGGCATGTAATATTGTAAGTATTTTTTTTCTCTTAAATGACAAGTTTGGTCACCATTTTTAAGGCATGTTTTAGAGTGTTTGTGAGATTTATAGATTCAACAGCTCTTCAAAGACTTTCTATCTTCCTTTACAACCCTGAAATTTTGTATCGCGTCTATTTCATCACCTTGAGGCAGTTCTTGGTTAAAATATGTGGAGATGTTTTACAGCTGAATGAGTTCCTAGTATGATATATAACCAATTATATAGCTATAATGAGTCCAAATTTTAAAAACCAAATAAAAAATGTTGCACTAAGGATTACTAAAGACGAACATTACCCTCTCTTCATTTATTTGCTAATAGGAAACAGGTATGTAGCCTTAGTATTCACAAATATTACAATCATTAAATTAAAAAATTCAGCACTTTGATTACTTTAATATTTTAGCTAATTAGCTCTGAAACCTTGGAGGGTTTTATCCATTTTCTAAAGTCAGTGCCAATTTCATAATTACTAAGATCACTCCTAAACTGCTACGTTTTTCAGGATACCAAATACTAATTAATGAACAAAAAATTTGAATCTGATCCTTTATCAATTTTTTTCTTCTCAAGACACCTGAGACAGATTATTGCTGAGATACTTTTCTTCTTTATCATGTAGCTGAATAATGCTTACTGGATCTTCCAAGAAAGATGTAACTTTTTTGCAATCCTTTTCAAGAGGTTAAACAGCAATCTCCTAGACATAAGAGGCTAAACACCAAACTCTTCCCTCTCATTCATGGACTTGACTCTGAGTTTTGTAGACAGTAAATCGATAGGCTGTGTGGTTACACAATCACTCCTCTATTTTTTTGTTAATACAGGTTATAAAGCTACTGATGATGATGGTCTTTACCCTTAGCCCTTTCTGTATTTATGTCTCTGGTCCAATAACCAGAGGGATCATAGAGGTGTGTTTTATCTTTCATTTTAGCCCTCTTGATATCATTTTAGCCCAAAAGGGAAATCAAATGAGATACAGAAGATGCTAAACTTGCACAACTCTCAGGTCATTAGAAACTAATTAGAAACAGCTTATGGATTTCAATGATCCTTTAGGTAAGATGTGAGAGAGGGATCAAAAAACATTTAACATCTTCACTTCTTCATTCTTTCCAGACAATGTGAAAGCATGTGACAGAGTTTCTGACTTACTGTTGTTGCTTTATTTACAATGCAAACCTGTATTTTGCAGTGACAGAGTAGGTGAACTGCAAGTACTGAGGTATTAATCTAGTCAATAGGTCTTTCCACTATGACTTCGCTTATTATTATTTAAATGTTATGATTTTCTAAATAGATAAAACCCAAAAATCTACCTAAATTACAGCTCATGTCATGTGTATATATATACGCAAAGAAAGATGTTGTGCTGTGAAAACTTGAAGGATACAAATTAGTAATAGTCACACTGTTAACATTAGTGGTTATATGCAAGCTGTTATTTATCCACAGGTTTACAATGCTAAAGCCTATGAAGTTTGTAAATCTTAAGATCATCTCTACTGTTACATCTCAATGTTTTAATGTTAGATAGCGTTCTTCTTTTGGAGCATGAATGGTTTTGTGGCAATAGAGCTACTCACAGATGTCCAGCAGAGTTACAGGGACTAAGCTGTACTTTCTTATTAAGTCCTTCTACCCGTCATATGCAAGGGGTACTTGCTTTCTCCCAAAACCACACAGCCCCTTTAGCTTAAGAATGTCTGAGGAAAACTGCTGAGTACAGATGTCACTCACTGACGTGTGCAAACCTAATACTTTGATCTGTCCATCTGAACAAAGCTGACAGTAAAACTAACAATAAACAGTTCTATTTCGGACAAAGTTGTTCTGTTTAACACAACAGAACTTTTAAATATAAGTGTAGTCATCTAAGTCTTGCTGGAACCTATGACGTAGAATTAATTATCTGTGGACAAGCATGAACTTTTGATATTCCTGCTGACCAGTCCAGCATGCTAGGGAGCCACAGAATGGTGCATATTCCAAGTTTTGTCAATCAATAGACCTAGAATTCCATTATTAACTGTTGATAGTACTGAGATAAGAAGCATAAGAGACTTAGCAAAAAAAAATTCATTTTCTGAGGTCTACTATATTTATGTAAATTTTAGCTAAATTTTCATGCCTCCTTTTCATGTTACTACCGTAGAATTACAAGAATTTCTGGAGCATGTCTGGTCATTCTTTCCTAAACACCTCAGTCATTGTCTTTCACTTCCATGACCTGACCTTTGACTAAAGAAGATAACTTTTTTAAAATGTGGAGCATTTTGCTTACTCTTCTCTCTAAAAGACCTATCCTAGTTTATATAGAACCCTTTCTCTTACGGCAAATGTTCTGTATCTCCAGAAACTTCTTTCTCTCCAATCAGTCTTGTCACAACTGGCTTCCTCGCCAGGATGCTTTTTTGCATGATTATTGTTTGGTTGGTAGAGAACAGTTGCTAAGGTTAGTGGTTTCCTTACGCATGTAGACTGAAGAATATGTGTTGCAACCTGTCAGCAAGCTCTTGATCCACATCAAAAGAGGACTTCAGACTTACATGGTTTTATGGGCTGCACATAGACTGATTCCCTGAATCACCCTAAGTTTTTAACACATTTTTCAGTAAGAATTCATGAAACAGTATTCTCTCTCCATCAATTAAAAGTTCCAGATGTCTTACAAAATGACAAACATGCAATGATTTAGCAACTATAAATAACACTTATTGGTTGTTTTCATTGTATTTCACATTGATCAATGTATTTGGAGGATCATCTCATCCATCTTTATTGGGACTTCTGCAAATACACAAAATATTTGATAGGTCCAACCTGATTATCTTAAGGTTGTCTATAAAGGGACACTACAGAAAGATTATTTAAATATTTAGAAAAATAACTTCTGAAATAACGATACATTCATCCCAATACTTTCATGTAGTATTAATGATGCCAAGCTAGAGGTGAGAGCAAACAAATGTTTATTATGTGTTATTTGGGGGAATTGAGAAAATCCCTCGTACACAATGCTGAATGAATAAGAACAATATGGAAAGAAATAGCAGCTCAACTACAAGAGTTTTTAATTAATCTATTGAACTATGTAACATACAATGGGAGGACAGTAAATATTTTGGTCATGGTTTTCATCATCTGAATTAGTACCGGGCTGGAATGCCCAAGATAATGAAAGAGTGTATTTCTGGCCACCTACTTGAAAGGTTCTGGGCAACATATCCCATACGTAGCACCTTTCCTTATGAAAGTTTATTATTTTAGGAATGGCACTAAGTCTCTTAGTTTGAGTGTCAGGGTCAAATGCAGTATTGTGGTGTTCTGGTTTCCTCAATCAATTAGGCATGGAAAAATAAAAAGGGACAGTCCACAGCAATTTTGGGAACACAATGCAGATGTATGTGGATGGACTCTGTGCATAACTGGCACAGTCCAGTTCATCAGTTTGTGCCTAGTACCATAAAGTTTTACTTACACCATGGCTAGCTACATCAAGTATAGTTATATTTGCATGGATTTGCTCACTCAACACTGGTTCCAAAAACCAGGTGGTCTGAAAATTTAAAGAGACAAGTAGCAGATAAGTGGGAGAATTGTTTACACCTAAATGTAAAAACATTAAGGAAAAGGAAAAATTTCTTAACCTGGTAATCTTAAAAGAATAATAAAGAGTAGCTTAAGTATGCATGGGCATCAAACTGAGGATGGGATAAAATGTAGTGTGGCTTTAATTTAAAGAGACATTTTATGGGTTTGGTTTCTTAATAAGGAAAATGTGATCGATGTGTTCTGTTAGGATTTCAACAGAACATTTGATGTATTGCCTCAACGGAAACGATCAGTAAAGATGGGATCAGTAAAAAACCAATAAAGTGGTGAATAGTTGGCTAAAGAAAACTATCATTTGAGCTCTAAAGCAGAAGTATGAATTTGAAGAGAGATTACTAATGTATTTTTTTTAGGATTAATGATGCTCTATGGATATTATTATTCTTCAGCCTAATCTGTCCTTCCTGTATAGTTCATAAGGAGGTATTACATTGTACTTCTGCTAATCTTCGTTGTTTCATCATGTTCCCAAATTTCCTCTTCTATGTAGCTTCCCTTTGTTCCCAGTGTCCTAGGTCACTTCTATGCTATAATTCTCTTTTCTGTATAAATATATGATTTTATCTTCTCACAGAAAGGTTATTTTGATGAATTTTGTTGGGGTTTTTTTTCCTTTTGATACCCTTTTTTAGTATATGTCCTCTGTGTGTCCAGCTGGCCATCCATTTTGGACTTGGGTAAAAAAAAAAAAAAGTTGTTCTAGTTTCCTCTGGCCCTCTACTTCCATTTACCAGCAACTAAATTCTTGGAGTTACAAATAGGTCAGGAGAGAGTGGAAAGAGTAAATAGGAAGTAGGGAATCTAGACTTGTCAGAGTTTAATAAATAATGGTAAGTTATGATAGCCACTACAGGCCTAACTCATACTGACATGATTGGATTCACAGAAAGCCACAACCATATCAACTGAAAAGAATACTAAAATATAGGAGTTAAAATAGGTACTTCTCTCTCTCTCTTCAGCCTGGTGGAATAGCAATTAATTACAATTCTTTCTTCAGATGGGAGGACCACCTGGGTCTGAGTTCTTACACTGGCAGGTTGATAGATTTACTGATATAATTCTTTCTGCTGTGTCACATTGTAGAAAATTCTGAATGATTGTGTGACAGAGAGAGGAAGCATGAGTTAGTTCTGTAAGACAGTTATCGGGAGATGAAAGAGGAGTAGTCTTGGGTTTCCAGTCCTCCAGTGATTGTTTAATGTAAAATGAATAAACAGTCCTGAGAGCAGAGAGGAGGAAACAGGGAACTACTCAAGTCAGTGAGCTTCACAATCATACTCTTCTTTTCTTCCTCTTTCATATTGCGAAAGCATGCCCCAATAATAATTTGGTTACTCTCCTTCAAAGGAAAAACATGATTTTTAGATCAGGCTAAAATAAAGTCTCCCCACATTTTAGTGGGTGCTTTGTTTGTTGGTCAGTTGAGTTAGGTAGGAAGATAAGAGCAGGAGAAAGGGAATATTAATATTATAATTTACTCCTCTTCCGGGGATATTTTAAATGAAAGAAGTGATCCTTATTCTCCTGAGAGGAAGTCATTTTTGCTTCTAATTTCAGGAGATATAGTGGTTTTAACAAGTCAGAAATTAAACTCCAAATAAGCCACTCCCCTTTCCTCCCACCCCTTCTGGTAAGAGAGGAACAAAGGCAGAGACTATGGGTTGAGGTAACAATTTACTTCAATCAAAAAGCAATGGAATAAGGAGTGGAGAGTAAGAGCAGCAATGTTAATAACAGAAGTATACACAGAAAAATGTTTTTTACACACAAAAGGTGTTCACCAGCTCAACTTGGTTATCAGTAGCCACTGGGACAAAGACAAGATGGCAGATGCTTCCCATAGGTTGTGTCCAAGTGGCCCCCAGGACAAAGATGGCAGCTGTTCCTGCAGCCAGCTCTCCTGTCCCTGAGCCCAAGACAATGGAAAACAATGATGGACCTGAAAAATCATCCGTTTCATGCCATGCTGCCGCTTCAGACGCTGAACTCGATTCCACACGGCTGCTTCTGGCACTGGTGTCTCCACTTTTGACCGCTCCGCCTAGATCCACTCAGCTCCCTTCAGCTCAGTTCCTTTCGCCTCGGCTCAGGTCCTTTTGGCACAGGCTGGACTCAGCTGGGCTGGGGCTCCCCTCTGCCACTCAGTTCCACACGGTGCTTCTCATACCAGTGGTGCTTTCTGTCACCATGTCTTGGAGCTGCGTCTCAGAGGAGCGGGTAGGGGATGGGTGGTTGCAGCAGAAGACAGGGTCCACAGGGCTGATCGTGACAACATTCCCCCTAGAGAGTCTGAGGCAAAATGGTGCACTTCTGGGGGCACACTAAGCTTTTCTTCCTCTTGAAATCACATCCCCCAGCGATGATTTGCCTAGTATAGAACAGCAATCTAGCCGTGACCACACAGCTAAGTTCTGTCCCCTCTCTGGAATCAGGGCATCCTAAATTGCAAATCTTGTTCTGCTATATGCTCAAGCACTTAAAGCTTCCAGTGAGGTTTTATTGTTTGTCTGGCTGTTGCCTTTCTGGGGTGCTTCTCTTTAAATTTTTTAAGAGCTCTTGTAAATCTCATTCAGACCTTTGAATTTTACAGACCAGATACTGAAAGCCTAACAGTGGCACATAGGATCTTTATCTCAGTGCCTTTTTTATCATTTGGAAGTTTCTCTGATGGCATTCATTTTTTTTAAATTTATGTCTATTGCCTCGAAGTAGCAGCCTCAAATCACTAGTTGGTCTTCACACATACGATAAAGTACTTATATTTATTGAATGAGCATCCTTTTTTTCTGCTGTTGGTCATACATAATTTAAAATAATTCACCTTGTAGAGACCTGTCTTTCTTACAATCAGCTACACCCTGTCCGAAATCATGGCCCTTAATGGTTGTGATGTAAGATTCTATGAATTGGGGATTTTGCCTTAGATACAAATGAACTTTTTCCTCCAAAGAATGGCAGACTAGACCTTTACTTAATACATTCAGGGCCAAACAAAGTTGACGTGCTGTTCAAAGACACTACTGCATTGAAGATTAGTGTAAATAGAAAAACTAAAATATCAACTAACAGAAAAAACGGCAGTTAGGTTGATCTCCATGCTGGCAAGACACTGTCACATCACCATGACTTGAAATTTAGGTTTTCTGAAATAGATAGCTTTTAAATATTTTTTGTAAAAGGTAAGATCAATAGATTAGATTGTAGATGTAAAAGAACTTTTGTAAAAACCAGGAAGCATTCGGTATTTGTTTATCCTTTCTAAAATGTACAATGTGCAATATTTCCTAGAGTCATTCACGAGGTTTTTTTCACAGGTGTATAACTGTTGCAGCAACTTTGTATGCTGATAATGTCCCGAATTGTTCCTGCTCTCTTTTTGTGTCATAGCATGTTTGTAGATTTTGGTCTTTCCTACAGGTCTAGAATTTAGCAGGGGATGTTGAGGAAGTTCTGTGGACTCTGGAAACATGTTGAAAAAATCTACTTAGAATTAGAAAAATATTCTTTTGTTGCCTGCAACTTAGAGAAGTAGATTTGCTGACTTGAGTGATCCGTATTGGCATTGTGTTTCTAGCACTTACTGCAAACTGAACAGAAGTTCTTACACTCCAGGGGATTTAAGAGACTGTTATACATAGTATCCACTCTTTCCAAATCTCCAGAACATGTATTTCCAAGGTAAAAATTGCCCTCTTTACTAATGTAAAATGTTGACAGCCTCCTTTTGGTGTACTTATGCCCTAGGTGTCTGAATTCAATTTAAAGCTGAACAAACTGAGAGCAATTAGCTGCATATCTTAAGGAAATACAACTTTTAATGAAGCCTCCAGAAGTGAAGTAACTCAACAGGTCATAACTTGTCTTTTTTCTATATGAACATCATAATTTTTTACACAGGTTTTCTGTAAAACTTTAAAATGCAGTGCATAGGAGTTAAACAATATACCCCCTAGAAGGAAATCATCTATAATCAGTTTGCTTTGATATTTTATATTAAACTTTTTGTTGTCTTATAGCTGAAGAAATATAGATTATACTTTTCTTTCATAGGAAACCATGAAGCAGTCTTCTTTCAGTCTTAGGTTAATGTTCAAATAAACTGTTCATCTGTAGTAGAAGACATACAACTTCCATTAATATTACAATCGTATTTTAATTTGGATGCTTACCTACTGAATTTTATTAGTACAGTATCACTGGGTTGTCAGAGAACAGTACAGTTATGGTTGTTCCAATCTCTTACATAGTAAAAGTATGCTTTTTATTTTTGACATGTACATCAATTTTGCTTAGCTGATGAAGCCATTTAAAAGGAAGCATTTATTATTAATTATTTGGTCTTATCTCTGTGGGAGGACAGCTAGAACATTATGGGCAGAATGAGGTAAGAGGAACATAGAACAACGTTATTTTTCAAAGCATCACAGAAATGCGTTCAATGTCATAGGCATATAAAACAGCCAGTGTCTTGTATCTCATCTTCTCTATTAGTGGTATCTCAAAACATTTTAAGGAGTTAAAAATGCTCAAGAACAGAGGAAAAGACAGAGATCCACAGATACTAGAAGCTATTCTTTCTCCTTGCAGGCTTCCACTGCTAAATAGAAGCTTTATAACTATGTAAGAGTTATCTCTGCAATTTAAGAGGTTTATTTTCCATTGATACACATAGGATTTTCCACAGGTCAGCCACAGGAACAATGCTGGGTCGTGGTGCATCTGCTTAAAGCTCCCGACACATCAAGAGCAAGATAGATGACTCTTGTCAGAGGCAAGCATGTTGGACAACTGCTCCCTAAGGCTCTAGTGTTCATAATAATTGTTAAATCATTTACATCATAAATTAGCAGGAGCAATACAGCTACAGTAAATGACTCACACATATCTGATGCTTTATATTTACTTTACAGAGATGGTAACTGTCAAGTTTCATAGGTGCTGATAAAAGCAATACACTTCTTTAACTAATCCGGTGTTACTTCTCAATGTTCAAATCTCAGAGATTCTCAGAAAAATACTGTGAAATACACTTCAAAAATTAACTGTATTTTAGTATAATTGTCATGAAAATACAGCATTTCAAGTGGATGCTCTAACATTCATCCCTCCTTAAATTCTAATTTCCTTGGTTTAGATTTATCTTAGAGTCTGTTCATTCTTTAGAAACACAACAGGGACATAATTCACATTTCATAAAATGTACAAGGTTACAATTTCTAATCAGTGTCTTAAGAGTTTTTGCTATGAAGTTGTAATAGATTTGTAAGAAAAGAGAGAAATTAACTAACTTTATAACAGTGCCAGGTGTAAAATTACATATTTTTTAGCAACTGCCTTTATTAATTTTGATTGATGCAAGATTCCTCCTATGAAAATATGGGACTTAGTACAATCGTGAAATGTTGCTTTGTGGTGCTGTTCCATCTCTCCAGCATTTGTTCTAAATGTTTCAGTTTTGCTTACCTACATGGAAAAATATGAAAAATATGGAGAAAATCTCCAATTTCTGTCTTCACTCCCTTACTGACAATAGGAACAAAGGATGTAGGAGGAATGGAAAAGCACAGTAGCCTGTATCTCATGGAAAAAGCCCCATGTAATGTTAGGCAGGAACAAAAGGTCTGTAGAAGACTAGCCTGATGCTAGCTGCCTGAGAGGAAGATAGCTGCAATCTGAGGTTTAGGGTTAAAAATGACAAAAAAGTCAAATACTGTCTTTTTCCCCTTATAGGCCAAATACTAGGGCAATCAAATGGATGAAGAAATCATAATGCCATCCCATGTTAATGCAAAATGAATTGAACGGTTTTGAATAAGCTAAATTGGAATGAAAAGTTGTTTGCATGCTGGAAATTCACAGGAAGTAAAGGCTTTCATTGTGATCTTGAAACCATAAATCCTACTCCTAATCAGAGAAGTGAAGGAATGGAAATATTGCATTTCTGACACCTCCTTGATTTCCGCAATAGATCTTTCTTTTCAATAACAAGACATATATTTTGTGCCCTCTGGTTTCTAAGAGTTCAGATGATCAAATTGCGAAGTTCCTCGTATTCCTCTTGTCTATGTTCACAGGAAAGGACACAATAATTTACAGGATAAGTTGTTACTGAGTTTTTATGTCTAAATAATAGTATACCATTGCTTCAATATGTTGAGTTGCAATTGTCTGTTTAGGTGCAGACTCCCAGCACTGCCAGAAACTTTATATGAGTACAGGCATCTGTTTTCACAGAGTTATTTCCAGGATCATATCCAGGAACTGTTGAATCATGACTCAAGAAACTTTAGTGGCTGCTGCATTTGCAATAAATGCTGTGTTTTCAACACTTTGCAAAACACAGACAAAAGCTCCCTTTTCTGCTATTGCCCTGCAGTTAGAACTGTGTGTTTCTATTCATGTAGCTTCTCTTTGTAGCATCTAGATACTCTTATTCTGAGCTATCATCTCCCAGAATAGATGCCAATAATAAGCAGATAGAATAAGTTTTACTTATATGCAATTTCCAATGAGTCTGAAAGGGTTTATATACTAAATATATAAATAACTAGAGATAATATAATTCAAAGTCTGTAAAGCTGAACAAATAGAGAATTCTCATTTTTCTGAAGAAACATTTTGAAGCCTGCCAGTGATAATTTAAAATAATTATTGACTCTTGTAAGCCTAAAACAAACCTACAGCCATCCAGACCTAGAGACCTGAAACAGCAGTGTGACTGATGTCTGAATCTGAATTAAAAATACAACATAAACTAATGTAATAACATAGTATTTTTTCATGTGAACAGAAATAATTTTCTCTTCTTAGGAAAAGGTCAATCTTGGGAGTTTCGATTTTCAAATATAAAAATAAATCACTTTGTTGACGTTAAGTTTAAAAGTATAATTTTCAAAGTAATCTGTTACCAAGGTAAGGAACAGTAGCAGGTTTCTTTTGCATCTGTTTCAGTATTTCTGTAATATTCTGAAGCTAACACAGCATTTAATAGTCTGGAAAATCATCCTTAGACTAAAAAAGTTGTCTAGATCTCATGAAGATTTAAGAAACATTTCCTGTTCATTTTCTGCTACTATCACTTAGCAAAAACTACAATGTTTAATTACTTGATTTAACTTTTGTCACAAAAAACCATTTTCTGATCAGAACATGCATGCCAGTTCATATTACTGAATGGCATGCCTGAGTGAAGAGGGTCAAACAATTTATAAAACGCTGTTTAAATATGAAATGTGTAAAAAAGCTGTCAAAACCAGAAGGAGAAGTGAGTTGATTCTTCACCTGCCTAGGCTGGATGCGTTGAATTTTAAACAGACTTTTAATATTATGTTAAGAATTATTCCCTCTTCTTGGTTTATTGCAAGCTGCTAGCTGATATGCTTTTACTCTTCTTGAAGATGTTAGTCATAAGGTAACACAGTACATCTTGGGTAGCACTAGCTAAAGGGACAGATGCCTAAGCTGGGAAGTTTTCCAGATTCAAGGTACTTAACACTGAATGCATTCGATGTACGCATCGTGGGATCTTGTTATTCTGTCAGAAAAATGCACCAAGGCTGAGCGTGAATTCTGACTCCATACATGCTGGTCTGCATCTTGGCCTACCACTCAACACATTTATTTGTTCCTGATCTATTCAAAGGTTTTATTTTTTTAGAGAAAGAGTGTATTTTGAATTTGTGTTTTGTAGGAGTAGTGATACTAACTTCTATTGCCAAAAAGATGCAAATATTCTATTAAAAATTCCTGTGGTTGAGGAGACTTTGTTCAGAATTATTACATCCTATCAAATCCCAAAAATATTGCCAGGACTGGTGTTCTGTCTGTCTTTCTGCCTAATGCTAGAGCATTTTAATGAGAGTTGGAAAATAATTTGAGAAAGTATTACATTAATGGTGTGAAAATATTCTTCCACTGTTCTTCAAAAGACAGAGGGATTCATATGCACCCAGGCCTGGATAACTGATTGAAATTATTTTGTCAGTGATTGAACAACCGAAATGTGAAAATTAGGAAGAAGCAATGAAGTACATATGACCACTGATTTTACAAATAGAATTTAGGATTTCTTGAGTATCACTACTCATCTTCACCAGAGAAATACTTTAATATGCTATTTTTCAAATTCTTCAGACAATTTAAAGACATTTTCTAGGTAATTTTAAAAAAAATATTTTGCTGTTGACAGCAATTCTTTAGTGGATATGAACACAAAGCAGGTGATATACAAAGCCCTGCACAGGACAGCCCCAAGAGTCACACCATGTGCCTGAGAGCGTTGTCCTAACACTTCTTGAACTCTGTCAGGCTTGATGCTGGGACCACTTTTCGGGGAGCCCATTCCAGTGCCCAGGAACTCTCTGGATGAAGAACCTTTTTCTAATATCCAGCCTAAACCTAGCTTGACACAGCTTCATGCAGTTCCCTTGGGGTCCTGTCACTGGTCACCAGAGAGGAGAGGTCAGTGCCTGCCCCTCTCCACTTGCCCTTGTAAGGAAGTTTCTCATGAGAAGGCAATAAATATTTGTTTTTAAAGATGCTAGGACGATAGACTAAGAAAATTATTACTTTTAAGCCTGGAGGGCGAGGTGGCTTTAAGGGGAGCTAGTAGCAACCTGTCCATCCATACAGGATGGTTAGGGAGAAACTGAGGCAGGCTCCTCACAGTGTTGCATGGCAGGACGATGAGACAACAGGCATAAACTGAAGCAGGGCAGGCTGTGACTAGATAAAGAAAAGTTTCCTCTAAAAGAATAATCAAGTATTGGACCTAGAAGTTCTGTGAGAGCTCTGGCCCAACTAGACAGAGCTCTGAGCAACCCGGGGTGAATTGGACATAGGCTCTGCTTTGAGCAGGAGGCTGAAATGGATACCTACTGAAGCTCTTTCCCACCTGAATGATTCTGTGATCCTGTGATATACAAAAGTGTGGGGAGAGAATAGAAGTAAGAAGAAGAGTAGTAATCTGGACATTTAGTGACATGCTATAGGTAGATATTACTGTTTCATTAACATAGGAATCTGACAGTTAGGAGAAATCATTTTTAATAAAAGCACCTCAAATCCAATTCTGCTGCCTAATCTGGGAGAAAGAAAAAAAAGGGATATCAGTACTGAAATTTTAACTTTTAAGCATGAGACAAATATTATTCTCTTTTGCATGATATAGTCTAGATGTTTATTTAACTATTAGTCATCTCTGTTGTTTCATTCAATGTGATGACTGACCTAGGACATGATGAGAGAGTGTTAGATTTCGTGCAGCTAAACAATCAAAATCCACGTTTAAAATCTCTGAAATTTACTTAAATTGAAGTGTAAAAAGCAAATGACTTAATGAAATGGTTTAATCCACTTTTTTTTCTTCTCATTTTTAAGGATTAGGGCTTTCTGGAAGAATGGCACCTGCAATTACATAAATACAATAAAATGGGTTACATTACAGTGCCTTTTAATCCTTAAGTTTCAGGATAATGGCAGATTTTTCTGCTAAGGTTTTTATTAATGGCCTATTTTAGATATTTTGGGATATTATGGATTTTGTGGGTTTGGGTTTTTTTTAATCTATTTAATAAATACTGGAGGGAAACCTGAAGTAGAAGTCCCAGTATAAAATATCTCAAAGTCAGTATTTCACACATTTCTTGGTCTCTAGTGTGCTACAAGTAGATCAGAAATTACCTCATTTTCCTAATTCTGTATCTGGCTATCCAAGATTGCAATGGGAGTTAGAGATCCATAAAATTCTAAATTATTATCGTAATTGGAGTTCATCATCTTTCATTTACATGGCTCTGAGCAGTTTTAAGACCTTTTTCTACTGTAGGTTTTATTATACTCTTCAGTTGTCTTGAAGAGGAAAGGAATAAGACTTTCTACAGCTTCCCAAGCTTTCCCCATCACCACTACATCAATGTGAACATCCACCAAACACTTTTATGTGTTCTTTCAGTTTCCAATTTCATATGTCATTAGTGTTATTAATTATTATTTCTGTATGGAAAAAGGCCTGATTTTTCTTTTACATTTTCAAAGCTCCTAGCTCACAGAAAAATGCAAGTAGGTAAGATAAGAAAACAACATCTGGAAATGTTCTATCACTTCCATTCTGAAACGTGTTTATAGTGGCTTATGTTTACTTTTAATTTTTTCATTTCTAGAATAATTTCAAGTCTGGTTTTGTTAAGGACAAAAGTTTAGCCTTCAGACTTGGTATTTCTGATGCAACATGTTATACTAAAATACTACCATAGGTTTTACTATATAACATTGTTCAGAAAAATATGAAGAAAAGAAAAGTTATAATCTAGCAAATTGTTCTTAATTAAAATTAGTTATTGGAATTTTTAATGTACTTCAATATATTTTTCCAGTTGTAATTTCTATAAGCATTTTTTACATTTCTACTTATTCCTGACTTATTTTGATTAGCAGAGATACAGTCTCTTGTGGTATCAGATTTTGAGACTGGGGCCTTGTGTGACTCTTGGGAATGTTGCTGTTTGGGGCTGGTAGGTGGTCTCGATGATCCTTATGGTCCCTTCCAACTCAGCTTATTCTGTAATTCTGTGATATCTTCCTTCAGAACTCTTCAAGTCTCCGTAAAGCTGCCTCTAACTCTGCTAGTACTGGTTTATTTTGTTTCTTCATAACAGATTTTGCAAGGCGGAAGACAAATTTTGTTCTCATTTTTAATGATGCAAATCATAATAATTCAACTCCATCAAAAGAATTTTAATGTATTTTCAATCAATAGAATTAAATCTGTCTTGCTTCCTTTAGTGAGGAAGGCCACAACCTGAAATCTTACGTAAAATCCAAAGAGCTCCAAATTTAATTTCTGTCATCACTCATATAACCTATGTGCAGGGACTGAAGAGACCTATGGGATAAATGGGATGCAATTATGGGATTTAAGCCACTCTTTAAATGGCAGTTAGTGTCCTTCCATGTTTTGCACGGGTTTGTGAGCGCTTCAGTCCTGAGTCTGAAGCAGAGAATCGTATTCTCTAATATTCCAGTGATTAGAAGATGCTTTCAAATTATTTATAAGGATGGTAGACAAATGTATCCCATCCTTTAAAAATCCTGAAGGTTAAAATAGACTGCTCGATGTCTTTCTTAGTAAAGGAAAAGTTATCATCAGAGAAGACTGTAATAGAATTCTACTGTCTACTACAATGTAATAGACACTGTATTACAGTATGCTGTAATACAAGTAATGCAATACGAAACAATCCTATACAAACTGCTGCTCATTCACACTGCCTTGTTTACAGTATATAGGCACATAAAAATTAATTTTAACTTTTCATAGATCTTACGTCTGATTTTCTCAATTTTCATTGTGAAAGTTGTGTTAGCAATCTGTTCAAGTTCAGCAGTGAAAACGGTAGGTTTCACTATGAATCAGGATTCAAAAGACTGTGTGTATGCTTGATTTTTCAAGATGCTTGTCATTAGATCACAGTGCTTATTACAGGCACTGTCTAAAGAAGAATACAGTAATTGCATTGTCAATTCACGAGGGCCAAAGAAAAGTTGCGGATTCCATGAGGGACACATTCAGAAAATGTGTCACAGGAGATTGTAAAGCCATGGAAGCAGGGAAAACTTGAGGTTTTAGTTCATTTGCAATTAACATTTGTGTTCAAACTGATATAAGCTTTCCTTGAAGAAGTGGCTGAATGGCACCTACATAGCCTGAGATTTTAAGATTTGCCTAAAGATAAAAATATTGATCTTTATAATTCAAGGCCACAAATTACTTTATTTCAGTAGTATTGGATTTTCACATTTATGAACACTTTATACTGATGTCTTGGAAAATGTCACAAGCATACGTAGAAAAAAGATTTCATGTTTTTCCCACTTCTCAAAAAAGTAGACACTTCCTATGAAGTGCTCCTTCTTGACAAAGGTACATGTTTATTTTGTCCAGTCTGGGTTGTTTGGGGGCAGGAGTTTGGCAGTAGAGGTTGACTAAAATAATTAACAACTGAATATAGGGAGAACATTCATACTTCCAAAACACAGAGATCAAAGACTCACCATATTTTTCAGGCATTGGATTTTCAATAAAGCCTTCATTTGGAAGTGACATCCATGATCAGCTCTTTTCATAAGAATTACATATAGCTCGTAATTTCTATTCAGCTATGGACATAAAGGATGTAGAGAGATGAGCAAGTGGAATTGTACCATCATTTCCGTGTTAAGTTTAGTGTCATCTAATTGTGAAATACATGTAAATTTCTCAGGGTGAGGAGTGCCTTCCTACTTCTCTCTAGACTTGACCTCAGTGGAATGTCTTGAAGTTTTCTAATTACCACTTAAAAGCAATTGACGCAAGACTCACAAGTTTGGATGATCTTACAATTGTCCCATGCCGAGCACAGGAGTTAGAAAAATAAAACATTCAGAAAACAAGATTTTATATATGTGTGTATGTTTGCTTATACAAGATTAATTTTGAATATTTTAAGTTGGAGGCTGCATGGTACATAGATATTTAACTTGAGTGGTTCTAGAGGTTGCTTAGTTCTTGCGCCAATGTGCACAAACTGGGTAATACATACGGCTTTTGCTCTTGGAGGAGACAGTTCTTGAGAGGACCCACTTCTGTGCTCTGCCAGACTGCAATTTTCATGTGTTTCATAGGGTTAGAGGTCTATTTAAAGATATATCTGAAAAAATAGCTTTTGTAGGCACTTTTTTTTGCTGTAATTAAAGAAATAATACCAAAATGATTGCTAGCTATTAGTGGCTGTAGAAAAACACATCTTGACATGTGCCTCTCTGTTGAACTTTTTTTCAGGTTAGTCAGTAATCCATTAAATTGCAAGTTACAAAAACCATGTGGAAAAAAAAATGCTAGCTTTCACAGCACTACCACTGACCAGAGAGAGACATATGCTGTAGTTTCATTAGTGTGCTGCCTAGGGATTTGGGTAAGCTTTAAGCACAATGCCAGTTGGCGATCACTTTGCAAACAACAGTGCAAAATGTGCAAGGGAAAACAAAGCCATTGTGAGAATATTTTTAAAAATCAATGTTCTAGAAACATGCTTCTAACTTCTTGTTCTAATTGGACACATTCTAATCCAATGCTGCCGAGTGAAGCTGATTGCAGACTTAATTGCTCTTATGTAACAACTAATATCTGGCAGTAACACACACTGTATAATGCTGGCAGGTTTTGAAAACAGTTTGTTCCCTTTGCCCCTTCTTTCTTTGTTGTTCTGTTTACTGTGCCCAGTTAATGTGCTCTTGTGCCATAATAATCTCTAGCTAAATGGTAATTGCTCTATTGACAGCACTACTGTACATTTTTGACACATCATTATTCATACTTAACCACTTGACCTGGAATAAATGTTAAAGCAATTACTACTGAGAGCTTTTCTATGAGAAAATTGAGGCAAAGTTTAAAGATAATCAAAATGCAAAGCTGATCATGATAGCAACTGGAAAAATGGCAAATCCTATTAAACAGATTTTTATTAGCCAAGTTGATGCCAGTAGATATTATCTGGTAATTTAGTCTTATTAAAAAGAAAATAAAGCAGCTAATTGTTTACTATTCTGGAACTTATTCCAGCTTGCAATTTGCAACTGAAATTAAGCTTTATGTGGCTCATCTATTTTGTCACGTTGAAATATGAAAATCATTTGGTACAAAGCACATCTGCTCAGTCCTTTCCACCTTACTGGCAAATCCTCATTCAGTATGTGTCATACATGTTGAGGCATTCGATGCATGCGTACAGCACCAGTATTTTAGATATTTGTCTCTTACAAACCTAATATGTTCAGATCTTAAAACACACACTTTTAATACTTTTATTCCATTATAGATACTTTTTACAACTATAAGAAATGCATGAGCATAATCTCTTGTTGCTTGGAGACTTTAAAGGGAATTTGGAAACGGAGAGGGACAGAGTTATTATTAATGCAATTGTGTGAAAATTGTCCAAATCTCCCAGACTAGCATTTTATTTTGATAGTTAATTGCGTATTTGCTCTAGTTGTGATTGTATTCTTAAAGGAAAGTAAATGTTCTTCAGTTTAGTTGTTTAAAAAGTGGCATTTACACTGATCTCAAATAATTTCACAGGACTCAATTGCAGCACAATGCCTTCAGTACAGTGCTTACAGTAAAAGCTGTAATTATAAGAGAATGCCAGAAGACATCAAGAAAGCCTTAAAGGGATAGCATAAGCTTTTACTGCCCCCGTCTGAACTATGAGGCTTGCTTGAAAACCACCATTAGGATGCAGAATACTGATTGTTGATATGTCACTATTGCTGTCATGGGAGAACCGTTGCAAGGGCCAGAAGCTTACAGTGGTTTCTATATTAATGAAGCTTTTCCACACTTAATGAAAGCAAAGAAAGATTGGGGTTTTTTAATTAATAAAATATTAAAAACTGGGGAGGAAATCTCTTTTCATGCCGATCCACATTCAGAAGGGCAATAAGGTTCTGCAGCTGTGCTTTATCAGGCAGAAAAAAATATTTTTCTTTTTTTTTTTAAAGCACGCTCAACTCCATATTAACTGCTTCAGTATCCTGTATGCCTATCAAACTCATAAAAGATTATTCAGAGGGTATTTAATAACTCAATTCTTAAACTTTTCATTCACATTATCACTTACGATTAGTTATAAGGAGCTTTTACAGTAAGTGTAAAGAACCAAAAATTGTCTAATAAATTTTCAAAAATTGTTATGCAGACTAAACTCATCTAGGTCTCTCCTATTGCTGCTGTGATTTTTATTCATAGCTGAGAAATCTCTTAATAATATTTCATTTGGAACATTATAAAGTGTATATATGTTTATTCTTATATAATTTTGTCAACTGTCAGCCTTCCAGTGTAGAGGAATTTAGGAATTTGTTTCATGTTTGACTTTTCAGTTTTTTATTGAGGTACTTACCTCTGTATGCATCAGAATTTAAGCACTGCAAAGCATTTTTACTAAATAAAACCTTCTGTTTGGTTGATTTTTTCATATAATTTTCCCATATTTTTATTCCTGCTCTGCATCCTTTCCTATTAATGTGCATAATATATTAAACCTTGCACTTTCTGGTAGTCATTGATACGGAGACCAAAAGTCCTGTTGTGTGTTTTTGTTTTCTGTTTTGCTTGAGTGGTTTTTTTGGTGTACCAGGCATCTTTTTAGCTCAACAAACACGCCTTCAGGATTTTAATGCGTGCCTTATTTGGTAATAGATGATTATGTCATAATTGCAAACCACATTTTGCTAATTCAGATAATCTTTCATAAAGGCCACTTTTTGCTGTTAACTGCAAGACCACATAGCCTGTAGACCAATCAGCAGCTTTATTTCAGCAAAGAAGGTTGTACACAGTAATTCCAATCAGGCCATGCCATTTCAAATTACACTTTTTTAATAGAATTTTTTTCCCACTTCTTCTGCTTAACAAACTGAATTAAGCATAGTATTTAGTATGTGTTCCTCAGATACAGGAAAAGAAAGACAGCTAACGCAGACAATGTATTGTTGTGCCCTGTCAGTCTGCTTTTTGTAGCAGAGAGGACTGTACAGGTAAAGAGAGTAAATACTGTTGATAGTCTTCACTGATCTGGAGAAAAAATAACAAGATTGCTTATTAACATCCTGAGATTTTTGTACCACAATGCGTGTTGAGATTTGTTGAATTTTTCAGCTTTTGAGTCTTTATTATTGTGCCAGAAAAAAAGTAATCTGTTGGAGTTTTCTTCTAGAGTTTTCTGAGGAGAAAGAGTGTAGGAGAAAAAGATCTAAAGGGTGAAACTGTCACATGAATTCTGACTTCCAGGGATTTAAGAAAATTGGTAGGATTCACCAAACCAGCAATACATTTGCAACAGATAATACCCTTGGAAATAGCCTGAGTTCTAAACTATTTACTCTGGTTGAAATGCTGTACCCATGCCAAAAAAAAGTTCTTAGCTTGTTCATAGCAATGTGTAGTCATTACTGAAGCTGATTTGACAGATTCATATGGGATTTATTCAGTACACTTTTGGGGAAAATTTGTACTGACGGAGACTGCTACAATATTAGAATGGCAAATCAAGAGAAGAGGTAATTTCTCAGTCTAACAGAAGATTCTTCAGAAACACATTCACACTACTGTGTTAACAGGGTTCCTGCTGCTTTTAAGAATAATTGTTTGGAAGACAGTAATAGAGAATCATGAAGATGGGGAAATCAGGTTCCTCTCAGAAGAGGATGCAATCACGATGTGGTGTAGCCAGCACTGTTTAACAGTGCTATATTTTATTGAGTCCTTCTTTGTAAAAGGTGTAGCAAATTTCCAAATATCATCTTTAATATTCACATCAGGTTCAGTATATTTTCTGATATGTTTACAGGCTTGTAAATCACATGTGAACAAGAAAGCAAATGTAGAGAAATTATCTTAGAATCTATAGATTCAACTGCAGGAAATACGAAACAAGGAAAGGTGTTTACTTGTGCAGCTTCATTTCTGTGAGGCTAGAAGTGTGATTTTATACTCAGGTGAATTTATACTCAGGTGAACTATACACCTAAGGGTATTTCTGAATCAAATCTGCTCCAGGTTCCAGGAAATGTTCTGGGTGTCAGTGAACACAACCCTACTGGTTCAATAAATTAATAAAATAGAAAAAGAGGGAAAATAGATCACAGATGTGATTCTCTGCTACTTATATAGCAGAGCTATATACTTAATACTTCGGTTGTTGTGAGTTCATCAAAGCCCTCAGTAACACTCTTTCAAGGCTCTTCAGCATAGCAGGCAAACAGAATTTTGTCACGCTGAAAGAAAAAGGAAGTGTTGGCAGTGGGACAATGTGAAATCAAAAGCTGATTGAGGATGGGAGTGTGACGGAATGTGGAAGGGAAGGCAACAGAGCTCTCTGCTTCCTGGCGAAAGAGAACGCTTGATGAAGGAGGAATGGATATTGGATTTGCAGAACTAAAGATATCAAGAGAGTTAGGGACAAATACAGCCCCTTGTGTTACAGAGAGGAGATCATAGGAATGCATGCACATGTCAGCCAAGGGGTCTTGCACTGGCTGTCGTGGGGTTAGTGAATAAAAAACTTTGGGCCTCGCTAGGAGGTGGGCAGTATGGAGTCTCTCGAGGTGGATAGACTAGTGTCTCTTTTTGGGCTGGCTAAATGCACGTGTTCTGGTTTAACCTGACAGGTAGCTAAACACCATACAGCTGCTCAACCACTCCCTTCAAAACTAGAATAGGGGAAAGAATTGAAACAAATTAAAATTCATGGCTTAAGATAAAGACAGTTTAATAGGGAAAGTAAGAATTATAAAAAAAGATGATGATGATGATGATGATAAAAATAATATTAAAATAATTAGAATACACAAAACAAGCAATGCACCATGCCGTTGCTCACCACCTGCTGACTGTTGCCCAGCCAGTTCCTGAGCAGAGGCCCCCAGACAGTTTTCCCCCTAGTTTATATACTGAGTGGGATGCCATAAGGTATGGAATATTCCTTTGGTCACTGTGCCCCCTCCCAGTTTCTTTTGTCCCCCAGCCTGCTCGCTGGTAGGATATGGTGGGAAGCTTAAAAGTCCATAGCTTAATGTAAACGCTGCTCAGCAACAATTAAAACATCAGTGTGTTATCAACATCATTCTCATCATAAACCCAAAACACAGCACTGTACTACTAGGAAGAAAATTAACTGTATCCCAGCTGAAAGCAGGAAAATATTGCTATCAGACAACCTATAGAAAGCAGATCAAAGCAAAGATCTTCTCTTATATTCAGCACACACTGCTGCCTTGTTTAACTGTATGCTAACACAAGGGCAGAAAGCTTTGGTTTAGAAAAGTAACACTCTCTGACAGAGAGTGTAACTAATTGATTTGATTGTGTTATCTGCAATGTGATTTGGTCCTGTTGTCTCACCAGCTTATGTGAAAGCTGTACTAGAAATGAAAAAAACTCTGAAGCATATCTAGTGTTCTCCAAGATGGAGGGATTAGATTTTTTCCCCCCCACACACAGAAATTTTAAACCCATGTTCTCCTATCATAAAGGTTGCTGGTCTGGCGTTATGCAGGTGAATGCCATATGGATCTAGACGAATTTTGAATTATTTTAATACCATGAAACATCTTCTGTGAAAGCAGATAAAATTCTTCCACATGCCTATTGCTGTTTAAAATTTAAAATATGGTGTTTTTTTATACTAATTACATTAAATTTCAGAAGAGAAGCATTACTTTTCAGCAACAGTAAATTCAATATTACATACATAATCATTTTACTCTTTATTCTCCCTTACAAAAATAGAGATTATTCCAGGATAAGAAAAACTGGATTCTCACTTTATTAATTTTTGAAACTGTTGTTACTGTAGGTGTTACATGGGTATTCATGTTACTGGATTCATTTGTTTCCTAGATTGTCATAATGGGGTTTGATTGGAGTTACATTAAAATGCTGAGTAGGATTCAATAGTCAGAAAGTAAATGTATAGCAAAAACATCATTCATGCAGCAAAATGTTGTCTTTCCTACACTTGTCAGAGGACACTGCAAAAGAACTTGAACTTACCATCTCTGAAGAACTGACTAATACATTACATTCTTTGAGATTATTTGTTATGATGTCTCCTAACAGTATCATTACGAATGTGCTGCAGAAAATGCTGTTCTCAAGTAAGTAAAATTGAGCTGGAAAACTGCCAAATATCTTATTGTGCTGTTGGCATCCAGAATAAGGCACCTTGAACCAAAAACATATTTTTAAATTTAGATACCATGTAAGTGATTGGGTGAACACTGAAGGTGGCAGATCTGGAAACCTCCAGATGTGCACATCAAGTTCTGCATGGAATGATTTCCATAGTTTTGCTCACTTGCAGAGATGTGCCAAAAGCTTGGATAGATGCCTGCAGATCACTGTAACAAACCTTGAGCCCTTTAATGTTTAAAGGCATTAGAAACAAGAAATGTAGCATGTTCATCATAATAATAAATAATCTATGTGGGTTTTTAGCTATAAAATATATGGAAAGGCTTTCTTAAAAGAGCTGATATCTGTGTTCTAATTCCCAGTAAATTGACTTAATTTATAGATTTATACTCTGCATGAATGAAGCATTGTACACTTCTAACTAAAAAGTGAGAGTCTTTAATAAAGCATGCATAAATACTTGGGGGGGCATGTTCCTAAATTTTATCTTTTAGTTTCTGCATGGTGGCAACAACTGAAGAAAGCAACCAATTTGTTGCCATGTTTGCATTCCTGATAGTTCAAGATTATTCATGTCCCAAACTACAAAGTGGTACTGATACATTAATCCCTCTGAACAGGAAAGAGATCTATAATGCAATTTAAGAAGCATGTACTCTAGTCCCATTTTGAATTGATTGATCCTGTTTCTCTTATCACAAACAATGACAAGTGTTGAAAGTATAAAGAATTTGTGTAATTAGAGATAAATTAATCAGGATACATTTTCTTTCTGTGAAATACTAGGAATATTAGAGAAACTGCCTTGCTTTGTTAACGTGCTAGTATGGTTTTCAGCAGAAATACAGGGCAAAAATATTGATTGAAGTTCATTTTAGAACATTAAATACTGCATGTGCTACTTCAGCTTTCAGCACAGATTTACAAATAGAAACACAACGGAGAGGCCAGTACAGAAAAACCATGCCTCATTTGTCTGTGTGTCATCTGGTGCAGATCAGGAGTAGTTTCTACAATGCGCGTGAAGTTCCAGCAGTTTCAAAGGTAACATAAATGAGATCAGATCTAGCTCCATTGTATATAATGTAAGAAGAGCAAAGAACATAAATGAAACAAGAACCAGAGCTGCCCCAGAGTGAATAAAAAATACTAATATTGTGTTTATTTTGAAATATTTTAATTTTACTAACAATATTCAAATAGCACAGAAAATAAAAACCCAAAAAACCAATACTACATATGGTCAGCATTTAAGAGAAGTTAATTTTGCAATAAGATTCATGGCAGACTATGTAATTTCTTTTAGTACTTCACCTGTGACACAATAAATAATACATATTTCTTTAAGTAGAGCTATTATACACTACTATTTATGTTGTACATAATTTATAGACAGTGATCTCCTAACGTGTAGATAATGTTCTCTATGAAAAGAAATACTCAGAATAAAATAATTTTAAATAAATGAAGCACTTACTTAAACTGAATTGAATCAAAAATTGCATTTTGAAGGCACAGATTGGTAACTGCTGCTTTAAAAAACAGTATTAACTTCCCTTTTCCAGCCTGTGATCTTCAATGTTACAATATTTTTTTTAATTGGTATGAAAGATTAAATAACAACGGGACATACAAGTGCTTGAACGGAAGTCTGATTACTGCTAAAACTTCAGAGATCCTGCTTGTATTTCAGATGATGGTAGAGTCTCTAGCTCGAAATACACCTGTGGAATTTGTGTACATTTTTATGCAGGTTGAATGGAAACCTGACCCAAATTACACTGAAGTTGTAAGATCATCTTAGCATCTGTGACTAAACTCAGATAGGAAATTGTTTGGGAGTTCTGTGTTCATGTTTCCTTGGGGAAGAATCCTATTAAGTATATCTTAGCCACTGTGCAGCCTGTAATAGCTGTATTTATTGACATCCAGAAGGAGAGTGATTTCCTCCTGAGACAGCAGAAGAGCCTTTATATTGTAAATCTGTTATAACTTTCTAATTTCATGTGTGAACACATTCCTCTGTGTCTCATCTTTTCCAGGACAGTTTGGAAAATGACTTATATCAGTAATAAAATTCCACGTTCCCTATACAGATGTCTTTATACGTGGTTGTCTACTCCAAGGTCTGGGTTTTTTCTTTTTCAGACTGATGCTTACTATACTTTTTTTAGAAACATACTAGGGGTTCTGTTGGGACAAACATGTAGCGCAGAGGGCATGGATAGAAACAGGAACATTTTTATTTCCTTCAGTATATTTTTTCTCTCCCGCAGTTACACTGCATTTTTAAGCTCTTGAGTGCTGCATATTTTTATCTATGTTTTCTGAAGTCTGGAACAAGGTATATAGAAGCTTTTCTTTTAAAGCAGCAGCTCAGTTTTGCCAGGTTAAGCAATAGAACAGCATTGCAATCTATTTAGTGAGGATGAATTGTGTGTTATTTATTAAGGGACTGATCCAAACTTTTCTTGAGTGAAAGTTTCGTGTTGGCTTTGTCAGTTCTGGCTCGGGCTCCAATGGCTGTTCTGTATCCTTTCGCTAGGAGGATTAAAATGTAGTCTTTCATTAGTTAAGTGCAAAGTGAATTTCAAATGAGTCAGAATATATTTAAAGTATAACTGTCAAATCATTGGTATTGATTTAGACACTGTTAAACAGGGGCAGTGCTAACACACAAGGGTTTATTCTTTGTTACTACTTGCTTATAACCCCCATTGATGATAATGGAAATTACAGGCATGTCCTGAAGGGAATGTGCCCTTTGTAAATTCCCTATAAGCCTTAGATTAAGGAGCCACAGTTCTGTGAGAGTTCAAATACTTTTTGTGTGTAGACAAAACTTTCTGAGTTCTCCTGTGTCCTTTCTTAGCAGCTATTGAAAGGCAGACCTTTCAGAAAGAAATGTATCCCAGAGTTGTGGTCTTGTCTTTCCTTATCTGACAGAGAAGATGCCAAGATATTTTGCCAGGTAATAGGAACTTTTGTCCAAAGTATATGCCGCCAGAAGTAGTTTGTGCAGGGCCCTGACTGGCACTACAAATATCCAGTGTAACAAGAAAGAGTTTGTACAAAACTGGCAGGAAAATAAAATATGTAAGTTTAATTTTTTTTTTATACTAGCAGTGTATAAATCAGAAACTAAAGGGATAATCAGAATAGGATATAAGCAAAATATTGTGGTAACTTCTGTAAATATTCATATTTTCACTGTAATTATTGAGGATTCACACTTCAGTCTTTCTGAAGTAACCCACTGCCTTTGCTTGGTGTAGTGTTATGCAAACCATTTCATTCCCCAGATACTATGTTTGCCATCCAGATCAGAAGGTTATGTGTTTATGATCTTTCCAGGCCATGTGATGTAGCATGAAGTTTGCCATCTGCATGTCCATTTGCTTTCTTCCAGCACATAACTGCTCTAATGGGACTTGAGATGGGGGGCCATCACAGGTAAAATGCGGAATAGGAACCTGCAGGACACCCCAGCTTTTTCCTACGCTTCTTACTTCTGAAATTCTTCTTGTGCTATTGTGTCATTTTCTCTCATTTCCATTCCTCTCTACTTGTGGGTTTGGGGCTTGATTCAGTGTTTGCTTCTGACTCAGCCCTACTGCTGAGCCTGAACTTACCAAGTTTCTACTTTCATTTTCTGCATATAACTGGGAACACCAAAAACTGTTCGGCACCTCAGTCTGGTTTCAAAACTCTCTATTAAAAAAACCCCAAACCACCACACAACCAAAAAACCTCCAAAAACCAAAAAACTTTGTGGGGGGAACATACAGGACTGGAAAACTGCCAATTCCTCCTTTTTGACACTGATGCCTTAGAAGCACACCTATAGCCCTTACTTTGCCAGGAGAAGAAGGTATTTATAGCTTTTGTTCTTGTTCTGCTAATCTTAGGAAAGTGTTGAATTAAGAGACCCTCTCTTGGATCACTGCTGCAATGAGTAAGTCGTATCAAATGGCGCTCTAGCCTCTCTTTGCCCTGTGAGTGCTAACCAGCCTTACTGTTCCTGCCCTGCCACCACCACCCTGCTCACAGGCAGGGGATGCCATTCCAGCCCAGCCAGGGCCCTTGTTCCTGGCCCAGCTGTAGGCCTGCCTGCCCCTCAGCCTGTCGCCAGGCACTTTCATCTTCCACACCAGTCTTGGACGTGGCTTACTGCTCTGCCCTGGCTGGTGCTCTCCAGCCCTGCAGCCAACACCTGAGTGCCCTGGCCAGCTGTCTCCAGATGTGGGACCGTGCTGTTAGGTGAGCTGATGGCCTGCCCACCTGCCTTGGGAACGCAGCTCTGCTCCTGCTCCTGACTCCTCTCCATCCTAGGAAGCTAGGCAATAAAAGCTGTGTATGTGCATCCTCTTGTGAGTCTAGGTATTTGCTCCAGGTCCTATTTGAAGAATTTTGGTTTGGAAAAAGCAAAACCAACTAGATGAGCTAGTCCAATGCATTCTATTCTATAATGGTGTTACTTTACAGGCTTGGTTCTCCCAGAACCTCTCTCCAATCTGTCAGTCTCTACAAGTAAAAATGCTACCAAGAGCTACTCCTGGGAGCTTTCAGACTACTGAAAAAAATAAGATATAAATTTATTTACTGAAAACAAAGCCTGTTACAATTATTATCCCTCGTAGACATGACTCCATTAAAGAGCATCCCACCAGACCAGATACAAAAAAAACAACAAAAAAAACCAAAACCCACAACAGGTTTGGAAAATAATTTAATGTGTCAGAAAGTATATCAAACAAAACTGCTCTCTTTTAAATCCTGTGGAGAGGATTAATACTTTATAATTAAACACATCCACTATTAAAAAAAACAATCACGCAAACAAAAAAGTGAGTGAAACAAATGTTGGTGTTCACAAAATTCTAAAAGTTGACCATCCAATATCAGAAGAGAGTTAATATGTATCTATGAGGACATGGCTTTCAGCATTTTTTCATCAATTCAGTTGTTGTCTACAGAATGTTTAGTTTTTCTTTTTTTTAATAGGTAGAACACAATCCAAATCCTGTAAACATTTCTCCATCTGTTAGGGGCCTTTCTCAGATGAGTTTTAACTTAAAATGTAGTTTCAAGGGAATTGCTACCATTTGTCTGACTTGTCATGACATTTTAGTGATTGAGATTTTGTTCTGGAGACAAATGAAAATCAACCAAGTAGAATCACTTTGCATATTCTGAGTCACTCTGCCCTTTGCTGTGTGAGGGGAAACTGGTTTTACTGTTACGCACAGCCTCAGTACAATAAAATCTACTGTTAGAAACAGTCTTTTGAGCTTAGTTGATGCCAAGTGGTGAAATGACTCAAATACCGATAAGCTTATGCAGAAATGTTGGCAGCCCAGCTCCAAATGACCAGCATTGTTCTGCTGAAAGCGTTCCCATGAAGTCTGTGAACTTGCCAGTGCCACACTGGATGCATTTTCCCTGAAGTAAGTGTGTATACAAAGAATGTTTCCCCCTCTGTCCCACTTACATGTCATTGAAGCAGAGATGGACTTCTTACAACGTGGAAGATTCTTTAGAGTTCCTACATACTACATCATCTAATTGATCATGGAATTTGTTTGGCAATACCTCCCACATGACATCTTGCTTGACCTAAAAGAAAAAAGAAGCATGCTGCCAACATAATTATCATTTATTTCCTGGTGCAATAATTTTAAAAAGAGAGTTGACACATTCTGTAGGCTTTCTGAAGAGAAAATAATTCAATCACACACGCAAAATGAAATCCTCTTTTGAGTTTCTTATTAATTAGCATCTCTATGTTGTGAGGAAAAATACTCTAATAAAGCAAGTGGAATTAGTATTGAGTAATATCCTTGCAACAAAGTTATAAATGACATTTTTTGCAAGTTTTGAGTTTTTTAATTGGGTTAAATTGTCATTTTTTTCTTTACTGCATGGGTTTTCCTGAACACAATAAAGATTACATTCATGTCTTTTAGAAATATGCTCCTATGTTCCACCTTCAGTTACTCATAAAAATGAGGTTTATTTCCCTGCGTGCTCCTTGATTAGTGGACTTAAAACCAGGTATGGTTTCAGTACTCATGAGAAAATGTGAAATGCTCACAGAATGATTACTTGCATAGGTTTTGATATTGTCAAAGAAAAATTGTAATTTTAAAAAATCAAATAAGAAAAGATACCGAAAACATTATCAAAAGCTATAAAGTATTAGAAAATGAGACTCTCAGAATTCTGCTTCTGTATCAGAAAAAAATAACCCAAATATATGAGAATTTTTAAAATAGTAAGGAAAATGGAAGCTAGTAATTTAATATAAAAGTAAAATTCATAAGGCTCCTGTTTATTTATTAGTATAACCTATAGATTATAATTTTTAGAAAAGCTTGAAGCATCTAACACTTGTTGAAAGTGTCCAGGGTTTGTAGAAAGCCAGTGAGAAAATTAAGTTACTCATCTCCTACAGGACTTCTGAAAAGTGACATGTAGGTTCCTCAGTTAGACTCACAAAAGCCTTTGATCACAAAATTGGTTTGAGGGAGACTAGTCCTAATGTGAGATGAGTTAAAGAGAAGTTATGTTCATGATAGGATAAAGATGGAAGAATTTCCTAAATCGATTTCCAGTTTTAATAAAATTAATGAGTTCCACCTGCAAATAACTTACTTCATATGATTATAAATGAATGCTTGTTCAATGTACCACTTTTTTTAATAGAGAAAACACTCCATCAAAACAATTTATCAAAAAGTGGAAGTAGAGGCCTTTCTTTCACTACCAATATTTTAATCTTTTGGTCCCTTATTTTCTCTCTCTAGAATTCACATAGAAATCTTTTGAATTGAAAAAAAGAAAAACTCTTAAATGCAGCTATTTGTCCCTGTTTTCTGATCCCTTAATTTCAAAAAATACTGTATTAGGTAAGGATGAAGTCTTTTACTGAGTGTGTTACCAGTAGTCTGTCTGTTATACAGACGTGAAGTGATCAGATAAATTCATCCTGTGGAAAGGACCAAGCAGCAAGACACAGATTTAACAGCCAAGTGGCAAAGAACTCACAATCTGGATTACAAAGTGTCCGACTCTTCTGTGCAGTTTGTCTTACCAGTCAAAGTGCAAGTAATACAAGTAAAATTTCAAGATTTTTTTCACGTGGATGATAGAAATCAAAACCCTTCTTTTCTCTTTTCATATTACTGAAATCCCCCAAAGTTAAGTTATTTTCTCCTCAGAAACCAACTGATACGCTATATCCAGTGGCAAACTAACAAACAAAGAGGAAAAAAAGTGCTTGTTCAGAACCAGTGCTTAGGGGTTTGCTTATAGGTGTCATTGTGTCTCACATCCCTGCTGTGAA
Organism: Atrichornis clamosus; assembly: GCA_013400975.1. Lineage (NCBI taxonomy): Eukaryota > Metazoa > Chordata > Aves > Passeriformes > Menuridae > Atrichornis > Atrichornis clamosus. The sequence goes on along the minus strand of WBMZ01013429.1, from coordinate 221,682 downwards.
AATCAGCTTGCATTTGAATGTGCATCTTGACCCATAAATGTCACCCTGGTCCACTGAGCATCTTGACTTCAACATTTCCTGTTGTAAAATGGACAATGGGATAACACTTCTTTTTCTGAAGGAGGGACCTGTGACAATGTGTGCATGTGTGCAGTCAGGAGAAACTGCAGCACTCGGGATTTAAAAGCATGTCATCAGCCACTGAGTGGGAGATCACAGGAGCACGAAGTTGCTGGACAGTTTTTGAAAAACACAAGGATTATCATTTCTGTTTCCAAGCCACTTCTCCTTTTCAGAGCCCTGAATCCTTCTTGGCTTCTCTCCATCAATGGCTCAACGATGTGCCCCATACTAGAGCAAGCCCAGCTGTGTGGTGGAGCAAGTGCCTTCAAACAATAAAGTAAGAAAACGCTGCCATTCCTGTGCACACATTGTTTTGTGTTGCTAGCCTTTTCTTAATTACGTGCATTTGCAAGTATAAAACATCTTGACATCATGCTCAGAAACTGAAATTTGTGCTGAGAGTGCACTGAGTGGTTCGGGTAGAATAAAAGTTGCTCCAGCTTTACGGTCTCTTCATGATTGTTTAACAGCTTCCATTTTTTTTTAAGAAAAAACATACTTTTGCTCCAGAGGTTATTTACAAATCAAGTTAAGTTTTTCATGGTATTGCTGCACCACCAGAAAGAAGCACAGCTCGATCAAATTGCAGGCTCAGTCCTTCAGTTTAAAGACAAAGTCTTTAAATTCTTTATAGCATAATTCTGTTATTGTAGGAGACAGAACTTCCGTCATATCTACTTGAAATTTAGGACTTCAGGTTTTTTTTAATATTAAATCTTTATAATAATATTTATATACATTCCTGAAGACATGGGCAGAATACAGTGGTTCTGAAAATGTTCACAAGTATGATTTTTGAAACTACATTTGGCTCTGATTTTAATTAAATTATACAAAGAATGATATTGTCTTCTCAAAATAATAGAGAATTATTTAACAATTATTTACCTATATCCATTGCTTAAATACCAATTTTTGCCACACTGCATCAAAGAAATATAGAGTACGTTTTTTTATCATCAAGAATGATCATGAAGATCAAAACATAGGTGTTTTTTCTGTCAAAACATGGTTTTATTTTAAAAGGTGTCTCATTTTTTGCGTATGTCTGCTGAAGTATAGATACGAGCCTGAATGTTTTCATACCTTTTCTTGCAGTAGAAACTTGTTTTATATTATTTTGAGTGACCTTTTTGCAATGATCACTATTATAAATGAAAGAATATTTGAGTGTGAGCACAGGGAAAATCTTTATTATTCAAATATGCATCATAATTTCAATATCTGGTGTTTTCCTAAATGTCTGTATCAGGACGGCAAAGCTAGAACCTTGCTGTGATGTGCAATAATGTGATAGAAACCCTGATATAAATGTCATCTCTTATCAGAATCTGATTTGATGATTAACAGTAGTACCTTATTCACTGAGACATTTTCACAGATATTCTCAAAAGCAGTATTGAAGTTTCTGATCTCATTACAGCACTTTGATGTCTCCATTCTTCATATTCAAAAGTAAAATTCTCAGGTTAGGATACAGTTGGTTAGATGGAGATAGGAGAAGATATTAGGGGAAAATGGCATTATTTATAGATGGTTAGAAAAAAACACAGTCGTTGAGGGAAACAGAAAGGTGTGGTTTTAACTCTATACAAGGTTTTAAAGTACTAATTGTATTTTGATTGTATGGGCATATTTGGCTATATACATACTCATTTAAAGAATATTGCTCATTCAGATTTGCAGAATTAAGTAGAAAAAGAAAGATAAAATCCCTGTAAAAGACACAGGAAATAAATTACCAATATTACCAATAAGTCATAGAAGAGCACTAACATGAATCACCAGAAAGTTGCTAGATCTTGTGATTCATGTGCTGTATAAAAGCAAGCCTTTTGTGGATTGAAAGTTATATGAATAGGAGGTAAATATTCAGCATGGCATAGTGTCTTTTTACCATTTGTTTTTTTGCATCTGAACTTAATCAAAGAAGCAACAGCGGACAGTAGATATTTTATTTAACTGTAACAAAATTTGCAGTTTTTAAATCCTTTCAAAATAAATGGTATCACCTGCTCATTCATTTTAATTCTGCTTATTCCGTAAAAGCTATATACTCCTAAAAGAACATTACTTTTCTTTGATCTCTTTAATTTGCAGTTTTGCCTATAGAATAGTTACATTCTAAATGTAATCATTGCAGTATAGAATCTGGAAAACAGATGCCAAATTATTGAAGAAAATACTTGCTTTTGTCACAATGATTCCCACAAATAAAACTAAAGCTCCTTTTTAATGCTGAACATAAATACGAGTCTCCAGAACTTGTAGAATTTCTAAGTAACTTGTAGAGTGCCTACAGTGGTATCTACAAAAAATACTAATACTTGTGTGGCAGGTAATTAATGTATAAACAATGGATTCTAGACTATTGAGTCTTAGTGAAGGCAGTGTGTTTCATAAATGCTACTGTTAATATGTTTTTTAAATGTTAGTTGCACTTTTATTTTTCCATTTTGACATAATAGAATGATTGAGTTCCTTAGATATATTATTACAGGAGAGAACTTTTAAGCAAAATGTTGTCTATCAGAATAAAAGCCTTCTGATCCATTGTAGCTCTGGAATAATAAATAGGAAAAGTCTACTTTTAAAAATATATCTACATGCACATTTTACGTGCAATTTAACATATTTAGTCCTCCAAGCTCAATTCATTCTCTTGAAAGTTTTACTTCAAAACAACTTCATTGTTTTAAGTGACTAAATTAAAGCTTTTTAGTGTTTCCTGCAATCTCCCAAAGCAGAAATAAAATCAGTTTTAATTTATTTTATTTGCATACACTGTGGATATAATTATTGCTGCAGAGTCTTTTTAATTGTTTTCAACTAGGTGCTTGTCTTTAAGTTGCCATAGACTTCTAATTCTACATTGTTGATATTCCCTTGTTAATTTTGACAAAGCATCATAAATCCAGGTATTTAGGCTTATTGAATTTTGAAATGAGGTGATTAGTTGGAACATGGATGAATGAACTGATGCAAAGCAAAATGAATTTTATGATTTACTGTCATTTACAAGTTCCTTTGGAACTGTTATGCACAAATTGTAAAATGTATTAAGAGGTAAGAAATCATAGTTACAATCAACAATGTAAAATTTTCTCAAACAAAAGTATTCAGGCAGTCGCCCAAAAAGAGTAATTGTTGAATAAGTGTTTGTTATACACAGTTAGTTTTTATTATAGATCATGCTTCTCCACTCTAACATTTCAGTAAGAAAAAGGTATCTAAATAGACTTCCAGTAGCAGTCAGTAATGTTGAACTTCCAAAGCTGTTACCAGTATAATATGCTTTAAAATATTCATGTGTATTAGAAGAAGCATATTTAGGATGAAATATCCCACTTATTATTTTTTTACTTGAAGTTTATAATGGCTATTAGCTAAAGATAACAGCAAACTATGATAATGTATTCCCTTGATCTCTGGTCATTGATATTTCTATTAGTCTGGGGTTTGGGGGGGTTTTAGTAGGTTTTAAATGAAAAGAGAATCAATATTTTTGCCTGTGTGGTACAAAATGCCAATACATGCAAGTATGAAGTAAACCACGGATGCATTGTGCTTTTATTTCCAATTAAATACAGACTTGGGTTATTAGAAAAGAAAGAAATCACCTACATGTACATTCTGAAACTAAAGTTCAAAAGCCGGAGAATTTGAACTCCACAGCTTCGTAAATTTTATTTTAGGCACATTCTGAACATAAAGGACTTCAAGAGTTCAGAACCCTAAGAACAATTTCTCTTAATTTGAATTGCAACTTGAAGAGCAAAACTTCCCTAAACCTTGAAGGAACTGCTGCAGACCTCCAGAAAGGCAAATTATGAGAACCTCATGTAGTGGTTCTCCTGTGCTGGTGCAGGAAAACATAAAATCAGGCTCTGCCTATTCCTCTAAGATCTGGGTTCCTATCTGCTCTAAAGTGGAAGGGCAAGAGCTTCATACTTTCTTACTTCTCTAAATGCTGCACCAACATCAAGGTTTAGGCAAATCATTCCAAATTTGCACCCTCCTTTTCCTTCCTGCAAGCCAAATAATTCTAGATGAAATTTTATAGAGTAGATCTACTTTTAATCTAAAAAAACAGTAAAAACTTGGGAATCTTGATGTGCAACCTTCCCTAATGAGTTTCTCCAGACATTTTACAACCATTTGTCAGAAGTCTTCTATTTTATATGTAATTGTTTAGTTGAATAGAAGTCCCCCAAACCACTTGACTTCACAGGTTAATTTAAAAATATTTTCTCACATTTACAGTAAATTTTGTGCTTATGAAAAGGTATAAACATTTCCATACAAAAGTAAAAGTTAAATTTTGTTAGTTTTGAGGCCTCATGGAAAAAAAATTACCTTCTTGCCATAGATAATGTTTCTAATTCTGCATTTGCTCTCTTGCTCTTTTATTTTCGCTCAGTGTAATATTGTCTTGGTACATCTACCATAAAACACTAAATACTGCATGGATGCAGAGCAAACTCTGGATGTAGCATGTTCAAAGTTTTACATTGTTTTCTGGTATGAAAGATAATTACAATGTGATCTTCTTACAAACCATAAGATCAACTTTCAGTTCTTTTCTCTGCTACTGAAAGCAGAGAAGAGTCTTACAGTACAGAATTGTTCTTCTGAATCACTCCATGTCTTATTCTTGAATAATAGAATCATAGAATCATTAAGATTGTAAAAGACCTCCCAGATCATCAAGTCCAACCTTTGGCCTAATGCCATTATTCCCACTAAACCATATTGCGAAGTGCCACATCCACTTGTTTTTTGAACACTTCCAGGGATGGTGGCTCCACTGCTCTCCTCAGCAGCCTGTTTCAGTGCTTAACTACTCTTTCAGTGAAGACATTTTTCCTAATATCCAACCTGAACTGCCCCGGCACAACTTGAGGCCATTTCCCCTTGTTCTGTCACTAGTTTCCTGGAGAAAAGACCAGCCCCTGCCTAGCCACAGCCTCCTTTCAGGCAGTTGTAGAGGTTATTGGAGATAAATTCTTTAGCTCTGTCTGGGATGGGACCACTGACACAGCCTCAGGTCTGTGACTCACATATGCTTGTTAATTAATGCTATTGTAAATATAATGGCTTGAAATCTGTGCCACCCCTACTCCCATCCTGGTAATTTGTGAAATCATTGCAGATAATGGCAGTGTTGTTTCTGTTTGCAAAGTAAAGAGGAATCATGATAGACTAGTACAAATAAAGCATGTGGTATACTGTAGGGAGTTTTATTGGCCATACTGTTTGGACTTGATTTTGTCCTGCATTTTATGTGCAATGTGATGAACTTCACTGAACCTGCAGCCTACTGCATGAATCTGTATGGATTCTGATTGAACAAACAGTACGTTTTTATGCACCTTTACAGCAGACAGTGTTCTGTTGGAAATGGCTATTCACATACTTCGCATTCTTCCATTTCTGGTGTTACGTCTTCACAGTTTTATATTTAATTAAAATTCATGGCAAGAGACTTATTTTGTCAGTAAAAGAAAGGTGATGGTATCTCTGCCTGATTAAATGATCAAATATGTTTCCCACGGAGAACAAAGATGCATTGATGGTTGTGCAGGCAATTATTCATGATCTTGAAACTTCTTTTTTTAATTTTATTTTTCCACATGTCTGTGTTGATGTGTTTTCAGTCAAATGTTACTTCAAGATCTGATTTCAGGCTTCCATTCTCAGTTTCATTTAGTCACATTTACCTACACTAATGGGTAGCTAATCTGAGCAATAGTGTAACAGAAAAAATGTTTAACCCTACTAGTGGTTTTATTTTACAGCTATTTACCTTGAGGCTTACCTCACATTTACATGACTTTGCTACAACTGGTCTGATGCTAGTTCAGTGACAATAAAGTTACATTGAGAACTTCAGAGCTTATAACAATACTGCACACCTTTACAGCAAAGTACAGGATGTTAAACCCCTCTGCTGTTTAGGGATGAAAGTGAGATGTAAACATTAGTTACTGAGCAATTATCCAGTGGTCAGTTGGGTACAAAGTTCCTTAAAAGCCGGTCTCTTTGACATATTCAAATTTATAAAACATGTTCTGAAAACAGTTCCAAGGTTATTTTTAAACACCTTGACAGAAAATGGCTAGGTTGTTTTGGTGGGGGTTTTTTTTGGGGGNGGGGGGGGGGGGGGGGGTGGTTTATTCAACCTTTGTCTTAAAGGTGAAAACTGTATCATTATATTTAACTGGCTACCTGCAGTTCATTAGTGGCGGCGTCATTAAGTAGTGCTGGAACATTTGTAGTGGCTAATCTTTCGAGCATTTAGCGTTGACGATGACCTCGTTAAAAGTAACAAAGGTCAGGCTTCAGTTCAGCAGAGTCGCCCATTCACCAAGGCGACTAGCATAGCAAAGTAATCTCTGTGTGTCACTTTTCATTAATCATGCTACTTTCCTCTTCATGAAATTCCAGCAGATAATTGTTACTAAATGCGATTTGCAACACCCTATGCTGTGGTTGAAGGACCAGGAATAGGCAAACAGATAAAAACATTGTTTAGCTTGCAGGCAGCAAGTGTTTGCTATTCAAAGGTATCAATGCATAAACATTGATTTAGCCATGAGCTGACACTTATAAAGCATATGCTATTTCCAGAAAGCCCTGTGGTCAGGCTAAGTAATACAGAAGGGCAAGTACTTTTACCTGTATAGCAAGGTTAGATTCTATATAAATTGTCTGATCCTGAAATAGATCAGTTTTCATAATGTTAAACTGCTTCAGCATTGTGGTAGGTCACAACAAAGTACACTAAATTAAACACTGGCACTTCTGGTGGGAAATGTGTTCCCATGTAAGTTTGCTTATGACTATATTCAATAAATATTTCATTAAGTAAAGTTAACAGTTTTATACTTTTAGTTAATTGTTATTTAATAGTTATTAATACATTTCTCTTATATCAGAAATTGTTTCATGAGTCTTCTCTATGCTCTGAAATTTCTAGGATGAATTTATCTTCTTTTCCATCTGCACCTTATAAACTTCAGTGAAAACTGAGCAATTTTAGAAACACATGAACGGAATTCCATAGAAAGAGATGCTTACACATTTGTCTCATGACCCAAAGATGCAATTTTATTCAATGCCTGGTCAGATTCTGTTCTGTTACAAAAATTAAGCTGATAGGGTTTTTATCATTTACGCTGGTGGTCCTTAGCAAAAGGCAGAGTTTGATTGCTACTAATGAAGTAGAATTGCATTCCTGTACTTGTGCAAAATCTTAATCTTACTGACCTGCAAGTTCAGAGAGTAAAGACAACAGTGAAGTAAACGATAGTTTTAGTATTAATGTTTTTGCTCCATAACCTGTATCACAGAACAATTGGTAATGAAAGTGTTTTTATTCACAGGTTTTTCATATAGGTTTAACTTGTGACTTACAGAAAATAAGTTAATGCAAAGTCAAACAGAATTCAGGACTCAAAACTAATCACACCACATCTCAAATACGTAGCAAATAAGAGTTTACAGCAGTACAATTTCTTCAAAATGTGGTTTTCAAAGGTAACTCAAAGTACCTACATTTCTTTTGAAATAACAGAGAAGAGCACCATTATTAGTTGCAGGCTTCTTATTATTACATACAAGTTGCTGTAGAGTTTAGTGAATTCATGATTATTCAGGGTAATAGTATAGAATCATTCAGATAAAGTAAAAGTATTGACAATGGAAAAACATGCAAACTGAATTCAAAGAACATATAATGTGAGAATGGAAAAAATAACGTCACTGACAAAGCAATGTGATAAATTATTATGAAAAGTCTTCATTTAAATGATAAATAGGGTCAGTATGTACTGCGTGATCATTTGCCTTGAAAATGGTAAATAATCATACCAGATCATACATTGATCAGGTGCATAACACTCCTGATTTGAGCCTAATTTAATGTGAGCAATTAGAATCGGCAATAGAATTAAACAGATCTAAAGTCATAGAGCTATGACACAAAAATACTGCTTGACATTAGTAATTCAAACGTAAAATAGCTTTCTTGAATTGCACAGAACACAATTTTCTCAATATGGCATTTCTAAGCATGTTTAGAATATATTCATTTGAAGAGATTTAGTTGATATTCCTGTAAGTGCCTTGTTTTCTGAAAAATCTATCCTTTTTCTAACATTGGGCCATGACAGAACTTACATTTTTCCAGATGCAGATTTGCCTGTTTTTCATTTAGTAACCCGTACCTACAAGCTAATTTATTTTGTTATAAAAGATATTGAACAATTAATTTCTATTCATGCCTATGAATTTCTATCACATTCCCACTCAGCCATCTCTTTTGCAGCCTGAGAAGTCCTGGTTTACTAAGTAATTTCTTGCATGGAAGGATTCATTCTTGAACAGTGTCCAAATGGGATACTATTGCAGTATTTAATTCCAACTTAAGTGCCATCTGCTAGTAGAATAGTCTCTGCCAGCATTTCTCTCCACCACTTAATAAGAAAGGTAGTACTGTCTATAAACCAAGAATGGATTCTCAAGTACTTTCTACTATATGTCTCTTGGCTTCTCTAGCAACTGGTAAATTCAGTTTTATTCAAAAGGTCTGCTCTTTGCTTTTATTTGGAGGAGTGGGGTGTTAAAGGTTTATATTTTGCAGCATAGAACATTATCTGTGCTGCATATGAACAGTTTTCAGTATTCAACCTATGGTCAGGTGGCATGACTGACATAAAATAGAACATAATATTTCTAAGAGGAGTTAAATCAACAAAATCTTACATAGTGTAAAAAAGATGTGCAAGAAGAGTTCAGAGAGTCTGGATTTTTGCTTGCTTTTTATATATTTCATTATGAAAATATCTGGCAGTTCTCCCTTGCTATTCTTCAGAAGTTGTTGAGGTTAAAAAAATCCAACAGGCACCTAAGCAAGAGCTGGCTGAATAGTTATGCTATTCATTTATTGCTTTTGGCTTTATGGTATGTAGAAGAATGAAGGTCAGAGGTGAACTAGAAAGTGTTTTCTTTCATTATGACTTACAGAATCGATTTCCTAAGACTAATTTAAGGCATCTTAATCTAAACTGAAGTGTTTGTATGAGTAAGGACCGCCTACATCAGCCCGCTCCAGTGTGCTATTTGCAGTTTATAAATATCTGTATACGTGCATATGGTTCTGCAGAACTGAACTTTTGCCCAAATACAAATGCAGATTACAAAAGGATAATACCTTTAACTAGTATAATACAGCAGATTGATTCTATATTATGTAGAACTTCTTGCCATGGATTGTTTTAGACAGTCAAATTCTCTGTGATTCAAAACACCTTCTGTAACTTGCAGAAGGCTGCAAGCATGTTACAGGATACTGTTGCAATGTTCTCACCCCACAGTTCTTCCACTCTTGGAAGCAGGATTCATGTTCAACCTTCCTTAGAAGACTTTTACAAGAGATATAATACTCTAATGAATGATTTGGATTCATTTTTGCAGTGCTGATTTTTATCCTTCATAGCTACAGCTGTTGCTATGAAAATTGTATTTCATGCTTCCGCTTCTTAACAATCAGAGAACACTACTTGCTAGTAAGTAATCCTGCATAGTGATATCCCTGTAATAGGATGAAATGTGAGGGTATGTAATAGGTTAACTTTGAAGGCATTTAAAGTTTCTAGTGGTACAGATGATATTTTAGATCAGAATGCAGGAGAGGGTAGTGTGTGAAAACATTGCCAAGCCTGTGGAACTGGACTGACACTTTAGGGAAAGTTTCACAGACGAATGGATTCTGAGTTGTCCCCTGACCACAAAAGCAATTTATATATGAGAGGAGTGACAAAGAAATATTTTTAAAACACAAGTAGTACTAAGATTTTGGGAAGGTGGCAAATGGACACGAGAAGAGATTATACATAAAGAGATCTGAAGGGTGCCAAGTCTTAAATACATGCTCAGCCAGGAAAAGAATGGCATAGTTTTAATGCTTAACAAGAGGGTTGGGATAATGGAACCAATTTACATTTTCAGGATGGTAATGATACTGTGTATCCAGGTGGATATATAAATAAGATTGGAAAAATTGAAGCTTTTATTTGTTTCTTCAGAATTTATTAAACAGTTCTCTAAAATGACTCATATTTGGAGATTTGCGTATTTCTGTAGGAAATACCTTTGTGCAGTATTTAGCAGTATTTTTGTTGTCCCTCTGTCCTGACAAGGTAAATCTTTCTCAGAAAACCAGAACAAAAGAGGAAAAAAAATTTCAACAGAGACAGCTTGGCATTTGCACAAGCTGAAACAAAGCGGCTGGGTGTACTTAGTGTTAAAGTAGTGTCAGAGATACCATTCAGAAACTCCTGTAATGCACAACTGAAATGCTAGTTATTATTATAGTAATGCTTGAATTTATTATACTTCTGCTAATTAGGAAATGCAGAGAAAAAGAATAAAATTAATTAAAATTAATTAAGATTTATGAGTAACTGAGTCAAATGAAAATTCATTTTTAGACACAAAAGGCTCCTTGACATTCCTTAAAAGAAAAAGATAAAAAAATTTGCAGTGACTTGTCAAGGGCCTGGAAAATAAGTCCTTGGACTACAACCTTTTCTGGTTCAGTTCAAAGAAAAGAACTGAAGAAGACAATGCTATTTCTGTCAAGACTTTCGGTTTTGAGCACATTTTGAATAGAAATTCAGTTTGCTTTGCTCCAAGTAGGAAATTTTAAAGGTATGGTCCAGAGAAGGAAATGATGATCACAGTGTTGATGGAAATGATATTTCAAGGTTAATATGTTCTTATGTTTTTGATTCAGAAATTGAAAGGCAGAAATCTCTTTTTTGATTGTTCAATAGCACCTGTTCAAAATGAAAGCAGTTATGCGCATCTCCTAGAATTCCTAAAAAACAAACATTTTGTCTATTAAATTTTAATAGCTACATTTGTTTTAGAGGGGAACAATATGGGGAAGATTCTATTTCTATTGTCATTAGATGTTAAAATCAAAGATTTTAACAAGTATTTGGAGAAGCATTAAATTTTAGTATAAGAAATAATTTCTCTAGGGAAAGTAAAAAAAGACTGATGATTTTTTTTTTTTTAAATCTACCTTCTTTTTCCCTCTCTGCAACCCAAAGAACAGCTGGCATTTACATCTTCAGGAAAATTGAGTTGAATACTGTAAAAGATCCTCTATAAAACATCTTATTTTTTTTCATTTTTCAGGGGGAATTTTAAGTTTTTTAGAATATACTGGCCTACCAGTTCTGTATCAATGGTATTGTTGCAGCAGTTCCCCAGGTCTGTAGAAATACTGCAACCTTTTCTTTATTCTAGTTTGATAACTCTTAGAATCATGAACCGTTAATGGCAAGTGCTCTGTAAGTTATTGCCAGACAGTGAAAACCGTCATAGATTGCTTTATCTCTAAAAATATGAGTCATTCCACCACAATCATATAGGGATATATTTCATGCTAAGGACATGTTCACTCAATTGAAAAAAAAAATCAGGTTTGTGTTAGTTGCAGAGATAAAGTAATTTCAGAAAAAGCCATCTGAAGATGAAAATTATTTTTCTGACACAAGTACGTATGAAATTATTTTTTGTTGTTAAAAACACATACAAAGAAGTGCACCAAGGCAGAAGTTATCTAGTCAATTTAAAAATGAAAAACAGACTTGGATTGGTGTAAGAATAATATTTGATAAATTAAGTGGGTTTGCATATGTATTTGTGGACATGCATTAGTAGTATTATATGACAGAAATACCCACTGAATCTGTACCTGGCCATATTATTTATTTAGAATCTTTACTGATCTCCTTTGCAAGCTAGTTTGTGGTTTTCCTTCTTTTGTGAATTATAAGGTAATCAATAGCTTGTAAAAGTAAACAATGTCTCCAGTCAGTTCAGCAGATAGCTATTATTTATCCAAGATCTCACTTCAGCTATGGAATTATAAAAGCTGTACTACTGTAACAACTGCAATAATTACTTTAATTATACTGTAAATAAGACAGAAATTGCATAACCACTTTTTCTATCAGACTTCTCTAAGGGCTATAATGATTTAGGGAGCTTTTACTGTACTGTGGTGGCAAAGACTATTTTGTTCATTTAAAGCCTATTAAAAAGACAACTATAGAAGTACAAAACCACTGTATAAACATCAGCATTTAAAAAAAAAAGGAGGTTTCCATCTGCAAACGTTATAACATTATGTAAAACTTTTTTCCCCCAAAAACAAAATCTTGTTTTTTCACTGTTTCTTTCAGTTTTGAATTATTAACATACATTCTTCCTAACTTTGGTGGATAAACAGCCTTGGCTTGTTTAGCCATTTCTGATACTGTGACTTAGAGCTCTAATTTGATTCTGATCCCTCAACACACATCATGTGTTCAGGGATGCGTAAATTTGAATTTGGAGGTTGCCTGCTGACTTCTAAGTAAATAGGAATTTATGCAGGCTCCAGCATTCTTATAATTATTTTGTTGGTTATCTTGCTGGATCACATCTAAGAAGTGCAAGAATAATCTGAGAAGTAAGTATATGTGCAAATATATTATTATAAAAAACTGTATGGCTTTTATCTCTGTAAACTATAGATTATAAAATTGTTTTCACTATTTCAGTGGCTGTGGTAACAACTTTGGCTAGGACATCAAGAGCCTATCAAAGTTTTCTTTGTAAAAGTGTCTAAAAGACAGCTCAAAGGACTCTGGAACATTCACCCTGTGTGTGGCATTGCTTTCAGATTCCCCCCTTAGGTAATGAAGTTTATATCTCAATAAAAGATCATATCTCTGAAATCTGCAGGAGTTACAACTTCTTGATTTCTGGTTCCTCCATAGTTTTTCACAGTTCTTTCAGTTCACTTTTGTTCACACTCCTGTTTTCTTCCGTAGTAGAACCTGTTTTTCAAGAGTTTGTTTCCCCTTGAAGCTGTGTGTAGCTCAAAAAGGATAGTGGCATTTGGATCCTTCCTTCCCCTGGCATCATCCCATTCTCCCTGCCAACAGTGCTTTCTTTTCTGCATCCCAGTCTCTGAGGTTCAAAGACAAATGCTCTTTTTTTCATGTTATCTTTGTCTCTTCTGTGCATTCTGGCTGTCTCTTAATAGAAAGTTACATATTGTATATATAAGCTACTTAAACAGAATTAAAAAATCTTTACAGCAATCTTCAGGAATCTTTACTACACATCTTCTAAAGTTCACGTATTGCTTTTACTGCGTACTTCCAAAAATTCCAAGCCCTCCTGCATAAATTAATTACCTGAAAACATAACAGTTGAAGGCAACTATCAGACTGTAACAACAGTAAGTTGCTTTAAGATTTTTCCACTTCCAGTTGCTTTTTGAACCACTTCTTTTTTTTCCAGCAGAAATCCCACCTTTTTCTATCACAGCTCTTGCACACAGAGAAGCAAAAAATAGGTAACTTCATAGGTTATTCTGTGTTACTGTGGTGTTTCCTCTCCTAAAGGGATTTCTCAGCTTTCTTTTAGGTAGATTTAGTTCACTTACACATCACAGACTTTGGTCAAAATTGCTTTAGGATATGCTTTCTGCCTAAAAATTGAGAATTCATTAATGAAATTCACTTTTTTTTCAACAAGCTCAAGGGTCACAATGACTTCGGTATATAAATAATCCACAAAACTGATATAAGTAACTTCTGTCATCTTGTCTATGACAATTAAAGACCTGCCACAGCTAATTACACCACATACTAGTGACATACAGCTTCTTTAGTTTCCTTTCTTCTATTTTTTTAACAGAAACTTAGTGTCAGTTATATTCTTCTTTTGAACATGGTACTAGAACATGTATTTTCAGATAACTGAAGACTACTATATGTAGAACAAAGCCTTATTTTATTAAATGCAGATGTACAGCTTTGCAGAAGGTGAGAACGTCTAAATTTAATGTGAATCTGTTCAATGTTCAATGTTATAGTCTCGTCCTTGTCCACCTTAAAAATGAATTCTTTTTCTTTAGAGGGCACTTAAAGGAAATAAGATGCTTTCTCTGTCAAAAGATCCTAGCAGTGTCCTTTCTTACTGCTTAACTATAACCCTATGTAAGGGGAAAATTTTAATACACAAGAGTTTATCACAAGAGACATCAACAAACTTATTCATATTAGGACATGAACCAGTTAGCCCTGTGCATTCCGTATGGATAGTGCTGTCACAGGGTATAAATATAAAATAGGAATGCCGTGATACACACCGAAATCTTATCAGGCTAAAACAAGTATCCTAATTGTGCAAATAAAAAGAACTGCTGTAGCAAGGGGCCTTGGTGCCTGCAGGCAAGTCTTTGATTCTGTACCTTTCCATCTTGTAACATTCTGCACTGAATATCCTTGTAGTCTTTCTCAGCACAACCTAAAAAACCTCTAATTAAAAAAGGCAAGAAGAGTATCACCCCTAGCTGCCATTGTGCACAGGTTCTACTGCTGTGGATATCTCTTTAAAAATTACATGGACAATACTATATTCTTGCAGAAGTAACTGAGCATACATAAAGAAAAGAGGGCTACCAAAATGGTGCTTAGATAAATACGTCTGGTCTTTGATAAGTTAAATACATTTATTTGCAGATTAAATGTTATCAGAGTCAGAATCCTTAATCAAGTGACAGTAAGTGGCCTCCTGTTTTCATGACAGCCAATACAGCCAGAACATGCTATATGAAAACTACTCTGCAGGGTGAACTTTGAATATAAGCAGTGCTGTCCAGTGTGCTTTGAACTACCCTTTGCAAGGGCAATATTACATATATTCATCATGCCTTGAGATCCTGGTGGTGTAAAGAACGAGAACCCTGACAGAACTGATTTCTTACAAATTTCTAGCCAATTTAGCAGGTTGGTTCAAAAGTACTGAAGTGCTATGTCCCTTTTAGAAATAATTTATCAGCATTTTGACCATCAAATAACTCTCAAGTCTGCATGATACCTATCGCGGCGGGGGCGAGGTGGTATGGTGCCGCAACCTTCCGGAAGCGCCTCCGACTGTGAGGGAGAGAGCCGCTCGGCAAGGTTACCTCCCCGAGGCACACCCACCCACCCACACACACACACACCCACACCCACACACAGACACACACCCACACACCCACACACACCCCGGATAGCTGTACATCTTCTAAGGGCAGCTCGACGGTAAAGGAGGAGAGAAGGGTCTCCGTGTGGGGTTCCGCAGCGAGGGTTTATTGCTGCCACCCATGGAGGGTTCCACAGACAAACGAGGAGCGAGCTGGATGCTCCAGGTTAAAAATGGTGGCGGAGAGAGCCTCAGGGCCAATGGTCTGAGGGCACAGGGGCGGTGCACAGGCGGGGTTGGGGTCAGGGAACCAACAGAGGGACTCCGGGGGAGGGACAATCAGGCCGGGGCCAGTGGGGGAACCGGGAGGGGAGAAGGTTCTGGCAAGGAGGACGTGTCAGGGAGGAAGGGGCAGGGAGGCCAACGGGCCAATCAGGGAAGCAGAACTGGGGCATGTTACCCTATCTCCAACCGTAGGGGCTGCCCCCCCGAAGGAATGTTTTCGTCTCGCGTTCTGGGGGTCACCAGCCTCCACAGGGATCCATTTTTATTCAGTGATGCCAACCAGATGCTCTGTATCACTCAATAAGAGTAACAGCTCAAGTGCCATCTGACGTACAACAAGTTTGAACTGCACTGACTAGTGAGTAAAAACCTGTGTGTTTTTGACTGATAAACTACCAACAACAGTTCTCAAAGATATAAAAAATGTATCAAAATCTCAATTTTTTTAAATTTGCTCTTGTACTTCTCAGAACATAGGAAGGGTTGGGGATTACTCTTTCTTCTTGCACAGGTTTATTGAGAGCTATTGGAACACGTAGGACCATGTAGAGTTGTCAACAGAGTGAGTGAAAACGTCTAAAATTTGATTATTGTTCCACTTGCAACTTCTGCTAGCTGATTGTGGACTGTGAACTAAGGACTATGCTATACTTTCTAAATGACAGTTGGGGAGCATAAGTGTTGTCTGTGATGCACAAAAACACTTCCATTACTGCTTCTGAAATAGTCCAGGTCCCCCCTGTTGTCTTCTACACATGACAACCTGAAAGCTCAAGGACAGGCCTGCATAGGACAGCAGACACTGATTATTTGCCTTCATTCCTCTTTTACGCATATTTTACACTGGGAGTTTCACTACATATTTGCCTTCATTCTGTTTTGGGTGTATCCAATATGTCACCTTTTGTTTTTCTTTCAAACAAAATGTAATTGTTAATATTTGACATGCAACAACAAAGATGTACATACTATTTTCAACACCTGAAAATCCTGATGTCCCAATGTATCCTATACTGCATAGATCTTATGCCAAAGAAAGCTCTGCAAGGTCCACATAGCCCTCAGCTACCTTTATAGTTATAGCAAAATGCTGGGTTCTGTGACAGACAAAAAAAATATACTTCTGTAAAATTCCATTTTGTATAAGCAGATTCAAGAAAAGCAGTAAAAGTTAAGGTAGTAAAAAGAAACATTAAAAAAAAAAAAACAAACCAAAAACTAATGCTTGTCCTGAAGTTATTGCTACTCTAATTTACAAGGAAAAAAAATTACAGTCTCAAAGCCTCAGTTCCAGCTATGCAGAACAAACAAGAATGTTACTGCTGTTTTATCAAACTGCTGCTTCCACATGTTCGTTCTCTCTCTTTTATTATAAACTAAAAAAATAGAAATCATTGTTTTATTAAGAAGGAGACAAACCAGAAGTAAAACATTTTTTGTATAGCCTAACATGT
The DNA here is from genome assembly GCA_013400975.1 of Atrichornis clamosus. Taxonomy (NCBI): domain Eukaryota; kingdom Metazoa; phylum Chordata; class Aves; order Passeriformes; family Menuridae; genus Atrichornis; species Atrichornis clamosus. The sequence continues at coordinate 204,781 of WBMZ01013429.1, read as the reverse complement.
TATAGTAATGAAAAGAGTCTATTCAAATTTGCATCCCAAAGACTGAGGGAATTCAGAGACACAAATAAATTTAGAAGTTGGTGCAGGTTTCTGATTCACGTAGTTATGAAGTGTGAGGAGTATTGAACAAAGTTTTTGCAATTTTTTGGTAATACTTCATATTACTTGAGTTTATTTGGAATGTAAGTATACGTGCATTAAATCTAACCCCTTAAATACAGTTGTGGTATTACTTATTCTGCTGAAGCTATACATTTGATTATGGAATGTTTTTTAAAGCATATCTTTTTTCCTGACATCTTGTATTCCATTTCTTTCATTCCAAAAGATCATTTCAATGTACTGATTATTTCTGGTTTGGGTTGGGCAAGTTTTTTGGTCTGTCGGTTGGTTGGTTTTGGTTTTTTTGTTTTGGTTTGTTTTTTTATCTAGGGAGTTTGCTTGCTTAAGTAAACAGCAAAACAAATAATCCCTCTTTCCATTTCCTTCTTCTGTGTGCACCCATTGCCTTCCCTCTGTATGAGCAGCATGGGCATCACTGGAAAAACACAGTTCACTAGGGAACAGATTCTTCTTCATGCTTCAGTTATTTATTAGGTTGTTAAATATATACATAAATTGAAGTTACAGTATTGAGAAATCCAATGAAAAAAAGTTGTTGTTAAAGGTATTTCAAGTTCTTTGCTAAATTATTTCTTGATTGTACCTTTTCCCAAAAATCTCCTGTGCGCCACCAAGTAAAGTCCTCTGTATTTGAAAAGAAAATAAGCTATTAAATAAATATATCCAACAAACTTTGAAGTTCAAAAATCAAGTGATCAGGAGTTACAAACACTAGAATTAAATTTGTCGATGTAAATGTCAACTAGGTGATTTTTATATCATATACTGTAGTCTTTAGCTACATGATTCCTTGCTATTTTTTCCCGATCCTCCCTTACTCAGACCACAGGAGCAGGCTGGGATGACCAAACAGTTTTTTGATATTTTTTCAATCACCCTGGCACAAAGAGTGGTCCAAGGCATTTTGGACCATATAGTTGTTCCTTTCTGAGCTTTTGTGTGATACTCATCACTACTGTATGAGTTTCACACATTATTACTATCAATTTAGTTTCAATTCCCACAGTGGGGTAGGAGATAATAATTGTCATAGGAGCTGGAGCAGATGGATGAGGCTGTGTCAAAGACTCAGAAGCAAAAAGAAGGATTTACAAGGAATCCTAGTATAGATTATTCACACTTACTCCAGAAACTGCAGTGCTTGAAAGTTCTCAAGTCCACTACTGTTTCATGAATGTGCCATTGTGACCAGAATTCTGATTCTAATGGCATTTCACAGGAAACTGGCTTCATAAGACCTTGACATTTCAGTACCTACCTCATGTTCTTGTGCTCTTTTGCTGGCAGCACATACATTCCATCTTGATCTACAGATCAGTTTTGAGTCTGTCTATCCATATGGAAGCTAGTAAAAAGTTAATGCTTCCCTTTAACTACCTCACAGATAAAAATACTCATTTGAGAATTTTGAATGCCTGGCTTGGTGTTATAAACCTCAGTGAGAGTCAGAAATCCAGGAAGTTACACTGTTTCAAGGCTATGCCTAAAATCTACAGTGTCAAGCATAAGGACTAAAGTAAAAGGATCCAATGATCTGAGTACACCATTTAAGATGCTATCTGGAGGGAAAATCAGGATCATATAGGTCTTTCTATGTTCATGACACAGCTTAATATTATAACCAAGGCAATGTTTGAAGTTGTGAATCTTCATCATTCTTTTAACTAGACAACAAAGTTTCGAGCCAGCTCCATGGATCCAGAAACAGGGAATACACCACTTGGTATCAACTCTGAGAAACACGTTTTAGGGCATGTGCAGTACTCTGTAGGAAGTCTATGATAGGATCTTGAATTCATTTTTACATAGCAAAAGTTTAATAAATGGAAAAGTCCTTCTGATAATATCTGCTTTCTTTATTACATATTTTGCAACTTCTGCCAGAAATTTGAGAGGGGTCTCATGACTGACAGCACCCTTCACTAAGTGCACCCTTCACCCATTCATGCCCAGAGCACATTCCCTGCTCAGTGAGGCAGAAGAGCTTTGGAAAAACGGTACAGAACCATTCAAATATGGAATATATCAAAATGCAGATGCCCAAGAAAAAAAAATCTCATTTCTCAGAGTTTACTTTTACAATTGCAGTAATACTACTTGCATTTTGTTTTAGTTTGGTTTGAGCTTTTCGTGTTCCTAAAAGAGAGAAATGTGACTGAAAGTGGTTAGGTGTTGTTGTGAAAAATCTCAGACTTATTTTTTTCCCTGCCCTTATCCTTATTCTGGTGGAAAGGGGCAGCATGTAAGGAACAGCTTGGTTTCACATCTTAGAGCTTCAATAGAAGATACAGAATGACATAATGTCATAATCATGTTTTATTTCACTCTGGCTGTCAGAAAACAAGCTCTCTGAACTATTTTGAGATTTCTGCTCTTTTTCACACACTAATGGCCTTTGGTTATATTACAAACAGTGACCACTAATTACCATTGCCATTTTAAACCATCAGAAAACAAACATTAAAACAATACTATTTAATAATAATTATATAAAAGTGATTTTGGTAATGGATTTAGTTTCTGCTGACTTGCTAGCTAACCATATGGTTAACTTCGGAATCAATCAAGAATTTCCTTGGACTTTACTTAACTGGGTGACATACAATTTAAGTACATGAAGTGTGATAAATACAAGCTGTCTTGGTGAAGATCACTCTGCTGACTTAGATAATGATTGAACAAGAGAAGTGTAATAACAAATATGTGCATGATATTTTTAAGTAGAAATCAAGCCAGCTTGTTAGAATTATCAACAGAAAATTTGGTATGGGTAACACTTTCCTTAGTTACATACAGTGAGCAGAAGCAGTGTCATGCACACAGAAAAACACTATCAGGCTTGCTATGAGCCACAGGGCATAGGCTATCAAAGATATAGTTTCCTTATTTTGTTACTGTTTTACACCTTTAACTGATGCAAATAGCTGAATGTTCTATTATTCTTATGATACATGAAGATGCTGCTTTAGTTAGACTGAACACCCTATAAGGCTATTTTTATTTACATTTTCTGATAAGACAGTTTACAAATTTTTCTCTAATGATGAGGAGATACTTTTGCAGATCATTGCTTGGCTACAAGAAGAATTTCACCATCATTGCTCAGATTCCATTATTTTAAATCTGTAGTATAAACTAGATGCTTTCCTACATTGTCTAGACACAGGGATCTATACAGAAACAGCATACAGAGAAGAAGTGCTGACTTTATAGTGAATATTTGCGACCCACATGACTTGCAACAATAATTGTAGTGATGTGGTCCTTAACCATGACTTAAAAAGCTAGGGTAGCCTCTGAACCAGAAGTGTGGTACTTGACTATCAAAAACAGTTACCTCTGTAAAACTGACTGCTACATTCAACCTGAACATTTTTGCAAAGTTAAGTTGATGATACTCTTCTTCGCCAAGCCTTCAGAAAAATCTTTCTCGATAAGAACTGATGCTACAAAGACAGAGAACTAAAAAGTGTCAGTTTGACTTCAGGCTGTGACCATGTTTATCAACTATAGGAAGTAAACCAAACATACTTATGGTTATTGAAGTAATTTTAAAAACAAATTTTAAAAGCAGTAAATTTGCTGCTAGTTTGCCACTGAAATACTACTGCGAAACTTTGTGGCTTTAATGTGCAGGAGTAGCAACAACTTTACTCAAATGTTTCAGCTCTCCATCATTGCTGGGGACAGGGAGTATGTTGTGTTTTGCTGAAGGATACTTCCACAGCCAGAGAAGAACACGGTACTGCTTGAAGGCTGTGTGCCAATGTCAAGTTCCTCCAGCACTCACTTCAAGCAGATAAGGGGGGTAAAAAACCCTCAACCTAAACTTATTCTAGTAAAATATTTCAATTAAGGCATTTTTAAAAATCAAGGAGAATGTAATCAACATTGCCTAGACTAATCATAACAGGTGTCAGTAAAAGTGGCATGTACAACTTTATACATTATGAAAACTAACAATTTTTCCTACACTTCAATGTTCAAGTGAAAATGGATAAAATGAACAGAAACTTCTTCAGGATTCTGTTTCTCATTCCACAAACTGTAATATTGATCTCATAATGAGGTAGTCCTTAGAGATGTATCAAGTTGCTCAAAAATCCACAGAAATTAGTAAAGGCTTGTCTGGTTTTTTGATTTCTCCCAGCTGGTATGAACAAGACAAGTTTAATTTTTCCTAAATTAACATGATTCTATAGTACCCGTTACAGCTCTACATTAATGCTACAATTCTAAATCATTAGAGCCTGATAAAATCACAGTACTGCAGTGCCTGTAATATTGCTCTTGTGCCCTGCTTTTTGTGATGTGGTTTTGCCCCAGCTCTCTTTAATTACCCCACCATCAAGACCTGCTACTTAAATAACTTGTCTCTTTGTAGGAGTTAGGAAAGAGATAGGACAGTTTCTTCCTGGCTTTCCCCCATGGGTGAAACAAGCCTACATAAAAACTGAAAAAAAACCAAACAAAAACCCCAAACAAAACCAGCAAAAACAAACAAACAAAAAAATACACACACACACACACAAAATACAATGGAGAAAAGAGGTAAAATTTTCATAGATTCCAGAAAGAGGATGCATGAGGGAAGGATGTGACCCAGAAAGGGAGATACATTTGCTCCCATGGATGCAAAGGGACCTGAAACTGTGAATTACAGCCTGCAACTTAGAAAGACATCTCCTAGGTGCAGGTTCGTTCTTTCATCAAGTTAAATCAGCTGGTGACCATAAGAAAAATACATCTTCACCAACATCCCAATGATCCAGAGAGAGATCATTACTTTGTACTAAGTGGTCGTATTGCAAAATCTGGTGGCTTTTTTTTTCCTTTTGCTGTCTGTAACAACTCTAAGGGTATTACCCTGCCCTGACTTGCGTCCCTTTAAAGAAAAGCAACTGTAATGAGGTCTTTACTTTCCTCCCCTTAGTGTCAGCCAGCCAGCCCAAGTGGGGAAGTGCTAATTTATTACTCTTCTCTGGGTTACCGTTGTTTAAGCAGTGCTCCAATAGCTGGTGAAATGATTCACAGGTGCTAAATAATAGCACAGAAAAGCTGTGGTAGCCTTGCTTGAGCTTCTTCCTGATTGTAAAGCCAGGAAACCTTCCAGGTTTAATACCTTTGGTAAGTTAAGCTGTGTTAAACTGTGTGCTTAAATCTAAGGGGGCGAGATGCATTTATGTTTGAAGACATCATATTTGTTTTGAAGGTTTGCTCATCTGTTAGAAAATGATCTTTGACAACGTGTTCTTTTTGTCTGTGAGGGTCATTGAAGGTAGGCAGCAGAGTCACCTTTATTTTGTGAAGCAGAACAGCAAAGGCTAGGCTGAAAATTGCAGTCTGATGCTATGTTATTAAGCCCTATATGTTGCAGCCCACAAAAAGATGATGTTGCAGAGAAATGCATTCTATGTGCCAAGTTTATTGGGGAAAGAACAGATCGCCAGAGAAAGAGAGAAAGAGCTACTTTTTTTGAGTTTATAGTTGAGGCTGCAGCAACCTTATGATTGTGGACAGAAATGCTGATACAGGAGCTTTTTACAGTGAAGTGTAGTTAATGTGGACAACAGATAGCAGGCAGATTTTTCTCAGAGTACCAAATGTGTTGTGGTCACTCATATTCTTTATATGTGAAGTTGAGGGGATTTTCAGTCTGTCAGCAGAGAGGTCATAAGGCAGAAAACAAAGGAACTGGAATTAATTTCTGTGCTGGTTTCACTTGCACATACTGTAGACTATCAGCATAGTACATAATATTTCTCAATCTACCTGTCTGCCTCTCAGAAAATAAATTATACCTGTCATTTATTTTCCATTATGACATTTAGGGAGCATGCCAAGGGTGCACTATATTAAAGAGATAGTAGTAGAAAAGCAAGTGTAATGATTATTCAGATTTCTGGGTAAAAAAAATCCTTTAACATAGCTTTTGCATTCTAGAGCAGAAGGGGGAGGGTAAGGCAAGGCTGCAGCTCAATCCACATCCTGTACTTCCAGCTGTAATTTAGTTTTTGTCTCGTAGATCATCCCATGATCAGCTGGATCTCCTTAATTGCAAAGCTTGAGTGTATATATTACTAACAAGAAAAAGGACAGATTTTTTTGCTGTTGTGAATTTGCTACTTGTAGTGTAGATAATTTTCCTTACAATATGACTTGTTGATATATGATGATGGAACTGGCCTCTGTTTTACATAGCTTCTCTAAAAAGGAATAAATACCCACACACTGACCGCTGGATCACTGCTTTCAGTACTAGACTGCTGCAGTATCTAGCATTTTGAACTATCATCTGTTTTTCTTTTTTAAAGTTGTGTATCATCACTTTTAAACCATTAGTACCAAAATGTCCTTAAAATTCTTCCTACAATTTTTGCCTGCACATTTACAGTGATACTGCCTTTAATTATAGGACACAAACTACTTGTTACCAAATCAATGCTATTTTAAGCACTCTTTGTAACCTTAAACAAATGTGTAACATCTATTCAGGACAGTATAGAGGACTTATCCAGATGGCTTGATCATGACAGATAACCTTATTTATTGTTATGACAGTACAGGGGCAAGCTGCACCTGTGGTCTCTTCCCCGGTCTGTCTTGCAGGCTTCTATTTCAAGCGGCAGACCTTACCAACACTTTGGCAGGATTGAATATGGCAGCTGACCTAACTTTAGACTGAAGCCGTGCTCTCAAATTCTTGCTCCAGTTTCCTGTCAATCAGTGCCTTATTCATCCTTTATACAACCTTTACAAGTGTTTTTTCATATAGAATATGCACCATTTCTTCTTTTACTTTACTGTTCTTACTCTTAATACTAGGACACTGTTCCCTTTTCTGATAGGGTGAACCTGGTGAGCCCACTGTAAATTTTGATGTTGTCTCAATGACACATTTCTGTAAGGTTTTTCAACAAAGATCAAAGTTACAAAGAGTATCTCCCTATAAAGACATGTGTTATCCATTCCCTGCAGAAACACATCACAAGTACAGGAAAGGTTGATCACAATAGGTTCTCTTGCCCAGGTCAGTGGAACATGCAGGTGGCTGAGCTGCAGGAGGTGGTGATAAGGCTATATAACATCAGAGAAGCTGAGAAGGAGTTAAATAGCTGTTTCCAAGTACAGTCTGCAGTGAACCCAGAGCCTGCGGCCAAACAGCTGAAAACTTCCCCAACAGCACACACACAGTAAGGAGGGGGCCAGTAATGCATAAGAATGGAAGCTTGCAATGGCAAAGACCAGCAGGAGGAAGAGACTTCCTTGAAGCCTGAGGTGCCCTTATAGAACCCATTCACTGCTCTGCAAACTGAAGAGGAAAGACCTGTCACATCAGGAGAGATGCTGGGCCTGAGTAATGCAGTCCAGTCTGCTCCCTGTACAACAACCAGTGCAACCAAGGAGAGGCGACAGGTAGGAAATAGTAGGTGACTCTTCCGAGAGATATGGAGACACCCATTTGGCAACCTGAAGTGCTCTCTAGAGAGGTGTGCTGCTCACCAGTGGCTCGCATCAGGGATAGCACCAGGAGACTACAAAGCCTCACGCAGTCTCCTGGCTACTATCCACTGCTCTTGTTTCGCATGGGCACCAGTGATACAGCCAGGAGCAGTCTGAGGAGTATCAAGAATAATTACAGAGTTCTGGAAGCAACAGTAAGGAATTCTGGAGCGCAGGTAGTTTTTTTATCAGTCCTGCTGGTCAGAGGAAATGGGTTTGAAAGAGCTAGCTGACTTCAGTGAATCAACAAATGCTTACGGACTGGTGCCACAACCAGGGCTTTGTTTACAACCAGAGGTTTGTCTGCTTACACCATGGGACTCGCCTTGAGAAACCTGACCTGTTGGGGGCTGATGGAGCCCATCTGTCAGAGAAAGAGAACAGCATCTTCATTCATACGTTTGACAAGCTGATGAAGGCTTTAAATGAAACTTGCCAGGAAAGGGGAATCTTAATCCATGCCACTCCTAAGAGTTCAATGCCAGTGCCAGCAATAGATGCCCAGAGCCTGCAGAGGTATCACAAGTCAACAAAAGCACCTGAAGAGCAGCACAAAGGAATTCCAGCCAGTAAGTCAACATCGTTGAGGATGCAACTTAAATGCCTCTATGGAAGTGCATGTAGCATGGGTAATACACGAGAGGATTTAGACATGGGCATGCCTGTATGGTTATGATCCTACTGGCATCATAGCAATATGGTGGAATGGTTTCTATGACTAGAGTGTTGGAATGGAAGCATGCAGGTTCTTTAGGAAAAACAGACTTGGGAGATCAGGAAGTGGTAGTGTTGCCCTCTCTGTCAATGACCAGCTAAAGTGCATGGAGCTCTGCCTGGGGATGGATGAGGAACTGACCAAGAGTTTCAAGGTCAGGATAAAGGGAGGGCAAGGACAGGTGACATTAAAGTGGGGGTCTGCTACAGGCCAAACTACCAGGAAGACCGTGTGAATGAGGCCCTTTATAGACAGATAGGAGCAGTCTCATGTTCAGAAGCCCTGGTCCTCACGGGGGCGTTCAACTACCCCAATATCTATTAAAGGGACAGTGTAACAGAGCATTAGCAATCCAGGAGGTTTCTGCAATGTAAGGTTCATAACTTCGTTTTCTAAGTGGTAGAGGTTCCAATTAGGATTGGTACTATGCTGAGCCTTGTTCTAACCAAATAGGAGAGACTTGTGGGGAATGTGAAGCTGAAGGGCAGCCTTGGCTCCAGTTACACATGAAGTGGCAGAGTTTTTTTGAAGAATCTTAGAAGAAGATCAGATTCAAGACCATCTAAGGAATCTAAAGATGCACAAGTCCCTGAGACCTGGTGAAATGCATCTGCAGGTCCTGAGGGAGCTTGTGGAGGAAGTGACTAAGCCACTATCTATCATGTTTAAGAAGTCACGGCAGACCAGTGAAGTTCCCACTGACTGTAAAAGGGGAAACATAAGCCCTATTTTTATAAAGGGGAAGAGACTGACAGGGCAGTCAGTCTCACCTCTGTGGCCAGCAAGGTCATGGAGCAGATTCTTCTGGAAACTAAGGCACGTGGAAAATAAAGAGGTGATTGGTGACATCCAAGGTAATTTCATTAAGTCTGACATGTCTGACAAATCTGGTGGCCTTCTTTGACAGCATTACAGCATTGGTGGATAAAGGAGGAGCAACTGATATCATTTACCTGGGCTTGTGCAAAGCGTTAGATGCTGACCCACAAGACATCCTTGTTGATAAACTGGAGAGACATGGATTTGATAGATGGACCACTTAGTGGATAAAAATTGGCTGGATAGCCACACTTGAAGAGTTGCAGCCAACAGCTTGATGTCCAAGTAAAGACCAGTGACGAGTGGTGTTCCTCAGAGGTTGGTATTGGGACGGGAGCTGTTTAACACCTTTGCAGGTGACATGGACGGGGGGTTGAGGGCACCCTCAGCAAGTTTGCTGACAACCCCAAGCTGTGTGGTGCAGTTGACACAGAGCAGGGAAGGGATGCCCTCGGTGGGACCTGGACAGCCTTGAGAGGTGGGACTGTGTAAACCTCATGGAGTTCAACAAAGCCAGGTGCAAGGTCCTGCAGCTGGATCAGGGTGATCCCAAGCACAAGTACAGGCTGGGCAGAGAATGGATTGAGAGCAGACCCCTGAGAAGAAGGACTTGGGGGTGTTGGCAGATGAGAAGCTTGACATGACCTGGCAATGTTCACTTGCAGCCCAGTCGTGTCCTGGGTTGCATCAAAAGCAGAGTGACCAGCAGGGTGAGGAAGGGGATTCTGCACCTCTGCTCTGCTCTCATGAGACCATACCTGGAATGCTGCATCCAGCTCTGGTGCATCCAACATGGGCCTGTTGAAGTGAGTCCAGAGGAGGGCCATGAAGGTGCTCAGAGGGCTGGAGCACCTCTTCTGTGAGAGTTGGGGTTATTCAGCCTGGAGGAAAAGAGAAAATAAAGGGAGCCTACAAGATAGCTTGGAAAGGGACTTTGACAAGGACACATAGTGATAGGACAAAGAATAATGGCTTTAAACTGAAAGAGGGTAGTACAGACATTAGGAAGAAAATCTTTACTGTGTGGGTGTTGAGGCTCTGGCACAGGCTGCCAAGAGAAGTTGTGAATGTCCCATTCCTGGAGGTGTTCAAGGCCAGGTTGGATGGGGCTTTGAGCAATCTGGTTTAGTGGCAGGTGTCCCTGCCCATGGCAGGGGGCTGGAAGTAGGTGGTCTTTCAGATTCCTTCCAACCTAAGCCATTCTGTGTGCATGGCAGCATGACCGCACAAGTAAGCGTGATGTTGCTTAAAGCATATATTCTCTCAAATTTAGGCAAGCCCAGGTACTTCATATATAACCTCCATTGTTTCTGCACAACCATGTTTCATTCTCAGTATCTTCCCTGCATTGTTTTTCCAGTGCTGCCTTCATCCTTTCCTTTCTACTAGATAATTGTTAACATTTTAATACCTTTTTTTCATAAAATTCCAAAAAATGAAAGAAACTTGTTAATCTATCTGAAGTCAGCAAGCCAGAAATTCCTCAATTAATAGTTCTTCTAATCTTGTCTTAATAACTCTTGGAATTTCTATGTTATATCTTATCTGTGATAATTTTTTTTCAGGCACAGTTTTATCCAATAAGCTATAATGATATCAGCCAGCCAGATTGAAGAGCATGAAGTATTATAAAATGTTACAGGTGTCTCCTTTGTCCCCTAAATTTAATATTTTTATATTATAATGATATAAGAATATGACCATAATGTTCTTAACTTCTTCAATTCTTAACAATGTAATAATGTAATCAAAAACAGTTTACTCAATCAGTAATGGACAAAAGAAAAATTTTGATATAATTTGTCTAGTTTCTGCTGTGATCCTATGAACTAACACAGCAATTCAGATAAGGAAAGTTAAGAGGAAGTTAACAAATAAAAAGGTTAATTGGGTCCCAAAATGAGGCAACAAAATACTGAAACCCAAGTTGTCACATACAGGTGTATCTTAATTTAAAACAAATGCTTCTCTTACTCATTAGTCAGCAGTGGTTGTTGTTTTGACAGTAGAATACATTGTGGTACTTCTGTCTGATTAATAACTTCCATTTGCAATTTGGGTGTTGCTGACTACAATGGAATCATTTTCAAAGTGACTCCAATACTGTATGATAAATGGATGGATTTCAGGAAGTCTTGATCCGTAGACAGTGCTGGCCATGGAGAAATTGCCCTCTGCTTTGTTTTGCTACTACTAAATTTCAGTTAAATTTTGATTCTTTTTTCTTTATGCTTTTATGTTTTCCAATGCCTTATTACATGCTTCTCTGTAGTTCTTGCGTAAATATTTTTCTATTGTCACTAACATTTCAGCAAAAATTACTGAAGGTAAATGTCATGAGGGGTTAAAAGCTACATACTATGCTTATTGGCTTATCTCCACCCCTTGTGTGAGCATATTGATACTCAGCTTGAATTCTAGATTTTTCGTGTTTTTGAAGAATAATGAATTAGGTGTTTCATCAGTTTACAAAGAATAAACTGTGGTCCTCAAATTCCAGCCACATAGTCTGTTTCTAGATTGACAGGCAAGTGTGTGCTGTAGGCTTATTGGCTCTGATCATACACTCACATTTATTTTTTATAGGAGACTTAGAAATTTTCTTAAAATCTTAGTTTATCTGGAGGAAAGAACACATCTATGGTGATAAATGAATCAAAATTTTTTCATTGTTCTGGTCTTTTTTTGAGGAAAGAAAAGAATGTTAAAGCAGGATAAAATTATTTTTTTCCCCAATTCTGTATAAATAGGAAAATATTTGTACTTTTTAATGTTACTATTTTTTTGGTAGGGAGCAGGAAAGGCACTGATCACTAGCATAGGAATAAGGACCTCTTCACAGTGGTTTATCAGCATCTGGCTAGTGTTATAGAAGTTAGGAAATCTCTGCCCATGTTTTTGTTAGCATCTAAATTTGCAGGTGAATGTTCAGTGTTGCTCTGAAACCCACTAGGGACCTCTGAAAATCAAACTGTAGGATGTAGATTAAGCAAACACAAGTACTCACCAGCATGTCCAAGTTACAAGCTTGGTGCTCAACACTCCCACTACTAGTGTAGAGAAGCTCTTTTAAGTCTGGTTTGATATCTGTAAGTGCCTTTTCCTTTCTCTGTTGACCACAGAGGAAATTTTGGACAAGGCATCCAACTTTCAACCTTCACTGAAGGATTCAAAGTTGGCCAGGAGAGTACCTGAAGTAATTTTAGTATTATTCCTCTTTTTTATTATCTGTTCAATGGAATTTAATTGCTGTATAATGTTTCTTCACTATAAGAAACATTTTTGAATTGCTATTTTTTATTATTCTTTCCATGTGAATTCATCTAGCTTTAAGTTACTTTCATGATAGTACATGATACCATGTGGTTCTCAGCAAGTTTTGTGTCGACTGTTTAGTACAACTGTGTTGACATTCTGCCAGGCTCTTGGTGAGAGCTGCTTGTAAGAAGTCTTGTTGCTGAATCTGATTCAGTTTAAGGCAGGTCACAAATCTCAGTCACAGTTCAGTAGATCACCCAGATTTTATTGTCTGAGTTAGCCTCTTTTATGGCTGGCTTCCAAAATAGCGTATTGGAGTGTGAGTTCAGAAGAGGCAAACTAGGAAACGTGAAGGACTGAGAAGGCACCATGCTGCTAACATGCAATCTGTATTTTGCTAGCGGTACTCTGCTTCGGCTCTTGGCATTGTCTCTTGTGAATAACAACAAATTAAATCATTATAAAAATTGATATAATTGTTCAGAGGAACAAAGGTTCTCTGTCTCTTCTGGAGCTTAGTGTGTCTATTATCCTTGCCATCTTCTTAATCAAGAGAAGCAGCTGACAAGAAATGTGCTAAATGTGACTAGTAGGAAATCACAGATAACAAGACTCAGCACTTTTCTTCAGTTCAGAGAATACAAGTGACAAGCCCTGGATAAATTCCTTTTTCTTTTCATTTAAAAATACCAACCCATGGTGCCAGCCAATATTAAACATGGCCTTTCCTGAAATCTGTTATCATGTGAAAAATGACTTAGACCTACAAAGAAGTAAATACCAGATTTTGGAATATGCAAATATCCATAGGAGTAGGATATACCCTATTTTGCAGGATGAAAGTTGAACTTTTAAAAAACAAGTTTCAATATCAACATTCTCAAGCATGTATTTGTGTGTACTGCCAGCATATATGATGAGCTGAATCTGCTCACTGAAATCTACTAGTAAATACAGTAATATTCCAAGTTAGTACATTCTGGAGAGTGTTTCTGTGTCTGTTCTGTAGAAAACAATTCTTGGCTGCAAAAATTTACGAGAAAGCATTTGGGCATGAAATTTTAAAAATATTTATTAATGGCATTAACATTAATTTTCTGAATGACATTAGCATAAATTATTATCCACATTTTTCTGAATGTCTGTAAAAGACTGATTGCTCCCTCACTATAATATTAGTTTCATCACTCACTGTTATTCAGAATAAAACAATTTAAACAATCTACCAGCAATAGCTACAGCTTTTTTTGTTAAATTTGCTGCTGTTTTTCATTACCCCTCAGGTATATTGATTAGATGGGAAATTTATAGCATGTGTTTCTAAAACAAGTGTTTCAGGGAAATATCTGTCTCTTAAAGGTATTTACAAATACTTTAGTAAAAGACCATGAAATATAATAGCAATGAAGAAGGTCATAACACTTGTTCTACTATTCTCAGATGCATAGTAAATCTTAGTCTCCTTTTGACATGCCTTCCCATTCTGCTCTTATTATGTGCAATAACCTTTATAATTAATATTATTTATTTCATGTTAAGTATATGTTAACTTTTGTCCTTCAAGAAACTACAATATTTGTAACACTGAATTTTTATAACCATTTTTATGAGTGTTTTTCTTTCTTTGTTTTCAATTGGAGCTTGATTATTTTTTTTCTTGTCTCATCCTTGCTTGACCAATCTGTGTACTGTTTTGGTGGGTTTTTATTAGTACATTATATTTCTTATTTCAGCCATAGCCAAACAAGGTTTTTCTTGTTCTCTGGAATGTAAACTTATTTCTGCTCTAAGTTTTGCCCCTTTCTAAGGCTGAGTTATTAGCTGACATGTTTATTTTCCAGAGCAGCTTTTTAAATTTGTTTTCCTACCTTTAATTTATAAATGATATAATCAATTATTTATACTTTATTTCCCTAGTGAATCCGAGGCAGAATGTTTGATTGTCCACAGATAAGTCATGCCACTAGGAAAGCTCTCTTAGGCAGCTGACACCAGTTAGCCCAGCTAGTTTTTAACCTCTCGTGAACCCTGACACGTCTAAGGGCAGCCCAAAGCTGCCTACATAATGTGTATCTCTCGGTGAATGATGCGTTGTTGCCCACTTCTGCTGAGTTTGCCTTGGTTTGCCTATTGCACGTGCAGTCAGATGGTCTGGGCTATGAGAGAGAAATACAGTCTGACTTCAGCTGTGCAATAGCCTTCCTTCAGCATCAACCTAGCATCAATAATTTGACACGGGTCTAGTAATCGTGTTGGCATTCATACAACCTGGCTGAAATTTAAGTGGTGTCCACACAGTGTTACAGAACTTGTCCATTTTTTGCAGGCAGACCTACATACATAAAAATACTTCTGAATTCTCGAGTTAAGTCCAAGCAGTAGATTTATGCCCTTTGCATTGTTGCTAATGTTCAATTTTAAATAAAGAAATAGTTTTATAAGTAGATGGCATACTGTCTTCTAGACTCTAATTAAAACTTATTTTTGGTCCTTAGGTGTAATGACTACTTTTCTGAGATGAGCTCTTAATTAATGCACAGAGATCCTGAAAGTCCCACCTCTCAACAGTAATGATTGACATCCAAGGATACATAAACTGCACTAATTGAACTTTCCATTTATACATTTTTTCTGCAGCCAACTCATCAGAAAAGGTAGGAGAACAGATGAGCATAAGAACACTAATTTTTCAGCCATCTATATTTTAGATGTAGCATTTGTTTTACTATGAAAATTAGCATTTTTAGTTCAGTGATATACAGTTGAATAATGGCACAGTATTCAATACTAAAAAACAAGAATACATTATAAGTCAGTGGGCAATGCTTTGCATCACAAATTGAATAGCAATATATACTTTCTGAACAGAAGTGTGGTATTAAACTGAGATATTTCAATGTGTGAGTAGTGGCTTATGTGGAAATGTTCTCTTAATTTTGACCCACAGTCAGCATCAGAGATTTTATAATATTTGTAAAGCAGTTATTTCTTTCTCGGATTCAATTTAGTACTTCAATAAGAAACTTTTCTTTGTGATTAATTTAACGCCATATTTTTCTGGAGTCAGTTAAGATGAAGTCATTGAATAAAGTCCAGTATTCTCATCTGAGCTGAAGTCCACAAAAGTTACTGATAAGAACATGGTAGATGGAAAGCAATACAGGGTGCTGGAGTGTATGAGAGATATTTGGCAGAACAATTGCATTGCAAATGGCATGTAGAAAGTACGAGAAACGACCAAGGGGAAAAAAAGTGGAAAGGAGGCCAAACATATGCCTACATGAAGACTTACCTATGTTTTTAAAAGTAATCCAGGGTACAGTAACAAGATACTTGGTCTCAGAAAATTTTTCTGACCCTGTTTTTTTTGACTGGATAACTTAGAACACTTTAACTTATTTATTCCTTATTTATAGCTTTAATTTCTGGTGACTTACAAAAAATGCCGGTGAAAATGAAGCTCATGAAATAAACATCAGACTTTCATGAAAGAAATCTGTTCAATTTCAGTGTTTATGTTTTACATTCACCTGGTGTCTATGCTCTTTTCTAGAAATGGGAAGCATTCAGTGTGGGGGGAAAAAAATTTGTACATATTTCAGAATTTTTTAGGATTCTAAAAAGGAGCCAGCAGTTTAATTGCAGGGTTAAGCTTGAGGGCTAGAGGAATTGCATTTTCTTGGGGAATATCCATACTGAGGAAGATTAAAGTATTAATTGACAATTTAAGCTTGTTGACATATACTTAAAACTGGAATAGAAACAGATCTAGTTGTTTCTATCTAGACGAAAAGTGAACAGATCCACAGGAAAAATGCAAACAGTAATGGGTGACCAGGCTCTATTTAACTTCTGAGATGTTTTAGTCCTCAACTGCAACATAAAGGCTGTGGAGAAAGGGATTGAAAAGAAAAGTAAAGCAAAGATTACGTAAGGGAGGTCCTGGAGTGAGAGCAATCCCCTCAAAGCAGTACAATAGCTTTGCAACATCCCCTTTGTGTCCAACAAGGTTCTGAAAATGTGTGTTTTCTGTGCAAGACTACAGAAGAAAGCAAACTGGAAGTATGGGTGCAGAGTGACTTAAAGTCCAGGTCTTTATATTTTTTCCAATAAAAATATAAGGGCAAAGTGGAACTTTAAATTTAGAGTTAACACTACGAAGATATAAATGGAGGCTAGAGGAAAAAAAAGTGGGAAATAAAAAATAAATTATTAGAAAAGTGGCTATTCTAAAAGCCCTTCATATCTAGAATAACTTTATACTTTCAGGATTAGTGCAAAACTATTAACAGATCTTCCATG
Source organism: Atrichornis clamosus (assembly GCA_013400975.1). Lineage (NCBI taxonomy): Eukaryota > Metazoa > Chordata > Aves > Passeriformes > Menuridae > Atrichornis > Atrichornis clamosus. Next base: position 188,061 of record WBMZ01013429.1, on the reverse strand, counting down.
AGAATGTTAATTTTGTCTTCTTTGTGATACAACTCTTTGTCCAAAGTAACCCATTGCAAACTTTTATATTTACCCATAATTTATAATGTTACAGTGATTGCCATATTGCATGTATAGAGGCAAAATATCTACGCATTAAGTAAATTTTTCTCTTAATTGCTGGACAAGCAATTCAGCTTTCTCAAGGTAGTGAAATTAAAGTGCATATTATTTCTACTCTAATTAGGGTACTTGGAGAAAGATGAATTGTTTAAAATAATTTGGTAGAACCAAATAATATTTTAACTTGTTAAGGAGAACAAAGATGCTTTTGTACAACATAATACAGCCACTAGCTTGTCAAGGTCTAACTTTGTTATCACGCCTTCACAATTTGTGTATTTTTATACTTACAAAACGGTAAAAGCTCACTGTTTCACTGGACTGTATATATGTAGAAATAGCTATTAACAGGAAACACAGGCATACATCCAGAGTGTTGGCAGTGGTTTCAAACTGTAGTTAAAACGTATTTTGTGCTAATTCAAAATAATAGTTCTAGCTATAACAGCAGCTTTAAAGATCATAGCAAATGTCAGATCAACTGAGGCCAATGTATGCCTCTTATGGTAATCAATTAGACATTAATTATAGGTATTTCATTTTGAATAGCTGCAACAATAAATTATTCTCAGGGTAAGATGGTGGAGCATAGTCTCCTTTGGCTTTCGGAACCAGTAAAATAACAGAACATCAGTCAAGTTAATAAAGTGTGCCCTTATTAAACATTCTGCATCTGTACATAAACTGCCAGCATATGATCAAAGACTGCAGCTGTTTCAGTTATATCACAGTCACATCATAGACATTGTAGTTATAGCAGACAGGGTTCCAGGGACAACCCAGTCACCTTGAAGACATACAGAGTTCAGTAGAACCTCATTAAATTGCACCTTGGTATTATATGAAACTGGTAGGACATCTATTAGGTACAGTATATATAATTTCCATGCTAAAATTGTTTTGTATGCATGTTTTATGCATTGCCTGTATGTCTTCTCAATACATCCAGGTTTCTGTTCACACAAAACTTCAGAGTTCCATGTTTGCATATTTTAATTTTGAATCAGTAGTTGCCAAAACCAAAGCATTATTCATAGTGAAATGGCTGTGTTGTATTGCACACTTTCAGGCCATGTGAAGGCATTAATAAAATATATAACATTAAGTTAAATATTTTCAATGCAAGCTGGAATATTAAAGTGTGTTTTCACAGCTGTTGACACATTTTTCCATTTCATCTCATGGACTAGTGTTTTGCTTAAGTCAAAGAGTTTTGGGACTGACTTTTTATGAAAGTAGAATTTCACCTAGTCAATTTTTAGTTATAATCAGATGTGTTTTAAAAACAACAGATTACCTTTTCTATATTACCAAGTTTCAGAGAAACTCCAAGAGAGAGATCTTAGTTAAAAAGTGATTCAAAGAGTTATTTCTGAAAAATATGGTCTAAGAATTATGTAATGTTCAACACAGGGTTGCTAACTGATGTATTGCAACAAAATTAAACTGGCTACTTCCTTGTCTGGAATTTTAAAGACACTGTAACCTCAGCCTCATTGTTTTAGTACCACATTAGAATTCACCAAAATGGTGTAACTTTATCATTTAGGTAGCTAAGTACTACAATAAAATACAGACAGCCGCCTAATCTGAAATTTGAATCTTAACAGTTTTGCAAAGTTTTGCAGGATTTAATTCCTGAAGCAAAAAAAAGTGCCCAAGTTTACGTAAGGATTAGTTCTAATAAAAAATATAATTGTGTTATTAGCTACCCTTCCTAAACCTATTGACACTTTACAGAGAACGAAACATCTGTGTATTTGTTCTGATAACTCTCAGTGCACATACAAAAAAAAAAAAAAAAAAAGGAATATGTTGTAAAACTAATATAAGTTAGGTGGGCTAATAATCTATTGTGGTAACAGTCAAATTTCTTGTCATGTCATGCAGGGTTATGCTTTAATTAAGCAATAAGGCATGACAGGGTGTGAATTACAATGTAATAATTCTTGTCTAGTGTATTGTTAGGCAAGAGGCCAAAGGCCTAGTGCCACTGAATGCTGCAGGAATGAATTATTATGCTGTAATTTAAACAATTCAATATCATATAGCAATAACTGTAAAATATTACATTTTAAATTTAAGAATACATTTCATAATTTATCTATACCTATTTGCTCCTCCAGTAAACTATTTAGTTGCAAAGGCTATCACAGAAAAGAGACATTTTCTATTGAATGCATTATATTTAGATTTACATTGCAAATAAACTTTGAAGACAGTTGTTTCTGTGAGATTTGAAGGATGCTATTTTGATACCATTTTTTTGCAAAAATAAACTGAAAACATGCAGTTCTGAGGATCAAATATTCCCTAAATTCTTACTTTGAGTTGTAATCTAGCTCTGTCCAATGGAAAGAAAGGGCCATGTGAAATTACTCTTACCTAGGAGTCTTGCATTTAGTGTAGGCTTTATCACCTTTACTTTTTGAAAACACATTTTTTCTTCTTCCCATTCTTCTTTATTGACACCTTTTCAGAAGACACATCATTTATAGAACCCTTCAAATTCATCTTTTGGACTAATGCTTTTTAAAAAATTGTATTTTCTTTTATTTTTTCCCCTATGTTCAAAAGCAAAGTCAATAAGAAGACAAAAATACAGGATTGTGAGAGAGCTCGCATTGTATTCCTCTGCTACAAAGCATAAAATCAAAGAGACTGTAGATAGTTGGAAATATTGAAGAAAGTGATGAGCATAGATATTTTTCTGCATTTTCATTGGTTATATGATACAGGTAGAAACCCCCATGTAGTTAAATTTTAAAGTATTTTCCACTACTAAGAAATCATACCTTGTGGACAATTTTGTCAAGTTATTTCACAGTTTACATGTCTGACTGGAAAAACTTCAGCAGGTTCCACGCCTTAATTGAACGAAGTTAGAAGCCTCATCCATTGGTTTATTTGTTTGTAGCTGAGTGACATCAGTCAGGTTAGTAGTATCAAAAAAGTCCCAAAACTATTTCTTCACACATTTTAGATTCCATAGAACTGAACTAAAATGTAGGAGCTTTTCTCATTATTTTACATTGCTTTTGTGGCAGTAATGTAAATCAATACAGCTTCCAGATGTTACAGGTCTGCTGTACAGTATCACTCCAATCTAAATCTCTCTGTGTGTTCTGCTTTTTTTTTTTCCTCTTTTTTCAGTTGCATTTTCATGTTCAATCTGAGGCTGATTGTTGCCTGATGCACTACAGAAATCAGATATGGGAGCTATTTGCAAGTTACAAGATTGACTCCTTAGTTAATTGAAGTTTGTTGTCCTTAAGTAAAACCATGATTTGCCAGTTGACTTAATCACATTGCAATTAATAAACTTCCTTTCAGTGTTGCAATATTGCTATGATAATTTTTGCAAACCACGTTTAATCCTTCATTTTTCTTAATATCATCACTTTTGTACTGTAGTGTAGATATAGCAGTAATAATAGACCCCATGTAAGAAAAGAGTGGGTGTTTTGGTTAGTGCATGAACAAAGAGAGAATTTTTTTCCATAACACTTGAATTACAACTAAATTTGCCTTCAAAGGATTCTTTGTACACTAAGAAAATCTGTCACTATAACAAAGTTCACAGGAGGAAACAATTGGTTTAATTTTCTCAACAGTTGAGTAGCTTCCTATTCTTCCTAAGTACAGTTCAAAATAAAGTATGTTTTCCTTCTGATATGCTTTACCACAGCCAGCTGAGGAATTTGCTTTTGGTTTCATAGTTATTAGGAGGCCATTTCTATATGTTAGCATTCAGCAAACAGTTTTCTTTAAGACTGTCACCTAGATAAGGATTCACAGCGATTATTCATCACTAAAATACTTTTAAAGCTGATAACTGATGTTTTGACTCACTTTCTCCATTTTTTTAGTGCACAAATTTGTATAAATACTGCATAATTTTAGAAGAAAAACAAATCAGCAACAAAAATGTTCAGGGCAAAGAATAATAAACTGCCAGTTCAAGCTTCTGTTTTCAAAATAGTAATGCTTCTGAGATTTGATTAGCAATGACATATTATATGACAAAAGAAGAAAAAGGGTTTAGAAATGGAAACTAAAAATAGTTGTGTAGTAATTTAATAACCTGGCAGATTTTATTCCATCTATTAGGAAGAGTTTGAAAGCCATTTCCTGCTGCCATTCACACTGCAGAGGCTTCAGAGTTCAGAGATGGAATCAAATACCTGATGTGAAAATCTGCTATTATGATTCCCATCCAAAGATTCATATCAATATCTTTGCCTAGAATATTTGGTAGGTTTACTTATAAAAAGAAAACGTAGATCTAAAAGTCTAGGATTATTATTTGTCTTATTTTCAATGCCACACCTTGAGGCAGAAAAGGTACCAAAACCATTTATTCCTTTCAAATTATGAAATTTGTTGAAACTGTTCTATGTGACTGGACAATTCAAGACTCCAGATTTTTCAGATAGGTTGTCCAGGATTCAAATTTCATGAACTTACTTTCAGGATGAAAGTACTGTACAGAAAGAAAGTACAGTGTGGTACTGACGTGTCCTTCGTTGTCATTCAGAACTGATAAGCAAATTGTGGGAAGAGAACATCAGTCAAATTAGTGCACAGAAGGTATGAAGGAGAGCATGTGTAGTGTCAACCTGTAGCTGATGAACTGGCATTGCAACGCACCATAAATAAGTGTGGGCATGCACGGTTTCCTGATGATGTGTAATCTGCAGTCACCCACATCTGTGTGTATCTAGCTGGTTAGAGCTGCTGTAATTGGTTGTTTCTAGATGATACTTCACAGGTGTTTGATGGATGTAAAACAGAAATTACTTTTTGTCTTTAATAACAGAATCTGTAACACCTGTGGTAATGTTAATCTAATTGACAGTATCAGTGTGGGGGAGTGAGAACGTAGGTTAGAATTGTACATGGGTGAGTGGCACAAGCTGCTGTAAGCACTATAAACTTGTTTTACACAGAAAAGTGTCTTTACAGTTGGTCATTCAGAAAAACAATCTACAGGGAACACTGAAACTTCACTGGCAACTGGAATTGATTTTTTTGATTTTTTTTTCCCTAAGGTGGCCAGAAGAAACACAGATAAGTGTGTTTATATTTGAAAACAGAAGACTAAACTACCTTCCTGTTAGATAAAGTTTTCATGAAAAATTAAAACCCTTATGTAATGCACTTTCCATTTACACATTCTCATGCTTTTTGCAAGTTTAAAAATGCTCTGGCCCAAGGTTATGTTTTATTTCACCTGAAATCACTAGTTAGAAAAGAAAATGAAATAGTTCATTTTAGTCACACTAAAAAGGAGTACTGACAGTTCCACCTGAGAGGGGAATTTTTATGTTTGTCTTCTAAAAATCGGCATCCCTAGTTTGTAGAAACCTCTACAGGTATATGATGAAAGTGGCCTGAAATACTTATTCTGGTTCTACAGGGTGTGCATTTGCTCATATATTTTCATAACAGGGCTAAAGCAGGGATGTAAGGGTAGATTATTGATCCACCAAGTTAACTGCTCTGTCAGGTTATACTTGTTGCCTGCCCAGTCTCTGCAAAACAAATGTGATGTTTACAAATACATGTCAATTGAAATAACACCAGTGTTAATGATGTTCACAAGCATAAGAATCTCTTATTGTAAAGATTCACACCAGCATCATTTATCAGGCCTAAATTTACCCTGATGGAGTAATTAGACGTTAATAATACTAGATTACCTTGCTAAAGCTAAACTCACAGCAGGTTAATATGTTTTCTTTTGTCCCAGTGGATAGTCCTTGGATTTAATAAGACCAACTCAAGCAAATGAATTTTTCTATATGCAAAATGTGATTGGTCTATGTTACCTGGGCTTCTGTAGAAGGATGTATAGCTAGTTGTAAGCAAAAGGACCAGGAGAGTTATTACCGCCGTGCTGTAACCACCTGAGCTGCTCTCAGTTGTTGACTCGTGTGTCCTTCAGGCTTTAAGTATAGTATGGACTGCAGTCTCATAAGGTACATTCTTAAAACTAAAATGAAAATGCAGTTTTCCGTATGGAACAGTGATGAAACAGTTTCATTTGGCAGATCAGGCTTATATGAAGTTTTAATTAATTAATGCTGATTTGTATGAGAAAGACTTAAGTTTAACCTTTTTTTTGTACAAACCTTATTCTGGGCATTCATCCCCTTACCCTTTGACCCAGAATTAACACTTGTACAGGTATACCTTGTGATACAATATTGACCTTTGTCACTATTTTGGCATAACAAATGGATCTCAAATGTGACACTTTTGGATACATGTCCACATTCTAAAAATGATTGCTAGAAAGAAGTAACAATAAATTCAGAATTTGAATACCTGTAATCCAATAGAAAAGTAATCTTGAAGAAAAATAATATAGTATTCCTAACGATGCAAAAGATACGAAAATTAAAAAATTATCTCAAGCATTGCATTAGTAGTATTTATCTAATCTTTCTAGTTCCTTTCAACTGTTTGTTACAAGATTGATCGACTCAGACCAGATTTTAGCCTTTCCATTTATAAAGCAAGGATTTTTTAGATCTATAACTGTGTGCTGCACACCCCAAGGTGGCTTGAACAGCCAATAGGAGTAATAGGGGTGATTAAACCTTGTCACAGGGGGTTAGATGCGGTGCTTTCTTCCTACATGACAGGCTGTGACAGTCAAACAGCACTGAAGCAGAACAAACGACAGTGGCAGTTTGCTGTGAGCAGTGCTACTGTCACAACTCCCACTAGAAAGCTAAATGCTAGGTATTCAGCTCAGGGAACTTTCAAATAGACCATGCAAATTCTGGTTTCAAAAATTTCCCTGCAAATCAGTAGTGACATGCATTAATGGCAGAGTGATTGTGTTACTGCATGAGTGATTGTCCACTGTCGGACGCTGGCCATGATCATAGTTTATGAGTGACACCATTGATCCATTTACATTCGTGCTTAGCTGTTCCTGTTATGGGAAATGTGCCTTCATTTGAGAGAGCTGGTGTACTAATTTAATTAGAATGAAGGTTATCATCACTCTTTAACAATTGCATGTGTTTGTCACTCTCAGTAACTATGTACAGGATGCTACAAACAACATGCACCTGACTGAACCCAGGATAAAATCATATATTCAAACATATAAGCTTTTATTCCATAGTAAAAGGGACTGACTATGAAGTGTACAGAAGAATAAGCTTTGAATTTTTAAGATTCCTTATATGGCAAAAGTTAACTGAGAAAATGCACCCCAAAATTCAGTCTTTTCAAGTGTAGCATTCCATACTTTTGTAACACAACAGGAGAGGAGATTTTACAAGAAATGGAAGCTAAAGGTCTTAGTAGTCTGCATAAGAGAGAGGCATACTATGAATATTTTGTTTTCTCGTTTTAAGCTGAATTAAGACAGTATTCCAAACCCAGAAGAGTAGTACTGTATTCTATAAAGACGGGTAGAATGGGGTAGGGAAAAGTTCAAGAGAACCTCTCTGAAGTCCATAGCAAGATAATATAGGTAAGAATATTTTCATTATTTCAAGGTACGTCTTTTCTAAATAAAGAAATGTTATGCTTAGATTTCTTACTGCTTTCACATAAACTAGGTAATTTTGAATGAATTTTGGCTTAAAATTTTCAAGTTACTGTTTGCTGCTCTTAGCTTTAAGATTGGATGAAATTGTCTCACTTTAATTGGAAGTTAGCGCACTGTAGCAGATGTTGCACTGAAAATATCCCTTCTAATAGGACTAAACCCTTCTTTTTGTATTATGTAAAATTAATCCCAAATTTTGCCATTTCTGTTCAGAGGATGTTTTAATCTTAGAACACGTATTTTTCAAATTTTACTAAACTTTTCTGAAAAGGTGGTTAGCAATTAGTTTTTCAACATTTGTTTTTTGGCATTCTATTTTTAAAAATTTCTTCTAGCTATAGATACTAAATAAGTAAAGCTTTACATGTGTTTTTTTCATTTTCACATAAATTCACAACCTGACTGCCCAAACCTGAGTATCTTTTTTAATTTTAAAATCAATTTTTAAAAATCCTATCCTATTAAGGCAAGAATCTCCAAAGCTTATCTTAGATCTGGTCATATACACCCATTCTTCAGTGAGCTACCCTTGCACTGCCAGACGTTGCTTCTTGCAACTCCTGAGCTCTATTTCTCTGTTACACCCACAGCAGTAATAGCTGTGATAGCATTTCCTGGTTGAAATATGATATGACATTCCACTCTTTCAATACAGGGCATCTCTTTCACTCTCTTCTCTCTCCTGCAAACTACGTAAGATTTTTCACATAAGAGATGCGTGCTGAAACACAAGTTCAGTCTCTCCGACATACCTGTCCTTTCCTTAGCCCTTTAATGCCCTTGTTCCTGATAGGATTTGAGACGTGCTGGGAGGGAAGGATTTGTAGGCAAAAATGCCTGAGAAACTATATAGGGAGCATTGTTTCCATCTGGTGAACATTGTGTGGTTCGCCAGAGAAAAACGCACATCCATCTGTCTTTTCTGGTTGTGTAAAAAGAGATTGCTCACTAATAAATATTATCAGTGTTCTGGACAGCAGCAGGAGTGGTTATGAGATAAAGTGGGGCTTTCACCAAGCAGGAGTAAATTAGGAGTTTCCTTCTGGAACACCTTTTCAGCTGTCAGTGTCTTTTTTCTTCGCTTCTCTTCCCAGATCTTTGCAGATCCTCAAAGGATTGGCTGGGGGATTTTATAATCCAGTTAATATGTGTCGCTGAGCTAGGACTTCAGCCTTGTAAATCAGAACAGGAGCTTACAAGAGAGAAGGATGATTGATAATGGTTGCCTCAAAAGTTGCACTCAAAAAAAATTATTAATGCCAATCTCAACAAGATTAATTTGTTTGCTTTATAATTTCTGCCCATTAAATTATTAACAAAAATTTATTCTTGGGTTTTGAGAGTCATCTTGAAAAAACAGACATAAGCAGTCAGTTAGAGAAACCTCTTCTATTCATATACCAATCCAGAGTATTTTCACACAACAGCATAATTTCTTTAAAAAGATGCAATTTCTAAGCAAAAAAAGCTAGAGGAGGTGATGCCAATATCAATATGAAATGGTTTTTAATTAGTAAAATTAGGTTAATAAAATTGACAGCAGCTGAGTAGAGGGTAATCATGTTCAGAAAGCTACTCAGTAGTTTGTTTAAAATAAGTCATTAAAGTCATGATTTAGTTGTTCCGTCTTGCTTACCCACCACATAAGCAGTTAATACAAAACATTCCATTTTACTGTTATGAAAGAAAAAATGTGGATTTTTTGAAAGAGCTGTAAATTAGGTTGTGCTGGAAGCATCCATTTTCTTGCCTCCATCACTGCCAACTCCCACTGTTTTCTTTGATAAATGATTTGCAGACTACTATTATTATTTATGTGTTTTACAATTACTACGAATGACACCTCCCCTTCCTCAGCCCTAAGCCACAAATCTGAAATGAATAAATGCTGTTTATTGTGACAGTCTGCCTTTTGTCTGTGGAACAATGACAAACTACACCACTGACAGCCAGTTGCCGTTTTTAACTACTGCTCTCAAGCTCAGTCTTTGAGTGTACTTCAGAACATGACAACAGTCAGCCTGGAATAAAATGAGTGAGAATGTATTGGGCTTGTTTAGCATGCCGTGACACCATTGTCCAATACATTGAGTAAACAGGAAGAATAAATTACATAACCACAATAGGTTTTCGTTCGCTACATTTCATTGAGATTTGTACAACTCTGGTCATACAAAAATTAATATATTAATGCTTTTTAGTATCAATCATTTTGGTATTCATACAGAGAATTGCCTTCTCACTGGAATGAAGTGAGGGAGGAGAAATAAAGGGAGCACTTTTAATTATTTGTGAAATCTAAGAACATTTCTATTCTCTCTATCTGAGCTCTTCAACGGAGCTAAAGGCAGCATGGAACAACTTTATTAATTTTATTAATGTCTTCTGACCTGCAGCTAGTCAGTTTTTAAGTGTTGGCATGACCAGTTTAATATCTAATTGCGCCTGGCAGATCAGACTTACTAGGCAAATCAGTTCTTTTATTTTGACTAGACACTGGTTTTCATGTAAATTCAAACTTGTAAATATGCCAGGGTATTTATTTATTTAATGTAATATTCTGTAGGACTTTGCACATTAATGTAGCATTTCTTCTTGAAACCAGATACTATCCTTTTGTTTATGCTCTTCCTCCCTTTACACACACCTGGTGCATGTATGTGCATGTGTACACACACACAAGCATACAACAATGCTGTTTTATTATCCTGATTTTTATGTATTTATATATGTTTGTGTGCATAAATGAGTACTGCATTGGTGTTTTACTTAACTGTCTAAGCAACACATCACAAAGGATCTTCTAGTGTTTGTATTACTGTAATAGAATCTTGTGATACTATTAATAATGGAATAGAGATATCTAGTGATTAACTTAAATTTTTATTCAGTGTATAACGCTACATGTGTCCAGTATCTGACCAAAAAGGACTATTTTCCTGAATTACATACAGTATTCTGACCAATACAGGTCTTTTAAAATTCCTCAGTTTACATGCAGTAGTTAATTTTTTTTCTTTTTTTTTCTCAAAGCAAAGATAATGGAGAGAATATGAGCAAATTCCAAGTCTGCATTGGTACTTCCAGCTTGTAGAAAATATATTTCTAATTAAAAAGACATAATCTGTAGTCTTGCTTGGAACTTCCCGTAATTTCATACATTAAAAACTGCAGTTAATTTTTTAATGCATCTCAGATAAATAATTTGCCTTCTCCTCGTCAGCTCACTGTATCTCCTTTCTTACTGTCTTTTTAAAATTCTTTGATTTCCCTTTGAAGTCTCCTGTGCCTCTTTTATTTTTTAGACTTTCTATCTTCCTCCTTGCAGAAACACCTAGATTCATTCTCTGTGTAGTTTGCCATCTGCCTAATAGTGTGATGCATTATTTTCATTTTCATTTTTAAATACAATTAACAGCCATAAAATAGGAAGCAGGGTAGCTTCAGAGGGCACAGATTCTTGTCCTTGAAACAGTCATTCCTCCAGGATTGCAGTTGTTGTACTAACACCCAGGGAAAACCCTTCAAGAAAATCCATGAAGTAATGTAGGCTCTTGTATATCCTTGTATACTGATTAGTAGATAATATAAATGGATACTCAGTTCATCTACGAGTCCAGTAAAGACAAATAATGTTCTTGTGTGTTTGAAAGAACTACTTTGTGGAAACCTTTTTGAGAGTTAAATATGGTAAAATTCATTAAAATATAGGGTGGCAATGTAAGCATTCAAATGCTCCTCTAACTGCTAGGAAAAGGGTATTTTGTGTGGGCAGGAAGGCAGAGTTGCCATTAAGCTCTCTTACCAAAGGCTCAATCCACACTGAACCCAAAAGAAAAATTCTTCTAATTCCATCCTTTTTAGCTTAGCAGTTTTTTATGGTGTTGGACAGCAGGAAATTAATGAGTGAATCACACAGCAGAACAATACATGAAATCAAGAACAGACATATACATTCAGGAAAGAAAGCCATTTGACATTCTCATCTAGGTGTTGTAATCTAATAGAGAACACTTCATCCTCTTGCATTGCTTCCTGGGTGCTGAATACATTCCCATTTGAATAAACAAGATTGGCTCATTCATGTAGCTGAAGTATCCTTCCTAAAGATATAAAGTGTGGTTTAACTATTTCAGATAATATCTAGATTATAGCCATTATCTATCTATAATAAGCTACTCACCATCCATCAGTAGAGCTATCCAAAGATTAATGAGTTCCTTTCGAATCTGGTGAGTACTTAAGCTTTCATGACAGTTATTCACAGCTGTATATTGATTTGGGGTTTTTCACACTTTCACTAGGAATTTTAGTAAGATGATTTAAGGAAGTCTACTTACTAGTAATTTCCTGTGTATTATAATTCAAAGTAATTGATTATTAAAAATAACATTTTTATACAAGGACAATGAATTATCTCTCAAAAACTTAATAGAAAGCAAGTAGCACTGCTTCTGATATTTAAGATGAAAATCTAATGAACACATGTTCAAAATTAAATTGGTGCTTATTGTCATTTGAATGTATGCAGAGAGATTGATACTAATACTAATGACTAATAAATACTAATACTAAATACTAATTAAAAAGTCAGTAAACCATATGCAAATGGTGCTTTACTAATTTAACATAGAGATTAGGCTTCATGCTTCCTGGGAACTTCTGTTATCAATTACAGAAACTTCAGAATAAAAATAATTTGGCCTGCAATATAAACTGCCCAAAGTTAGACTTTCATCAGGAGTGTAACGGTGAATTTTAATTTTCTGAGTTTAGGTTCCTAATGTGATTTTAAACATTACAATCTATGTAGATACGATAGATTCACATGACCATAAAAATTTACTTCAGTTATATTGATCTGATTAACTTTGTTATTTCTCAAACCTGTAGAGAAATTACTATTTCACATAAATGGAATAACTTTTAAATAATTTGAAACAAGCTACGATAGTGATGCTACTATTCAACAGAAATCTTTCTCATGCTTGTGAAACTTTATTTGGCGTTGATGAAGGCACTTGCAGAGCAACAATCAAGGGGATCTTTCTTCAAAAGCAGAAAGATAGAGTTCTCCTCATTAAAAGAGAGTTGTGCCTCTTCCCCACTACTCTTGCCCAATCATTGTAACTGCAAAAGCCAGAGCTGTTTGTATTCAGCTCTTCTCAGCTTCCCTTTTCCCCTCTCTAGTTTCATTCCTTGCACCATGATGCCATGGGATCAGTGAATGACTCTTATTTCAGGTGACAATACATTAATTTAAAAATAGGAATATACAGCCATTTTGACAATCTGGATTTGGTATTCTAATCTAATAGAAAAGCTTTCACGCAGTAACATTGCCTCTTGACAGCCTCGACAAATCTTCATCTGTGAGAATAGTGCCATGCCGATCATATGACTATTCTATTTACACTTCAATTTTAATATATAAAATAGGTTTTCAATTATAAATATATTTCTCTTCCTCAGGCCATGTGGTCACTAGAGATATAAACCAGGATCAGTTACAAGAAAAGTGTAAAAGAGGTCATTAATTCAGACCCATTGTGGTAGTGGATCAGTAATCATAAGATCATTTTCCTAAACTACTCATTTGAAGCATCCGTATGGGTAGCTTTTTTTTTTTGTCTGCTACCATGAGCATTCTGTGAGTGCTGCTTTGTGTCTCACATTCATAGATTTTACTGGAACTCTGGCATGCAAATCAACAACCAACACCAGCAGAAAAATGCAGACATAGGATTTGACTTGTGACTACCAGACAGTCTAATTTTCCTGCAAAGTTGCCTTAGGTTTCACATCATGAGCTTGCAAAACAATGTGGGAAGCAGAATGTGACTTTAATTAATACAGTCACCAAAATGACATAAAAAGAAATATCTCTGAGATTGTTTCCAGTGTCAGTTTAATTCCTGATCTTAATCTGTAAAGAAGTTATTACATCAAGTAGAAAGTAACAGAGCAAAGCATCCTCAGACAAGCTGCCATATGACTGAAAAGCAAAACGAAACAAAAATCTTGGAAGTTTTATAAAGTTTGCCAGAGATTTCTTGTTACCAGTTAATTTTCTGTATCGAACATCAGAAACCATTATGAAAGGCATCCATAATTCTAGTTAGATCAATTGTCTGTTTTGATAATATATTGAGCATAAGCAATTTGCATTAACTTCAGCTGTAATAGGGTGCTAAAGTTTGTTGGTTTTCAAAAGGACATCTTATAACTAAATACCTGCATTCTATCCATGTCAGCAGAAGTTACTCAATATTCAAAGATTTGAAAATTATTCTTCTGTTGTCAAGTCAATGCTTCCTTCACTAGTAAGGAAAATTACAAAATCTAGGTCCATATGTGATTATTAGAAAGTGAACCTCAGAAAATTAAATTTAAGGAAATATAATAAAAAATTAAAGCTTTATATACAGATGCTCTTTCTTCGATTAATTTTCCATCAGCATGAGAGGCAACAAAATATTTAAAATTTGTTTTTTAATTCCAGTACTGTCTTCAGAATACTAGGGTGTCCTCCAAGCGCCAGAGCAGTGTAAAATTCCCAATGTAAGGAGATTTACAGACAAAAAATAAAGGATAAGAAGATTAGAACTAAAATATGTGCCATTTTTTGTAGAATATGTATTGAAATCCCTATTAATATGTAGTCTTGACTATGAAGTTTCAGCATGGATCTCTCAGACTTTGCAGAGGATTTGAAAAATCTTTTTGGAGTAATTACATAAATATGCAAAGGAAATCTCTTAGTTTCCTCATGTTATCTGGCAGAAGCTTACTGAAACTAATAAAAGAAAGAAACATTTGGAAGAAGGCTAACGACTGCTTTTCTCCAGAATATGTATTGCAGCTGATGCTGCTAAAAGCCTAGAAGCGGGGAGAAGTTTACCAAGGAGGAAATATTAGCCAGTGGTGAAAGTTAATATGGAGAAGACTAAGGAGAATTATGAAGAACATCATAAGAACCTGACACATTGAACAAAAATAAATTCAACAGTGGCTGATGAAATTCATCCTCCCTAAGTGGGAAACAGCAGAGAATGAGTTACAGTATCCTTTATGTACTGAGGGACTCTGAATTAGACATAGCCTCTCAGGACAAAGATCTAGGCATCACTGTAGACAGCTCAATGAAGACATCTGCTTAAAATGTATCAGAGGTCAAAAAACTGAATAATATTTGGGCTGTGTAGGGAATAATATGGAAAATATTACAATGTTACATAAATCGATGTACATCCTTACCTTGACTGTTAAATTCCATTTTGGTCAACTCTTTCGTGAAAATTGTATGAAGAGGGAAAGGGAAGGTTGCTCAAGGGCACCTATAGTTTCTTCCTGCTTAGAAGGGAGAAAACTAAAAAGAAATATGAAATTCTGAATAGTAATCGAAATCTCAACAGATTGTTTCCCTTTTTCAATCTTAATAAAGAGATCAGCTAGAGACATGTTCTTTTATTAGGTGTATGGTTGGTCTTTAGCACTTAGCACCATATATTTCTTTCAATTTAAGATTTGTGAAAGTGTTTACTTAAATACTACGGATATGTTTTTTCTGTTTGTAACAAATGGGTTTTTAAGAACACGAAGGTAGAGATTAACTGTTGAGGCTACTTCCCTAGGCTTCTATCAGTATGTTTTGCAGGAATACTTTTCAGATTATGATGGCAGAGTAGCAATTCAGAATGGACAAAGAACAAACCCAGTAGCCAAATGCTTCTATAGAGCACTTTCCCAAATACAGTTTCAAAGCACTGTAATACCCGTAGCTGACAGTAATTTGAGCTGCTTTAGACAGTGTGCACACTTTTCACTTGTGTGTATTGCAGACCTTAAGATGGCTAGAAGTATGAGTTAGTTATTGTAGTGGCTGTAGTGGCTGTTGGAAAAAAAGATAGTTATCAGATGGTTTATTATGATTTGGTGGAAGGACATTATTTTTATAGTGGAAGATACTGTCCCAATTATCTGAGAAATTAAACATCAGAACAAAAAGGAGTAAAATGAGAAAAATCTCAGGAACCCTCTTTCTACCTTCCTTGGCTTTCTTTATTTTCATTTCTTATATTTTCTTCCTCTCAATGTTTCTCTTTCCTTTTTTCTTGAGTTAGAAATGTTGTTATTGTACAAAGGTGAAGACTTCTTGATAAATTCTTGGGTTTTACACTGTCAATTTATTTCTACATGCAATTTTTTTTTTTTAATTTTCCTTGTCCTTTGTTCCTGGAGTAATTAATGGAGTTCCTTCTAGTCTTCATCCTGGCAAAAATACTACAACTCAGCCTTAAAGTAATATTAAAAAAGAATAAAATCGAAGTACAGTGTCATTTATGTCTACATTTTAAATTTCTGACAAACATTTTTTTTAATCACATGCGAATGCTAATAAGAAGGATCATCAAGGGTGGATAGTCCTTAACTCTATCCAGTTTTAAAACTATAAAATAAAAACATTTTGCTACAATTCTTCCTTAAAGTATCATTATGCACTGAGTTAGCTAAATTTTACTGAACTTCAAAAAAATGTTGAAAGGGCAAGAAATGATGGAGCGAGCTGAAGGATAGGTAGAAAACAGACAGTTACAAGTTTCTGGGCATAAGAAGTATGAGAAAAATATTGGACAACTGAAGTGTGCTCTCAGTTGCCTGGCAAGTTTTCATCTGATAGATAACAAATTAAATTAGTATCATGAGTTAATCATTAGACAGTTTTTGATTGGTACACTTGCAGTAGTTCTTAAATATCATGAAGTACAAGTAGTACAATTCCATTGAAAGCAAAAGACTAAATGATTGCAGTCTCATTTCTAATGTCTTTTGTGGCTATGTAAAAATCTGTCAAGATTATTAGATTAGTTACATAGCTGATGTTTGGATCCATCTCTTTTTCCACTGTACACTGCTATAAAGTAATAAATGAAGATAAGGAGGAAAGTAGAAATTTAGACATCTTTACAGTAATTACTCCCTTTTTGTCATTCTAAGGTATATTATTTAACCAGTGCTCTCTCTGTTAAATATGTGTAAAAATGGTTGTATAGAGTAAGCAAGATTCTGGGATTATCAAGTTATATACCTTAGTGAGGTCAAGAACTCTTACCTTCACAGTAAAATCCTTATCAATCAAATATTTGAAAATTTGATGGTTTTGTTTTGATAAAACCTATTCTTTATAAACCCATCTTGACTAACATCAGCTGTATTATCTTGCTTCTTATCTTTGATAATACCTTTAAAACTTCAGTGTTTTACCTGGCACTGTTGACAGGTCAAAGACCCATATTTACAAGGACTCAGCAACTGATTATTTTACAGACATGTTACTCCTATGTAATTACACATACTGAACAAAAAATTTACTAGCTCATCAGTTAATTTTTTCAAAACTCTTCTACTTTATCTGACATTCTGATTTTAAAATGATGGGTTTAATAACTGTGCTAAATATTACTTCTAGTTACTGTCAACAAGGAACCAATTTTATTACTATGATCATGTATACCGAAAGCTTTCTGCCCAAGTACGGAATGATTCTATTTTTTAATAATTCTGACACTTTTATTTGTGATAGCCATAGCTTTTTCCTTTGTATGTATTCCTCTTATCGTTTTTTGCAATACATATTTCTTCTACTTGTCAATTTTTCCTTATTATCACTAACAGTTTCAGTTTCATTTCAACTGCCTAATATGTTCTTGTAACTGCTTTTGATTTCATTAGTGTTTCATAAGCGTTTGTTCTTAAGGAACCAAGATATGTATACTTCTCTTTCAGACTTCAAATTTAGTGCCTGAAAATTAAATATCCTAGCAGTCTGTAGTCATGCAGGCTGTGCTTTATGATTTATATGGCGTGGTGAATGATCCTCAACCTACCTATGCAGTCATTTTTAGAAGACTAATTTATACTTAGAGCTTTTATTGTTTTAGAAAGAATTTCACAGAGTGCAGGCAAGCAGAAAAATATCTTCAAAGTAACCAAGATTTTTCTCAAAGGAGTAGAGTAGAGTTTATTGAAGATCAAAAAAATTCAAATCTATTAAAAGCGACTCTATGTGATAGAAATCTACTAGAGAATTACATGAAAGTGGTAGGAGCAACTTCTGAAATGTGTAAGATAAAGCCGAAAAATAAGCTCAACCTCAAGCTGCCATTTATTTTCCAGCTCGGTGATGTCACTATGCCTGTCACAAGCTGTGTTGCCTCACACATGGGGCTGGAAGCCTCATACAGTAAATCCTTGTTCTGCCTTTGATTCCTCCGTGCCTTATCAGAAGGGAAATGCACACATACAACTATGCATAATACAAGGCAGTATTATTTCACAGAGTGCTCCTGTGACATACGCAAACCACTCATTTCTTGTTAATATGGCAACAGCAGAAAGTCTCCAGAGGTTTGTCCAACCCTATAATGAGAGGCCTGTGTTATGTGCAGTTCTGTAGACTCAAAAGTGGCCATGGATTCATCCCCTGCTGTGAAATTTGGCTGCTGCCTGAGGCCCTGTGGAAATCATGTTTCTTGCTGTGCCTGACCACGTGCAAGCCTCCCTGCTGAGAAAAGCAAGGAAATTTGCTGAACTGTGTTCATCTGTTTCTCTCCCTCACCATCAGAGACGAGAGAAAAGGATCTGCAGGGCAATATTTCCATGCTATAT
Source organism: Atrichornis clamosus (assembly GCA_013400975.1). Taxonomy (NCBI): domain Eukaryota; kingdom Metazoa; phylum Chordata; class Aves; order Passeriformes; family Menuridae; genus Atrichornis; species Atrichornis clamosus. Next base: position 169,718 of record WBMZ01013429.1, on the reverse strand, counting down.
TTTATTTTTTGGAGGGAAGTAGGAGGGTCACCAATACATTCCTTAGGATGTGTTAACTGACGAAGTCAGCAAGGGGCTTGATTTTGGGAGAACAGTCAGACACTAGGCCAATAGAGCAGAAACTACAGTCTCGGCAACTACGAACACATTGAAAAGACAAAGGAAGGAAGCCTTGAATATTCCTTTCTCCTCAAGAAGTTCCAAAACCACAATGTAGGAGAAAAAAATGAAAGGTGTGATGAGAATCATCCCTGCTCCTGTTATGATGTGTCAAAATAAATTAAACAGAGTCACATGCCTGTTTTTATCGTTTATGTATCTAATCTCATGTAGTTGATGTCTACCACTTTATTTTTCATCTGGAAGATGAGTTCCAAGAGCCAGTGAAATGTAAGGGACCGAATTCTGAAGAAAAGGCTGTCAAACAGTGTTTAAAAACACGGAATAATTGCATACAAAAAGCACTGTACAAGAAAGGGTATTTTATATGCTGCAGTGCTGAAGTGTTTAGAAAGCAACAACAAATCAGAAAACTTACTATATTCCCCCCAAAAGGTACAATTAAAGGATTTGATCTCAAATAGAAGATATGCTTACTATTTTTTGGGGTCAGAGTCTGAATACAACAAACCTTGGATGAAAGAAACAGGATTTTAGACGAGTATAAATGGAAACTGCTTTTGAGAACACAATTGATGTGATAGGGGGGTAAAGGCAATTTTATTTGCTTTGTGTCCTTCTTAGCTCTAATGTTTTCTATTAAAAACCTGCAAAGAACTTGTTTGGCATAAATAGTAAATGTATTGAAGTTAATAGAGCTATCATAGTATATAATGATTTGAACTGGTCAAAGTAGAGATAAAACATTTCTGATAATGCTAATAGCAAGGTTTTCTTAAGCAGGCAAAAGACATGCTTTTTCTTTGTTTATTCAGTTGTGCCACAGAATTAGGGAAAAGCAGGTGCCAAGACTAGGGAGAGTCTTGCAGGGGTCTATAGCTGGAGAGACATCCTTCAGAAATGAGAAAACTTAACTTGCTATAGTGAGAGAAAAGAAGGCACTGTATAAATACAAAGTGAAGAGATGTGCACTGAGAATTGTTTCAAATGGAATGGAGGGAGAGGATCACAAGAAGCCAATGCAGAAGTCAATGTTTCCTTTCTCAGTGATTCAGAAAGGAGCAATGTCTGTTATAAAAAAACAAATTCAAGCAAGAACAAAAAAAATTTGAGATGTAGCTCCTACCAGAAAGAAGATAGGAAAGTGATAAGGAAAATCAAGTAAGGGAAATATTTCATTATTTTGTGTCTTTTTTTACATAGATATATATTTAGTCATATGTTTAACACAAATAAATGGCTACTAGTGTTTGTGTGTATATGCACACAGGTGCTGTTCAAAGTAAACCTTTTGTTTCTTTTGAGAAATAATGATGAAGCATAATCATTCTTCTAAACTATAAAATATCACATTCACAGTTTTTTCTGTCACAGTATATATACATCCATACATACACTGTTATGGATCTTGTAAGTAGAATACTATGTTCTCAGTGTATTTTGCAAATATAGCTTATGACCTAGTTTCAGACTGTTGAGTGGTAACATTTGTGGGAATCCTATAGGATTCTGCATTATGCCTTTTTGCAACAAGAAACTACCAGGAATTCTTTTCCTTCTGCCAGGCTGCTGGGTACACAAGAAAAAAAAAAAAAACCCAAACAAAAACCAACCAACCAAACAAAAAAACTAGATATAATTTGTTTCACATGTTATCCTCATAATAGTTTGGAGTTAATATATATTAAATTATATGTACATGTAATCAAACTGCTTTTGAAAACCATGGTATTTCTTGGTTCACATGACATGATAAAATATTTATTGTAATATTTTCCCCTTTTTTATTGCTCTTTTTTCAAATCAATTGATTATGTGAAATCATTCCTTAGAGTCAAGAGATTGTCAGCAACAGAATTAGCTTTTGTTCTGAGGCAGGAAAAGAAATGTACTCTATTTAAATTAAAAGGGTTTGTATGATGATTCGGAATTGGTGAGGCACACAATAGGTAGATGCAGACAGTGCAACTAATGTAGAATAGTCAAGTGCCTCAAAATTGATCTTAACATATAAAGAGGAAGAAAAACCTACTTGTTGACAATTGCGTGAAAGTGGGAAGAAAACATTTCAAATACTGCTAGAATACAAGAATTCTAGAGTATATTTATACAGTTGATATGCAGTATTCTGATCTTTTACCTCCCTAGAGTCTATCTCATTTAGACCACATGAATTAAAAAAACCCCAAACCTTCTTCATTAGCACTTAAAACAATATATTTCATCACACCAATTGTCAGTTTGGCTGCAATATCTGGATTTTAGTTTCCCTTTTTTTAATTTAAGTGTTATAGATGAATATTCAAACACTACTATAGCACTTCCAAGTATAGTAAGCTTTTTTCCTTGTTATTTAATATCTGTTAGTATTATGCTTGCAATTGTTTGTCTAGTTTTAAACTGCTGTATAAAATAATTGTCTCCCTCTGAATTTTTGCTATCTGAGATGAATCTGTAGGGAGGTTTAGTTCAACTACATTATACAAGAAGTAAAGGATGCCATGTCATTGCGAACCCCACCTTTTCATAATGTTTGTGTTCAAATTTTAGAAACTAAAGAACATTCTAGGTAACAGCATAGTCTATGGTAAGGTTTTTATTTGTGACTTTGGGAATAAATTGCAGTGTGGGAAAAGCAGCTGAAAACATGGATAAAAGTCAAATGTAGGATTATTGTAGACCCTGTCAAAAGAAATGGTAGAATATTTTTTAGTATGTAATTAAATGTCACGATTTGTGAGTTAATGGAATTTCTGTAGTCACATCAAGGTCAGACGAGCAATTACTGTTTATGAATTATCTGAAATCTTGTATAGTCTCTTCTAGCTAGTCTTATAGCATCTATTTATATTAGACATCTTTGCCATTTCTGATGTTTCTCCCCCATAGTTTCTGTTAACAGCGATGTGGTGCATTTTGTCAATTCTGCAGTTGTTTGCAAAACCTTCCTTTATTTCACTGAAGTGCTTGCAATTAGCCCACTTCTCCCCATTGAGAAGCATCTTTGTAATAACAGCTTTCCTGGCAGAGCTTTTGTTAGGGAGATTTTAAAATCAAGAGTCCACAAAGGTTGGGAAAAATCCAATCATACAAAAGTTCAGCAAATCCCTTTCAAGGTCATATCAGTTAAGATTACATAGATTTTCCACTTCAGCAAACACTAGAGTTTAGCATTTTTAGGGATGAAATCAGAGTGATAGAATTAATAAAATAAACCAATTCTAAAAGAAATTGTTTGCTAAACTCAAAGAAAAGCCTGGACTCATCCCCCCACCCCCACAGTCTTTAGTGGGGTTACCTTTCTCCCCCATGTAGCCTCTTGTATCACTTTCTTTGAAGTCGCTCACAGTGTTTGCTTTGACAGCCACTGGGTGTGGGAAGCATAAGGCTGTAGCAAGTATCTCCATAGCATAATCCGCCCAGTCACTGTTGGTCACTGATCCAGCTGCATGCAGCAGCTTAGTAGTCAAAGGGCATGGTAATTCCCTCCTTCTGTCTTTCCTTTCTTCCAAGGCAAAATCTTCACCTGGCGTTTTTGATTCATGCATTCTAATTATGATGGCTGCCATCATCAGCCCTGTGGGTGACACTAGAAATTCTCTGAGCCAACAGCTAATACCACAGCTTGTTAAGCGACCATGTCAGCCTGATTTTAGGGCCCATTTTGCAGTTCACCGCAGGCCTATCTAAAAGCATCAGGAGTCTCCGTCTAGCAGGACAGGCTCATTGTCTTTCTAAATGTCTCCTTCTGATAAGCAGATCCAAATATGGTTCATTCACTGTGGATTTGAAGGCACAGTGGGGAACTTGGCTCACATAGTGGATGCAACAAAATGCTTGATATTTTCACTTGGTATAGAGCTAAAGAACCCAATTTTCAATTTCAGGATACAAACATTTACTCCCTGACTATGATCAAGAGTTTGAAATTTAAATCAGAAGTCTTCGAAAGCTATTCTAATTCTGAAAGGAGCAGGTTTTCCCATACTTAGTACAAAGAAGAAAATCCTGGGTTTGTATCAGAGTTTGAGCACACAGAATTCACACGATGACCAGAAGTATCCTTTGTTGCCTAAAGATATTGTAGAAAATTTTTCTCTGAATAATTTTGTGTGAATTACATGGTTCTAGTAATTTTAAGGTTACTAACAGCGCTATGAATGCTGCAGTCTGACCTGACTTGCAACTTTATGTGCTTTAAAATAATTGCCACAAATACATATTTGTCTATGCTGCTTCATGTATTTCTTTTTAATGTTCAATCCGAGCTTTGGCAATAGAAGGCAATGAATATCTTTCCGTTGCAGGAAATGAAAATTTTTCAAAAAGTATACTATTGCGACTCTGTATATTTAACTGAGTCTCTGATCTGCAACTACTATTTTTTATAGCTAGAAACAGGGCTAAGTTTTCTCTGACTTAACAGACATATTTTTAACCAGAAAACAAATAGATGGCCTTTTCTGCTGCATAAATCCACAATTATAATATTAATGCAACAGTTTTTGTTCTCTAAGAAGAAAATCAGTAACTTACCAATGAAGTATGTAAAAGTGCTTGTCTTGCAGAACCATCAGTGTGAACCAGTATGCATATGGGAAGAGCTAATTTAAGAACTCCACAGGAAATTAGAGTGGCTCTTTTATTATCAACGTCTATTTCCTAAATACTGTGTTGCTTTTGGCTTATATTCCATTGACCTATAATAATGATGCTGCAGACTTATTTCATCTCATTGTAAATTGGCAAACTGGCAGCCATGCCAGCCTATAAGCTTCCTTATGGAGGTAACTAAGCCCATTTTGTTACAGGGGAATCTAGTATTTTGTAGCCTGTGTCCACTTTAGTGGTTGTGCTTTCATGTATTACATGCTGATGGAAAACTTCTTCCTTTTTATAAATTCTCAAAGAATTTATAGGAAAAGGACTTTTCCAATGTATGTCATAATTGCACTTTGGCTGACATGTATATTTTTCCATTTTTAGAGTGTAAATTCTCTGTTATAACCAAGTATCTGCAGCAAACCTTGGTGGCTGTACAAGACAATTAGAAAAGATACAGACTTGGTTGTGATAGATAGGGGATACATCTCACAAAATTTATGTATCTCTGTAGATATTAAATGTAACTGAACAGGTAGAATTTCTGCTCTCCTTATTTTCCATCCACTTTTTCTTTAATGTGTCTGGAAGGCTTTTTAATATGATATAAAATCGTGAGAGAAACCTGAGTACAAGATGGAGCAAAAACTGTGCAGGTGGAACTACACCAGTCTCTGTGGATTTAAAAAAGTAGAGGTAGGGGTAGATGTCTAAAATTAGAGAACAGGAAAGGATCATTCAGAAGGAGTATAACGAATTCCATCTTGTGAAGCATACAGGAAAACCAGGTGATCAGGGTCAGCCAACACGGGTTTATGAAAGGCAGTTCATGTTTGACCAACCTGATCTACTTCTATAACAAAGTGGATTTTTTTTAGTGGATGAGGGAAAGGCTGTAGATGTTGTCTACCTGGACTTCAAGAAAGCCTTTGACATTAATTCCCACAACATTGTCCTGGAGAAACTGGCTGTTCGTGACTTGGATGTTTGATGGGCTAAGAACTGGCTGGATGTCCAGGCCCAGAGAGGGATGGTGAATGGAGTTAAATCCAGCTGGCCGCTGGTCACGAGTGGTGTTCCCTGGGGCTCAGTACTGGGGCCACTCCTGTTTAATATCTTTATCCATGATGTGGACAAGGGGATCGAGTGCATTCTCAGTAAGTTCTCAGAGGACACCTAGTTGGGCGGGAGTCCTGGTCTGTTGGAGGGTAGGAATGCTCTACCAAGAGATCTGGACAGGGTGGATCAATGGGCTGAGGCCAACAGTATGAGGTCCAACAAAGTGAAGTGCCAGGTCCTGCACTTCTGTTGCAACAAGTCCATACAGCGCTACAGGCTGGAGAGAGTGGCTGGAAAGCTGTCTGGTGGAAAAGGACCTGGAGGTGCTGGTCAACAGCTGGCTGAACATGAGCCGCCAGTGTGCCCAGGTGGCCAAGAAGCCCAATGGCATCCTGGTTTGGATCAGAAATAATGTGTCCAGCAGGGCCAGGATAGTGATAGGCACTGGTGGAGCCACCTTGAATCCTGTGTTCAGTTTTGGGTGAAGACATTGAGGTGCTGCAGCATGTCCAGACAAGGGGAACAAAGCTGAAGAAGTCTTGTGAAGAGTGGCTGAGGGAGCTGGGATTGTGTAGCCTGGAGAAAAGGAGGCTCAGGGGAGACCTTATTGCTCTCTGCAACTACTTGAAAGGAGGCTGTAGAGAGGTGGTTTCTTCTCCTGAGTAACAAGTCATAGAATCAGATGAAATGGCCTCAAGTTGCATCCAAGGAGGTTTAGATTTTAGATATTAAGAAAAATTTATTCACCAAAAGGGTTGTCAAGCATTGGAACAGTCTGAACAGTTGAGTCAGCACTCTGAAGGTATTTAAAAGATGTGTAGATGTGGCACCTAGTGATATGGTTTAGTGGTGGACTTGGCAGTGCTGAGTTAATGGTTGGACTCAATGATGTAAAACACCTGTTCCCACCTAAATCACTTTTTAATAGGAGATATTTTGTGGGAGTGAAAAGACAGCATAGGCCAAGGATTCATTCCCATAGACCTACTTATGGAGAACTGCATTACATTGAATCTACTAATGTGGTTTGTTAGCCTTAAGCTTATTTGAATTTTATTGACTCTCTACACAAGGCATTACAGAGCTTAAACTTGAGTCCAGCATCATTTTCTCTTCTTCGTTATCCGAAAATATAAGACATCTCTTCCACTTACGAAAATATCTTTCGTCACTGTAAATATTTTTAGACTGTGGTTAGGAGTTAACACAGTTAATTCCAAAGTGAGCTAGGAAAAGTACTCCAGCGTTGTTATTTAAGGGACGAGCAAATGGACTTCACAGAAGAGTCCTCCAACCCCAGTCAGCACGCCATTAAGAAGAGCAAAATCCCATAATTGTTGAATTGTTGAATGTTAAGAACATGCGTTCTTAATTTTTTTCATATGCAAACTCTTAAAACTTGTATTAGCACGTCCTGTATTTTCCCATACAACTTTGTATGAGAGAAGTATTGGCTATTATGTCAGTACTTGTGGACCAGTTTGCATGCTGTCAATCAAGTATCCTGTTTGGACTTTGTTATCTCCCTGCATTCTTTCCAGCAGGCTGCAGGCTGCTTTCAAGTCTCGGAAGATATTAGCCTTTCCTTTAAAAATAACCAAGAGCTTAGCAATGAATAGTACTGCTGCCTCAATTCCTTCCATTATAACGTCCTGCCTAATGCTTTTCACTTTACTTTTCATTTTCTTTGTAATGCTGAGATCTGGGAAAATTAAGATCTGTGGTACGCCATATTCAAGCATTGCAGCTTGCAGCATTCTCACATGATCTCTGCTATTAGCAAATGTAAAAACAGTTTCTAGCCATCTCCCTCTTCCTATTTCCTGAACTAATAGATCAGTGGGAGAAATTTTCCATGCATAATGTGAAGAATGAGCAGCTAAGCTCAAGCATTTTTTGGTTTACCATTGATCGGAGGAGATGAAGAGAATCCAGAAATTCTGTAACTTTTTTTTTTTTTTTAATGACTTTCTGCCTGGACTTACATCTCTAAGAATAACATTATCCTGTTTCTGGTGGCAGTGCTGGCAAAGAGCTGTTAATTTTTTTTTATAAATTGATTTTAATGAGTTAGCAAAATGCATGGATGATTGTAGAAAAGTAATAGAATTATTGTATGGGATAACTTGGCAGAGGGAATAAACAACTATGAAGCATTTGTTTGGGTATTGGTCAGCCACAGAAAGCTCATTATTACATTAGACTGTTACATTAAGGCTAATGAGAAGGTATCAAAGGAGAAACTGGAGACCACCATGATACATGCAAGTACTAAGCATTGTATTCTTTGTAGAACTTCAGGATCAGAGGGTGTAACAGATCTTCGTAGTGTATCTTGCTTTCTTGTAAAATATATAGCTAGCACTGAAGAATCAATTTTAGTAAGAAGACAAATATTTTTTTTTTTTACATGTGCATGAGCTCAGTCTTTGTCTGAATCTATTTGGGACTCCTAAATTTTCTCATTCCTGCCACTCGTAAAATGTTTTGCTTCTTGTTGCAGAGCAATCTCACAGCACATGAATTATGTATCTTTTGATTAAAACAAAATTTGGAGATATTCTTCTGGCAATGTACTTTATCTGCTCTAATCCCTAGATATTTAGTCTGTGGGAGCAAGACAAAAGACACAGATACTCCATAACAGAGTCTGAAACACGTATTGTGAATGGTAGGGTCTTAGTATCCACAGCTGAACTTTACAAATCTACTCCTATGGAATCACACTAGTATGAAGACATAGCCATGTTTTATTCTCTTTCATGTGAATTTATTTACCCATATTTGTAACTTGTTAACTGTCTTCTAAATTGTAGGAAATCTGGGAGAAATTAGAAGTGCCCTAGATGGATGTCTCAGCACCCAGTAGTACTAGGAAGAAAAGCCTTAGCAAATAAATCTTAGATTTTTTCTCTTTTCTATCCTTTTGAATTAATAAACAATCTTCCCATCTGAGAAGAAATTGTTGTAACTCTTATTTCTATGTCAGAGATGCTTTAGCAACTTTCCTGAAAATATTAGAAACTAGATTTTTTGTCTTTAATTCCTAAACCTGATATTTCATTTTTACACTTAGTGTGTATGTGACAAATACCTTTTCAAAAAAATTTAGACTACAGTAAGATATATTACATGCAGTGTGAAAGGACCAAAAAAATATCTATTCTTTCCAAACATAATGAGGTCTGTAAAAAAGCAGCTCATCAAAAATGTAAATGTAACTGAATGACTAAGTTCTCATTTTCTGAGTAGCAGCAATTAAATAAACTTCAAACTGGTGGCTATTATCCTTAAGGTTGGATTTGATTAATAAAGCAAACGATAGCCTGCTGCTTTTAAAGTAAAAAATGAATAAATACATCTCGTCATTTTCAGCAATAAAGTAATGAGCTGTTTAGAAAAAATGTGATTGTCATAAAATAATGGTAGAAACACTCAAAAAATAGGATGTAAAATAGGATGGCTTTCTAACAAATGTATCCAGAGTTTGAATCAAAGTTAGGATGACAGATGTGGTAACAAATTATTCATGGCATAAATTACACCCTAACTAGTGCCACAATAGCGGTATTTATTTAATCAGAGCATGATCATTGTTTGACAATTATTTTTAAAACTTCCAAAAATCAAATAGATAATATTTGTACAATTGTAATAGCTGAGCTATGCAAGCAATTGGAAGACTTACGCAACTGTCCAAGGGAGTAAAAAACCTAAAAGAATTTGGCATATCAAATCAGTGCAATACAGTAATTAACAACATAAAACACTTGCTGCTAATGGAATTACTTGCATATTAAAGAAAGCAGAGGTTACTATTTGGTATCTCAAACCTGAGAATTAGCTTACAAGAAACAGTGAAGCTGGTAGCTGTGTAAATTGCATGGAATAATTAGAACAGGTTGCATGCTTTCCAGTAAGGCACTTTTCTGGAAGTGCTTTAGCTCTTCAGAATATACCAATGGCCACAGCAGATCAGGCAGTAGTTCTGTCTGAGTCTGTAACAAAGAGTGGCCATGGATGGATGCACAAGGGAGAAGAGCTATGCACGGCATGTCATTCATCCCCTGATATTCTTCCAATTAGCAACTCTTTTAAGCTTGGAAGTGTATGGAGACAGATGTGTGTATCTTGTTACTTGCAGGATATTCTTTTGTCTCTCTTCAGCAGCCTCCCCTCAAGTCCATGAAGATTTTGCATATGTATATTCTTTCCTAGCAATGACTTGCATAAGTATCCTCTCCTTTTCTTTCAAGTGTGTCTCCTAGTTCCATTACTGGTCCCTAGTTCTTCTGGGACATGACTAGTCCCTTTCCACCATGTCAGTGCTACTTTTGATGTAGACGTCTGAAACGCACATAAATACATCTTTTAACAGATAGATGGGCCCTAATCTGTGCTATTCTTCTTCACAAAACAGTGTTTCCACACTTTTGAAAACTATTGTACTCCCTTCTGAACTGTTCCGAGATTTCTGAGATGGGGGAAGCACATGGTATTCAAGGTGTCGCAGAACAATAATTTTGGGTGCAATGAAAATAGTACAGTAATGGTCATTGTATTGCACCGTGATCTGTTCTTAATACTTGGATTACTTTCTGCCTGCTGCTAGCCTTAGCTTTCCCTTTGGTAATGGATTTTTGTCAGAAACTGGACCACTCTTACCTCAAACGGATCATACACATGCTTTGTGATTCTTCAGAAGAGCTTCAGGATTTGCCTTTGCCAAAATTATGCTTCCCAAGTAGAATTCATCTATTCTCGTGACCATTAATCAGAATATTCATTTACGTGGCACAGACATCAGGATTACATATAGGTATGGAGTTCCTTAGATTTCTCCTACCCTCCTTCATGTTCTTGGAAATCAAGGAAGATTTAAGGAAGAGATCTTATAGCGACATTAATAGTACATACATTTCACCTCTAGGCTTTCTTAGAAAATCTGAGTGCCTACCATCTGGCCTGAGGTGTTTATTGCCTTCCATTTTTTGTCATTGTGTTCTGTGATAAATTCAACAATCTCTGTAATGTCAGATCCTCTGATGATTCTCTGTCAGACAACGGTTAGCAAGAGATTGTTCCCAGTTTCTTCTACAATGAATGCAGGGAATTAATTTAAGTTTCTCTGGGATGAGTTTAGGTTGTCTGACAATTCTTTTGTACTTTCCTCATAAACTGGCACTACAGAATCCCTGGCATGTGTCTTTCTCCTGATACATTTTAAGAAAGGTTTATTATTACTGGTTGTCTTTTCTACTAGTTGTTCCTCAAGCTCCCTTTTTAGACTGTTTAGTTATGCTTTTACATTTAATCTGCCGGAGTTCATTGTTCTTTTTATTTTGCTAATTTTAATAAGAACTCAAGTATTTGAGCATTTTTCCAATATGGTAACTTTAAATAATTTCCGTACTGTAATTCCTACAGTGTCTGTAAAGATTTACTTCTCTTAGTTGCCCTCTGTAGCTTCTTTTCAATAAGTATCCTTAAATTTATTCTTGAAAAGCCTGAAAAACATTGTTCCTGAAATCTTCAAGATGAAGAAGGATACTATTTCACAGTGAGAAGCTTATATTGGACATATTGAAGCATAATTTTCCATAATTTATGCTGACTGGGGTTATAATGACAATGTTATTTTTATTTTTCAATTCCCTAGCAGAAGAATTATATCAGCATGTACCAGAAGGATATTATTAAACAATTCCTACAAAAAACTATTCCTTGTTTTCTGACCTTCATTAGAAAGTTTTAAAGTTTGATCTGGTACTTCAGTAAAAGATCCTGATAACAGGAAAATATCAGAGTTGTTAGTGCAGCCTGTTGTCTAACAAAGAAAGCAATTCAGTTTTCCAGGTGGGATGTTTTAGTTTTAATAGTGTATACATGCTGTCTTGACACCAGGGCAGCCATTCCTTCCTTGGCTTTTAAATTATGGCACAAACATTTCTCATCGATTGCAATTGTAGAGCCATTTGAAAGCTCAGATTTGGCCCCATGGTTTCACTATACCTGTACAATTGAGGAGAATAGCTTCCGTGATGGGTACTATTATGGTCATTGTGTTCCTGTGAGGTAGACCTAAGTCTGTACTGAAGCTGGACAGGAGGCATTAAGTGTCTGCAGTCCTCTGAGTATTGCTGAGAGATTCCTGTGAACTCACAAGATGTAAAGAGTGTACTGTTTCCCCTGTTCCATGCAGGCTAGGAAAGATATACCAATTTTTTTAAGATTTCCTATTTGCACTACTACTGTATGGTTAATACTTAATTTCAGGAAATAGGCTGTGTAAAGAGGGGCTTTGCATCAGACTTCCTGAGTTTATGTAAGTAAATGATCATCCTCTGATGGTTTGAAATCAAGAGCTAAAGTGCCTTCTTCCAATGTTACAATTTCTCAAGTATGATTCTTCAATTGGGTGCTTTTTGCCTGCAAAATTGAAATTCATGGAGTGTGCTTTTGTGTTTACAGGATACCTATTTTGTGTGATTCATTGTCTTATATATTTAACATACTGTATATACTTAAACTGTATATTGATAAACAGAATTTTGGGGAACTGAAAGTTTCAGAAACCTGTTTCAAAGCAACCACTTCTGCTGCTCCAAGTAGTATTGGCATAGCAGTATTAAAATCACATTTATTAATATCTCTTTCAGGATTTTGTAAACTATGGGCAGTCCATCTCCTCATTTTTTCAGTTTTGTTGTCAATTACTATCTGCTTAGAGGTATTGCACTTAGACATTGGTATTAACAGAGTTCAAGATAGAGCCCATGAAAATTGAAGAGTGGTTTGTCATGAAAATGGCAGCCCTTACTAGTGATTCACCATCTATTATGAAAAGTTAGTTCCCTAGTAAAGCTGCTCTTGTACCTTTACAATCAGCATGTGCCTTTCGCCACTGTCAAAGACAAAATAATCGAGTACAAGAACTTGTGGTGTGACCTTGCTTGTTAAATTTTAAATTTGGTAAAATTTATAAATACCAAATTGTAGCAGCTGAATACTCAACTCTGTTGTGTAAATTGAGGACTTATATTTTTATGTTTCCAAGTACTTCAAGCAGAAATTCTTCTTGGCCAATGAGAGCACCTTTCTTAAACAAGCTTGAAGTTTTCTGGAAAGTAGGTTTTATTTCGCTGCCTATATGTTTCACCTTTAATTCCCCAGTCCTATGTTGTAGAGTGCTAGCACATGTCGTCATTAAGACTCTCAATTACTTCTGCCAGAGCAGATTATATATTGTGCCTGTTTTAGCTGTGCTTAATCCTTTTCAGAAATTGTAGAATTTTATTCTGGTCAAAATGAGAAATAGTTAACCTAGAAGCGTAGAATGGTTTGTGTTGGAACAGACTTTAAAAATTATCTATTTGCAGCCTCCCTCCACATCCCACCATGGGTAGACACCCTACCCACTAGACCAGTGCTCCATCCAACTTGGCCTTGAACATGGATGGGGTGTTCAAAACTTGTCTGGACAACCTGTTCCAGTGCCTGACTAGCCTCTGAGTAAAGAATTTCTTTCTAACATCTAATCTGAATCTCTTCTCTTTCACTTTTAAATCATTCCCTCTTGATCTGTCCCTATCTCCCCTCATAAAACCTCTAGCAGACATACTCCTGTTGGAGAAAAAGCTAGTTGTTACTATTTGTGTGTCTTCAGTGAACTGAACAGAGCCCAAATCCTGCTTAGAGTTCCAGTTTTGAGCTTGCTTGGATCTACAGTTTGCTTTCCTAAATCTAGCAAGGGATCTTCAGCTTTCTTTCTAGGCAATTTAATAAAGCTTTTTATCTTCAAATTCTACTTTATTCTCCAAATAAAACTCATCTGTGCCTGTAAAAGAAGATGGGGAAATGAATATTCTGAACCATAATTATTCTTCATAAACTCCCAGAAGAATTGCTGTTGATAGGTTACCTCTTCTATTAGGTAGAAACAGTAAGGTGTCTGTGGTGTTCACTTTTTCATATGTTTGTTTTGTTTCCAAGCACTTTGTTTTATTTAATAATGTTGCCTTCTTGGCCTATGTCTCATGAATAAAAAAATCTTTTACCTACCCATTCCTTCAAGATCTGAATGTAGTGGTCTCATTCTCTATCAAGGAAGTATTTAATCTATTTTTTTATTTAGCCTATCCATGCATGATGACTGATTCAATAAAGTGGTATGTTTATTTAAGTATTGTTTCTCTCCAAATATTACTTTACTAAACGTATTACTTTACTGAAAATAATTGTCAGCCTAAAAGTCAAGGAAATCCTATAACTCATGAATAACTTCTCAAAGGCAGACATTAAAGTGCTCTATTTCCACACTAAATTCAGATCTTTTTTCCAACTGTTAGGCAATTCACTATTTATGAACTTACTTGATCTAGATGACTAGTTCTGGAAAAAATCTTAGCCTTAATCCAGAAAAACAAATAGAAAAAATCATGCAATTTCTCATTTGGGGATGCTGAAAAATTTTCTGTTCAAACTGTGCTAATTGAGGTAGCTAGAAAGAACTTGAACAACTTTAAAAATGAATCTCAGTTGGTCTTACGAGCTCAGAGCTTTGCACTACATTACTGCACAGTTTCTCGGAGTTTTGTCACATCCAGTCACCTTGATCTTTAGGCCACGTATACCCAAGGTCTGTCTGCAGGCATTTGTGCGGATATGCCCTCAGCTTGTCTCTTTCCTCCATCTCCTACTACTCTTCTTTCCCTGTCTTTGAAGATCTGGCTGTGTGCTCTTTTTTTTTTTAATGAAGCATGAAATTCTCTCTTAGTCGCTCACAAAAAAGGGTACTGGGAATTTACAAATATAAAAACTGTTGTAAGACTCAGTTTTTTACTTTGCTCTCCTAATTCCTATCAACTCAATGTTAATTGAAAGAGTGGGTATTTCATTCTTTCACACACACAAATCTATCACTACTTACTTTCCTGTGAAGATGGTTATTTGCTACTCTCTGAACAGACCTCACTATTTCAAGCTGCTTTCCATACACTGCATTTTCTAGGTCACTGAGACCTCATTAGGTATTTCAGAGCTGTGTTTGCAGATTCCTAATACTTGTAAGCCTGAAGTAAGTATTCTGTCCAAATGCGGAGAAACAATCTTTAAGCTTCACTCAAATGGCATGTAGTTTGCTGTTATTTTTCATTACGCATCATTATATCTGTAAATCTGGAATAAAAAAGTCTGGCTAGAATGTTTATGACTTTAATAAAAAAATGAAATCCCCAGATTATGACATTTTAGAAGGATTCAAACCAGAATAGTGCAATTCAAAGTGAATATACTCTTACATTGTACATTACAATTTACCTTCAAGTTATTTCATTAATTTATAATACCCTTTCTAAAGTTAATTTCAGTAAATTGCATTAATATTGAGAGCACATTTGAAAGTCAGCTTTCAGTCAAACACATGAGATTACAAATCCAAGTTATAAACACTTTTCAGGGTACATAGCAATTTTATAGTTCTCTGGTCACCAAAAATAAACTGTTGTGAATATGCTGTAATTTATGGGGGAATTTTCTTCATGGTTGCAGTTGCTAAATATTAAGTTGAGAATATAGATTATCTTCTCAATGTATATAGCCCCTGTAGAATTGAAACTACACTGTGTAAAAAAGTTTCTGTATTCAGACTTTAATCAAAGATGAAAAGGATAAAGTAAGCAATCATCATAGCCATTCAGCAGAACTGGGTATTGTGCATTCCAGAATGGCTCCAGGAACCCCCAGGGGGAACTGACAGGAAGAGACCAGGAAATGTTTGTGACTAACAGGATACAAAAAGTTCTTTCACTTTCTACTGTAAACAGGTTCAAATTAGCCATAGGATAGCTCTTCCCCTGGGAGTCACCTAAATATTTTAACATATAAAGAGGACTGAAAATCTACCATGTCTTCTAGTGCCCAACCACAGGAAAAAAATTGATTACAGTTCTGTTGTAGATAACAATTTATATTTCTGAATTTCAGCATGACATCAAAAATGTAAAATATTGCAATAGTGACTTAGATTTTAGAGGCAGTTCATAATAAAGCTAATGTGTCTCTTCATAGCACTGGCTATCAAATGCTAAATTATAGGACAGATTATTTGTACTACCTGCTATCACTGAAGAACAGAATTTAAACATAATGTCATTGTCAATTGCTCTCTGTCCATTTTAAAGTGTAATTGCTTTTTTGATCATATAACATCATGTTGTTGTGGAAAGCATACAGTGCTAATTCACAGCAGTATTTAAAGTATAGTGCAGTATCATCAACTCTAATTGAACTCATCAGACTGGTAACTAAATTCAAAAGTTCAGCTAGAATTATATGAACAAAAATATATATGAAGTTAGATCTACAGAAAATCTTTAAGTTATAAATAAGGACAAGGGAATGTCTATGATTCAGAAATTCTTTTATACAATCTTGTATTTGAAAATATATTGACTGTTAAAAGCATGTAGGCATCCAGTGTCAATTTATAGCAAAGGACTTTGTGTTAAGTAATTGGTATTACTTGAAAATTCATCTGTGTTGTCAGAAGGAATGCTGGATATTCTGGAGGTGGTGGAAGGTAGCCATAACTATGGATGCACAGGTCTTTGAACTTAGGAGAACGTGGAATCAGATCCAGCCTCTGGGTCTGTGGATCGTGTATGAATATAAAAAGCAGAGATTGTATACTAAAGAAACAATGCTCTGTAAACACAAATGGAAATCTCTATGAATCTCATCTTGGTTACACACAAGGGGGGTGTATTCTCCACTGAAGTCTAATGGGATGTGCATCGAGGGGAGAATAATATGCACCATTGCCTTGTTCACTAACAGGTGAAGGGTAATACAGATGAAATTGGAGAACTAATGGGCAAGACAGTTCCATTAGCATATACACGGCGGTTTCACATTTTGCAGCAAAGTAAAGGCAAAGTAGTGGCATAAACCAAGGAGAGATTAAGTCTAAGACCTGCTGTCGATGTGATGAAAACAACTTGACATTTGAGTCTTTCAAGTGCTGGTTTATCACATGAGTGGCTCAAATGATTACTTTCTCTGTAGAATCTAACAATGAGAGAACCTGAAAGACTTGCACACCATATCAGATATGGTGCAAAAGAAATGTTGAACTGTGAGAATTTGGAGATACGGCATGAAGTTGTCATTATTTTTCACTTTTCTAGCAAGTGACTGAAGGAAGCCACCTGCTTAAAAGGGTACAGTGTCATTTTTTTTCTAAAAAATAAATCAGTCAATCAATGGATTGATCAACATTTAAAACCTTAGTCAATTCAAGGCTTATGTCAATGATGTTTTAGCACTGTAAGTTTCAAATGTTGATTGTACATACAGACACACTTTCTTTTCTTCCAATTCAGATGTAAAGCATTTTTTCATTCCTCCATAGATATCCAAGGATGAATTGCTTTTAGATGAGGCAATTCAAACACATACCATATGATGTTTTAAATGTGTTTCTGAAACTTTTTAATATTGTGAATGGATCTTTGATATCTGCCATCTGCAGAAACACATATTTTTATCCGTGTTCTCAGTTGAAAAGAAAAAAATTGCTTTTTTTCCAAAATGTCTTGCAAAACTTATCAAAGATAATTATACTCCAAAATTAAAACACCTCAAAAGATATTCGTAGCAATATTAAGAAAATATTATATATTGCACTAAATATGGAACAAACATATATAAGACCTGTTTTATTACTACTGAATAGCTCCAGAAGACCTTTAATCTCATTCTAACTGGTTAACAATGTATCTGTGAGAAATCAGATATCTTTCCTTTGTTTATTAGAAATAACAGAATAACATCTGCATAGGAGTCTTAGTATTCAGTGATACTGATTAAAAGCTGTGCATTCTTTTCTCCTAGAAGAGAAATTACATGTAATCGTCTATTTTACATTTTTTTTCTAATAATCCATTATGTTTTCTAGAGATTCTTTCTAGAGGTCACAAGAAGAAATGAAAAGTTCCTTGGTTAGGCTAAAGTGTTTATTACACCCAGTACACTACATCGTTGTAGCAGTACTCAATGGTTCTCATTCACTGTGGGCATGAATGACAGCAGTATGCAGTGCCTAAAATATCTGTCTGGTGGCAAAGCCTACATAGTACATACTCATAATTAATACACTTCCTCAGAGTTGAATAGTCAGCATAATACAAGGTATATAGACCTTTAAGACTGAATTTTTTTCTCTGTAGGAGAGCTGTTCTATAATTGTGTCTCTGATTGCATTGTGAGAATGATGATGAAGTTAATTCTTTCACACAATGAGTTTTCAAAAAAGATGTACTGATTTAAACTGGATTTTAAAGTAGATCTTACTACGTTGCCATTAAAATACTCTTCATTTTAGTATAAAAGATACTTTAAAAAGCTGCAAATCGCAATTGTGATTTAAACAAACAAATTTCAGTAAATTTTTTTGCAATACAACTGACTTTGGAAAGCCACTGTTGCTTAAACTGTAGTAAACAAATTCTTGAAAAAAAAAGCTCATTAAAAAATACTTTTTAAATATTTTTAATTCCTGCTTATGTTCTTATTTCTTAGCTAGAAGACAAACTCAATGTTAAGCTTTTTGCACAAAGCTATATGGGGGTGTTTTAATTATTTGGGGTTATTTTTATGCTGTATAAACATTTTTTTCCAGTGAAAGATATGTTTTGCTAGGCTTAGGTTAACAGGAAGGACTGTAATCTATATTCTACACTCTTGTTAGCAGCTAGAATTATTACTAGGAAATAATGCTGTGGAGGAAAGATTGAGCAATTGTTTTGCTCTATAACACAGAACTAGAAGAGTTGTGAGGTATCAGTGTTCCAGGGTAAGCTTTAAGAGGCTCTAAAACTCTCAAACGGTTTTTGGGTTTTTTTGTGAAACATTGTGGCAGTCCAGTTATTGCTGTGCCTTTGGAGGGCAATATATTCATAGGTGTGTGCACCTATTCTTTTGGTCTCTGCTGTGTGAAATGTGAAAACATTTTCTTCACAGAAACTAAAGAAGGGTGCAGGCATGGTAGATCTTTTAGACCTATTTGATTTTGACTTCCTGTGCAGCACTTGTCTCCCTTTGCTAGTAGTGTTACTAAATCTTAGTAAGCCTGCTGTGCCTAAAGGCAAATTCAACTGCACAAAACAGGAACAGATTTTTATCACCATATGTCATGAAGGCTATATTGGGAAAGATCCACTTCAACTTCAGTGAAAGTTTTTCTAATATTGCATGGCTGACACCACTACTAAGCTGGCTGCAGTAAACAAATTTTCCACTATTTCCAAGCTATTTTATTGATAGTAAAAATAGCAGTCCTTGTCATTGTGAGCAGAGTGGGACTACTGGTGGTGGCCACTGAGCAGATGCAGCTGGTGGGAGCTATTTGAGCAGTTCTCTTGGAATCAGGGGGCATAGTCAGGGAGGTGACAAGGAATGAGGTGCAGGGTAATGTTCATTCCTGGGGCAGGAGTATTTCCTCTTGGTCATGAGACCAGGTGCTCCACACTCAGTGTAAACTGCCTCTAAATGTAGTTTCTTTCCAGATTATTCTGTTCCAAAACTGGAAGTCCCATTTTTGTCAAAGAAAATACGACAATCCAAGGAAGAAATAAAGAAAATGTACTTGTATGTATGGGTAGAAATAGTGTTTTGAACTTACTTCCTTTCTATATGAAGGGTTCCAGGCTACAAAATTTTATTAAAAGTAATTGTGTTTATTGTGCTTCTATTCCAGTGGCACAATGAACAATTTAACCAGATGACCCATATTTTCTGTGGGTTTTTTTGTTTCTTAAAAACACTGTAACTCTTGATGTCTTGAATGTGTGCATGGTAGGAAATATAATCCTATCTGCTGTCAGAGGAGTTGTATCCAGAGATAAAGCAGACCACAGGTTTTCACAGTATGTTACTAAAGGAGCACAAATCCTCTTTAACTAAGGTAAACACAGCACACTCATCATAGTAGAAATAAATATTAAGATGCTTTAATTTAAAATAAATAATTTTAAAAATACTTTCGAGATGGCATTATCAGAATTTTACAAACTTAGGCTTGATATTGATAAAAAAGACAGCTTTTAATGGGCAAAAATTGCTCAGAGACCAGTGCATAATGTTTTAGGACAGCAGCTATAATCATACTGTGCTTATACAAAATATTTTCACAGGTTTTCTTTAGATAGCTTCTCTTGCAGCCTAAAGACAGACAGGCACAGGCCGCATTGAGTGGCCAGATTTTTAGCTTCCTGCCATTAACCACAGTCCCCTGCTATCATGAGCATCCATGTCACATAATCCCTTTCATCAGTACAGAAAGCTAGTCACAGATCCCTAGTTCTGAGGTCAGTTCTGCACCAGCACCATCCTCGATTAGAACAGCCGGGGGTAGAAGTGGTCTAATTTGTACCTTCTTATCTAGGCTCCAGAGAGGTTAGCCAGTGCAGCCCACTGTGGCCACCCCCCGCAGAAGCACTTCTAGCAGCCCAACATGCTGTACTGAGTGTATTAAAATGTGTTTCATAAAAAGTCAACTTCCTCCTTGCTCTCACTGCTCACCCCGTTTTCTCAAGCCAAACTGTAATTCTAGTGAAGGGAATGGAAGAGACTCTGTGATACTCTGTGTAAAGGCTTGTGCTATTCATTACTGGAATATCTCAAGCTAATATGAAACCAGTAGACGTCCTGATCAGTTCAGAAGGTGTAGCAATCACCTGCAGTTCATTTGGAGGAAGACAGTTGATTTTGCTGCAGAATTACCTGCAATAGGGCATCCTCTTTTTTTTTTTTTTTTTTGATTTAAAAAAATGTATTAGATATGCCTATTCTATGGAATTGAACTTAGGGAAACATCTGTGAGACAGAATTCTGACTGTCTGCATGCTGCCAGCCCCCTCTTCTGAGACTAGGGGGCTTATTCATCACTGCCCTTGCACTGCTGACAGTCATCCATACATAAAGTGTGAAGAGTTGAGTGCCCTCCATTTAAAAATTCAACATATATGATTTGGTAAAATGCACCCTGTTTCCATTTGCTCAGTGCAGGAATCAAGGAATGTCAAAGACATTGGAGACTTGCACTTCATATTTTCCAACATATATTTCTGTTGGCAATTTCTGAGCAGGTAGTGTGGAAACTTACTAAAACAATCCAGTGTGTGAACTTATATAAATCTGTGTAATAGTGATACTAAACTGGAAGGGTTATCTTGACATCAGCATATACTCTGTAAACAGAATTTAGCATATTTGTGTCTGACAATTTTTTTTTCAAATAGCTGTTTGAAAATTTCTTGCATTTGTTGTTTTAAAAAAATAATTTACATGCGACAATTACAGAATACCTATTTTGTTCAGATAGTCACATACAAAATACTACTCTTAATGCAAAATTATAGAATTAGTTAGGTTGGGGAAGAGTGAACTCTTCAGCCAGCTCCCTCAGTACCCTTGTGTGGTCCAATCTGGCCCCATAGACTTGTGTGTGTCTAAGTGGTGTAGTAGGTCACTATCATCTCCCCTTGTATTATGTGGGCTTTATTCTGCCCATTGTCCCTGTTTTCCAGCTCAGTGGGCTGTGTACCCTGAGAACAACTGGTCTTACTATTAAATACTGAGACAAAGACAGAAAATACCTCTGCCTTTTCCTCTTTCTTTGTTACTATGTTTCCTTCCCCATCCAATAAAGGATGGAGATTATCCTTAGCTGTCCTTTTCTTGGTAATTTCTTTATAGTAACTTTTTTTGTTGTCTTTTACGGAAATAGCCAGATTAAGTTCTATCTGGGCGTTGGCCCTTCTCCTCTTTCCCCTGCATAACCTCATGACATCCTTGTAGTACTCCTGAGTTCCCCAGCTCATCTTCCAGAGGTCATAAACTCTTCTTTTTTTCCCAAATTCCATCAAAAGGCCTCTGTTCAGTCAGAACAGTCTTCTTCCTCACTGGCTTGTCTTTCATTACATGGTGACAGCCTGCTCCTGCACCTTTAAATGTCCTTCCTGAAGAATGTCCAGCCTTCCTAAACTCCCTTGCCCTTCAGGTCTGCTTCCCAAGGGACTCTGTAAATCAGTGTCCTACAGAGGCCAGAATCTTCCCCCTGAAAGTCCAAGGCAGCGGTTCAGCTGAGTCCCTCCTTCTCTAAGGATCGAAACCTGTATCATTTTGTGGTCACTGTGCCCAAGACGGCCTCCAACCACCACATCACCCACAAGTCCTTCTCTGGGCATTAACAGAGCCTTCCCTAGCTGGCTCCCTCACCAACTGTGTCAGGCAGTTCTCTTCCACACGCTCCAGGAACCTGCTAGACCATTTTTTCTCTGCCATATTGTATTTCCAGGAGACATCTGGTAAGGTGAAGTCTCCCATGAGAACAAGGGCCAGTGATTGTGAGACTTTTCCCTGCTACTTATAGAATATTTCATTTGCACCTTCACCCTGGTTGGGTGGTCTGTAGCAGACCACCACCAGGATACCTGCCTTGTTGACCTTCCCCCTGATTAACACTTGACAATAAACACTTGATCCCCAGAGCATCATCAAGCTCTAGACAATCAAAACACTCCCAAACACATATAACTACCCCACCAACTCCTTCCTTGCCTGTCCCTTCTGAAGTATGATAAAATGTTTATCATATATACATATAAAATATATATATACACACACACAAGGATACGCAGAACAGATACAACAAATGCATAGCTTTAGCTGTGTCAAACTCATGCCACTGTGAATTTTTGTGAGACCCAAGAACAGAAAGAAAATTTCTTTGCTAGATTGAAAGCCTGTTCTAAGGCCATATATGTTCTTTCAGATGATTTTGTCTTTTCAAATCCTAGATCTTCATTTTTCCTTCATCTTGGTCATTTCAATGTAGGAGACGGAATAAGCTTTCACAGTGAAATGAAAAGTCCAAGCCATAAGAAGAGACATAATCCTACCAAAGCCAATTCTAGAGGTCTTTATATAAAGTATTATATATTATTTTTGTAGTTACATATAAAATATACGTGTATGTTATGCCAGTTAGTTACTCTTTGTTCTTTTTTTAATCTAAGATTCCAGAATTTCTGTATTATCAACTAGAAAATTTGTAAAATCATATTTTGATCAGTTTTTAAAACAGTTATTAAGTACGCTTATAAGTTAAGGGTATCTACAGTTAGGTATTTTCAATAAATGTTAAGTGCTGTTTATTTATTTGCAACACATATAAAGTGCATGCACTTTGTTTTTCAAAAAAAAATTTGAGGACATTAAAAATGCTTATACTGAATGAAAAGCAATGAGAACTAAAATAGCTACATAATTTTAAAAGTTTTTTACGTTATAAGATCGGAAATTGGGAAACTAAATTTATCATATCATACACATACAATGAAGGAAAAATCGGGTAATGTTCTATTTTTCATTCCTTCCTCCTAAGTTCTGATTTAGTTAAATAGTTTAAAATAACATGTTTTTGTACATAACCAGTCTTGAGTGTAATTGCTTTAAAATATTGAGAGACTAGAAAAAGTTGTATCTCCATCATACAGATTTCTTCTCATCAAAGCTTATTTGTGAAATAATAAAAGCACTCAGATGCCAGCTCTCATTTTATTAATCCTTTTGCAAGTAAAGTAAATAGTTTCATTTTTTACATTAATTAGTAGAAGGTGCTGATTGTAAATCATCACTAAAACAGAATATAATGGAAAGTGGGAAAGGGAAGAAAAAGAATATGCAAATTCTAAAGAGCCTTCTTTAAATTATTATTCAATGTGTTTTTCTTCAATCAATGTAAATGTTAAACAATATTGTATAATGACACTGAAAAAATACAACAGCAATAACAGAATCAGAGATTAATGTCTTGAATGTGTGAAACCCTTAGGAAAGCTGATAAATAGAAAAAGAGAAAACAGTCATCACAAATTAAAAATACAAGACAGAAACTTAAACAAGATTCAAAGGTCAATTTAAAGCATATTTTTAAGGAGCTCTTTATCATATTCCTCATCTCCCACAAAAAGAATTCACTTACAGATTCTTCTTCTAATACTTTACACATAATTCTGATTTCTAGTAGAAATGTCATAATCTGGTTATGCTTTTATAAGCAAGGAAGATGGCCAGAAATATGAGGGACAATATAAAGAGATTTTTCAAATCTATTAATGGCAATAGGCAGTGTAGAAATTACATTGTCCTGTTACAGGATGAGGATGGTCACCTCACAAACAGGGACAAGGCAGAGGTGTTTGACGCATTCTCTGCTTCTGTCTTCAGCACGGATGATGGACCAAGGGGATCTCAGTGCCCTGAGCTGGGGGACCGTGACTGTGAGAATGATCAACTCCCAGTTGACCCTGAAATTGTGTGGGATCTGCTGCTCCAGTTGGATCCCTATAAATCTGTGGGAACTGATTGGATTCATCCGAGAATCCTCAAGGAGCCAGCTGATGTCATCACAAAACCTCTCTTGATGATTTTTGGGTGGTCTTGGGAATCCAGAGAGATCCCAGCTTATTGGAAGCTGGCTAGCATTGTCCTGATTTTCAAGAAGGGCAAGAGGGCGGACCCCAGAAACCACAGGCCTGTCACTCTCACTTCAGTGAGTGGTAGAGTTATGGAGAAGATCATTCTGGGAGGTATTGAAAAACCCCTGAAAGACAATGCAGTCATCGGTCACAGCCAGCACAGCTTCCTGAGAGAAAAGTCCTGCTTATCAAATCTGATGTCCTTTCATGAAAGGTAACCAACCCAGTTGGTCAAGGGAAGCCAGTTGATGTGATCTTTTTGGACTTTAGTAAAGCTTTCAATTCTGTCTCTCACAGGATCCTTCTGGACAAGATGTCCAGCACACATTTGATACACATGTCATGGGATGGGTGAGAAACTGGCTCATGGATCGGGCACAAAGGGTTGTAATGGCCCTGTACTCTTCAATATCTGCATAAATTACTTGGATGCAGCACTGGAAGGGATACTAAGTTAGTAATGATACAAAACTGGGAGGAGCTGTTGACTCCCTAGGAGACAGGGAAGCCCTGCAGGGAGACCTTGATAAATTAGAGGAGTGGGCAATCACCAACCATACGAAGTTCAACAAGAGAAGGTGCTGGATTTTGTACCTGGGATGGGGTAACCTGGATGTACAGACTGGGGAATGAGAGGCTGGAAAGCAGTGCCATGGAAAGGGAATTGGGGGCCCTGGTCAGGGGCAAGTTGAATATGAGTCAGCAGTGCCCTGGCAGCCAGGAGGGCCAACCGTGTCCTGAGGGGCGTCAGGCACAGCATCGCCAGCTGGGCAAGGGAGGGGATTGTCCCGCTCTGCTCTGCACTGGGGCGGCCTCACCTCGAGTGCTGGGGGCAGCTTTGGGCACCCCAACATAAGAAAGACATTAAACTGTTAGAGAGAGTCCAAAGGAGGGCCTCGAGGATGGTGAAGGGCCTTGAGGGGAAGCCGTGTGAGGAGCAGCTGAGGTCACTTGGTCTGTTCAGCCTGGAGAAGAGGAGACTGAGGGGAGTTACACTGCAGTCACAACTTCCTTGTGAGGAAGTGGAGAGACAAGCACTTACCTCTCTTCTCTGGTGACCAGTGACAGGACTCAAGGGAATGGCCTGAAGTTGTGTCAGGGGAGGTTTAAGTTGAATATCAGAAAAAGGTTCTTCACCCAGGGAGTAGCTGAGTGCTGGAACAGGCTTCCCAGGGAAGTGGTCACAGCACCAAGACAGACAGAGTTCAAGAAGTGTTTGGACAATCCTCTCAGGCACATACTGTGACTCTTGGGGATGGTGCTGTGCAGGGCCAGGAATTTGCCTCCATGAGCCTTGTGCATACCTTCCAACTCACCATATTCTGTGAGTCTGTGAGAAGAATAGCAAGGAGGAAAAAAAGTAAAATAGAAAGACATGGTATAGGCAAATCAGAGCTCTGATGCAGTACTTACCAAGGTCCAGAAGGAGGCAGATAATTCAGATATAGCCTTTTTTAACACTGCTTGTATGGAAGTACTTAGAGATGTGTTTTACTTTCTCACTTCTATCTCACCCTTTTTTGCAACTTTGGTGACATCCATATGGCACTTGCTGTGTTTTCAGCTGATTGTTGGTCGCATAGTAATGTTACATGTTTCTGAGGAGTTACTGCTTTCATTAAATAATAGCACTGCTCATTATGAAACATCTGAGAGTGGTGGATTTGTCTTGTGCTATTTCTGTCTTCTGCAGTTATAAATGTCTGAACTTTTGAGACACAGCAAGTTTTTCACTGTCCCTACCCTCACCTACCCAGAACTACAATTGGAGCAACAGCTTTCTTCTTCTGTGACTGTAGTTCATGGATGTGGTTGAAACCATACTAATTAAACTTAAATTGGTACTGAAATGTTTGATGAGTATAACTATCCTTACTCTCAGTAATACCTTTGTGTAATTTTTTTCTGCTCTTCCCATTTTATAAGAACTCTCATTAGCACAAGAGTGCCCAACAGAAGGAAGAGGTCAGCTGCAGCTGAGTGTCTATTTACATCCTAGCAGGCGAGTCCAGCCATCTTAAGGTCACACAGCCTTAATCGTTAGAAACCTCTTTTTCCCCTCAAACTCATCAGAAAATATTTTTTTCTGTGAAAAACTTCACAAAGGCAAAAAAAGGAGTTTTTTCCATACATGACCATTCGTAGATCTTAATACAGCTTATAGATCATGTCCTAGTAAACCATATTAAAGGTAGGTTAAGAGTGGTGCCTGGTGGAAAGGGAATATGGCATTTTTATGTCTACATAGATGTGCTAACACCACAAACATAGATCAGTGTTCTGGCATAGCCACTGGTATTCAAGGTTTAGATGACACGTATTTTAGTCAGCTAAACAATAAACCCAGGAAGATGCAGTCTGGGCAAAGCTCATAAATTCTATCCTCATTACTGTCTTTTTCTTGCTATGAAATCTGACAGTGGCTTGTTTAAACATAGTGCTAATCCAAGAGCTTTGTAGAGCAGGGAATCACAACGCTGCACCACTCGGTCCTTTGCTAGTGGTATACTCTTTGCAGTGTGCTGATGAAGTTCCCAACAGCATTTGTGCTGCATAAAATGCATCTGTGCAGAGGAAAACACACCTTGAGGTTCCAGTATTCCATCTGCATGAAGATTTCTTATAAATAATGTAGTGTTTTTGAAAGAACCATTTAAATAGTTTGTCTTAAATTTCCTTAATCTTGAGTGTCATTCTTCTCTATGCTTCATGATTGTCATAATGAGCGCAATGTATTTTTCAATTTACATCTTGTGTCTTAGGATAAGTTCATTAATTCTCCTTTATTTTGTTGTCCTGAGGGTCATTGGCTTTCAGGGTGAAGAAAAGAATGTTATTTTAATTTTAGGTATAGGTTCCATTTCAGGCTTCTCAACGGTAATTGTGTCCTTTTAATGGGAGTTATATGCACATATGAAAGAAAATAGGTACTTAAATAGCTGTTTTGATTGGCTGGATCTCCTCAAATAATGTATATACAACTGTAATCACAATGTTTCTTGTCTGATGAGCTTATATGCTTGATTCAATGATGGGGAAAAAAACCAATAGGCTAACTTGTTGGTAGTAACTTCCAGGGAAAATATTCTATACTAAAGGGTTGCTGCTGTAAGTATTGAAAATCTTGAAATGTTTGAAAAATTGAAATTATAAAACCACCGAAGGAAACTATTGCATGTAATCACCGTTGTCTTTTTCTCACAGCTTGACTCTATGACAGTTTGATGGGTTTATTGCAGTTGGCATGGATTGCTTTGGCTGAACTAAATGGCAGCTATCTCGCATGCCCTTGATTGTGTTCAGACTATCAGAGGCTTTTGAAGTGATGCCTTTTGTGTGGTTTTGAGGAATGATGCATTTTAAAAACTGATATATCAAGACATTTTAAAATAAAGGTATTGCAACAAGCCCTGTATGTCCTCAGTGAAACCCTACTGGGAACTATCTACTTCTCTCTTCAGTAACATGGGGCAAAGATTAGGTTAGTTCTTTGTTATGACAGTATGAGTCTTTGCTGTTTTAAAAAATTTATATATTGCCTAAAATTACCATCTCATTATAACCAAATTAATTCTAAGTCAGATCTGGAGATCCTCATCACAAATCCTGTTATAGTGACTAAAATATAATTGGCTTAAATGACAGTTAAATAGAGACTGGGGATGTATTTAAAAAGCCACAAATTATACAAAGACAATTCTGTTATTAAAGAGGTTTAATGTTAATGTATTTAATGACATATATGTTCTTCACTTTGTTTTGACCAAAGCTTCTGCTTATAGACAGATAGAAAAAGATAGATAAACAGAACGTAGGCAGCACATACCCTTTGATAGCTACAACATAAAGCATGTAGGAAAAGAAGGAGTTCCTCTCAGCTACTTGTGAGATAAATTTATTGAAAGTCCTTTTTCATTGCCTGGTGGATGACATATATAGTGCCTCACAAAACAAGGGCAATATGATTAGACATCACTTACATTAATTCCTTTCCATAAATCTATCAGCTTGAGCTGCTAATATTTACATGTAATGCACTTAGCATCTGAAGCTTGCATTATGCATAGTGAATTGTGATGGAAAATTTGTTTTACATTGTCTTCTCTTTTCTATAGCAAAATGGTATCATATGCCTTAAATGTTTTGTCTAGTCTAGATATTAAATGTCTCAGGTGATGTACCATAACCTCACTGGGAAAAACTCCTCTTTCTCAGTGTAGTGTGAAACCTTCTTCTGCAATCAGCCTCCGTGATTCCAGTGGAGGTAGGATGAGATGCTACTGTCTGCCCAACCAACACAGACTGTCATTAGCATCATTTTCCTTTTCTTTGCCTATAGGATTTAGTCAATTCCATCTCATTGCATTTAGATGCATCTCCTCTAAAACATCTTCTATTTAAACATGTCTGTTTCTCTTCAGGAAATATAGGAAGTAAGTAGAAAATGAATTGTCATGAGAGGAATCACTTCTTTTTCCTAAACTTCCCTTCTGTCTGGATTCCCTGATGTATTATGGCCTGTACAAGACACAGCCCACTTTCATTCGTTTCCCTTGTACTAGCCCCTTGTTTCTCATTTGTTCACTAGAGGTGGAAAAAGTCACAGTCTTGCTTGCTGCTTCTTCAGTCACACCTTCAGTCCACATAGTCCACATAGTCCACAGTCAAGGCTGTAGTGTTTCCTATTCTTTTTCTTAGATATCCTTATTTTTGAGAATGTTTGTTGAAGATATGTATCAAGTAAGACTGGACTAAAATTTCCCTGGGTAGCTGCCTTAGTGTAAATTACAAGTTAAAATTCAAATGTATACTTCTATAGAATGTGCGATTAGATTTCAATCTCCCCAGTGCTGTAATACTTTTTTCCTTCTTTGAAATCCCTCTAATTTGCAAAAACCTTAACCTATAGCTGACCTAATCTCTCTGCTCGTGTCATTAGAATAATTCCAAATCTCTGCAGATAAGTCAAAATGCAGTGTCTGTTCTAGTACTGCCCAACACTGCCCTTACCAGGTTATCTGTGAGTCCATTTTCCCTGCTACTGAGGAGAATTGGTTACATTCTCCCTTGCTAGAGGTTAGATTAAAGTGAATTCTGCTAATTACTGCTCAGTATCAGAGCTGTCAATGGTAAAAATTAAACAGGCAAATAGAAAAGAGCAAGACAGAGCAAGTAGTGAGCAAGTGTCAATGGCAATTATATCTTGGTTACAGCATCCATTTTATTAGAAGTAATGTAAAAAGCAGGGCACGTGTTTAAGGGTTTAAATATGGCAGTTACTTTTCTCCTTTCACCCTCAAGAGATGTCACTTGTTTTTCTTTCTCTTTCACCTTCCTTTAAATTTTTTTCCATCTCCTAGTGAGTCCTCTCTAAAATATGTTGAGACCATTTACAGACCCTGTAGTATGTCTTACATTTGAAATAAAAGTAGAAAGATTCTTCAGTATTGAAAGTCAGAGATCATTATCACAACCCTCTTTGCCTCAATTAAGATGGCTTTAAAGCTGTGTGTTCATATATAGTCAAGGGAACTGGAATCTCCCCAGAAGGAGATTTCAGCATCAACTTACTTAAGTGCAGGGTTTGTATTCCTAGTGGGATTTGTAGTGCTGTGGCAGCAGTGAGGAGGAGCAAGAGGCAGGGATGTTACCTACTGCAGTATCAGCAGACACTTTCCTCTTTAAAGGAAAAAAAACCACATTGAAATACTACTTTTTAAGAAAAATGAGATACTTCTGTAAATTATAGTTAGGGTAACAAGCAAGAGTTATAGTAAGGGTTGTATCTAGCCCCTCCAGCATGACTTCCATTTATATCAATTACATTTCTTGGGATTTTTTCCTCAACTGAGACAATGAGGACTGATTTTTTTCTCTCTCTTTTTTTCCTTTTTTTTTTTTAATAGTAAAACCTGGGATTTTCATGTCATCAGATGATACCAGGGCAAAGGTCATAGGCACAGGCTTTCAGCACCTCTGTCTCAAACTATTTCTATTTCTCTGATATTCAGGATAGTTTTCACATGGATTTTGAGAAGTCTCACTGTAAGGAATCAAAGAAACAGGACACAAAAGAGAATTACAACCACAAGTGTAAGTTTCTTTTTCATGAATGAAGAAGCAATACATACAGGCTTATATAATATCTCGTTTATAGAACAGAAAGAACGTGTCTTAATATAGGTTTGAATTTTCTCGGAAGTGAAGAAGACTTAGCTTACTAGGAAAATAAATGAAATACTCTTTTTTATTATTATTCACTGTTGAATTCTGGATGATGCAGATGCTTTCACAGCATTACTTTTCATTGTAAGCTTTTATAATGTTTTTGTCACCTGATTTGAAGTCTTCCAGTCTAAGGGACCTTTACCCTTAGCAGACTGATCCACTTTGTAGTGTATTTCAGTGTATGAGACATACTTTCTTTCAGTTAAGACAGTTGAATGATAAGCCACTGCCATTGGATGGTGGCCTGCAGGAGTGTTCATTTTACCCTTAAACTTGTAAGTTATTTGCTTAAAAGTAAATTATTGCAAAGAGAAGTTTCAACCAGAACTGCAGCATTTGTACCCTTCTAGTATATATTTTTAATATGAAAATATGAATTCATACCTCATTCTTTATAAGCTTATATTCTGGATGGTACTTAAACATTTAAAAATTCCATCAAATCACGTCCTCCAATCTGCCCAAAATGTTGCTTCTGTCTGTAGTTTCTCTTCCGTTTCACTTTCTATTACTTTTCTCTTTGGCATGCTTCACTAGCTTCATATTTGTTTATACCTATATCTAGACATCTCATCTTTGACGTTGAAGTTCAGTCAGCTCCCAATTATTTATCTGAGTGCCAGATTGACCATAACAGAGACACAAAGTCGTTTCCTTGCACAGCTGATCCAGGACCAGCAAAGCTTATTAAGTGCTGACACAGCATCGCAGGGTTATAAATGCATTGTTCCCAAGACCATCACAGGTGGGTTTGGTTCTGCAAGCAAGGTACAGAAAATTCCAACTGCTGCAGGAACAAACTGGGCTCTTGTCACATTCATAAAACCCAATACAGTGCTGTTCATGCTGAACCTTGGCCAATTTCAATAGCCCTTGTTTCCCTTGTCTCTGTCATTCCGATTATTTTCTATGTTTTTCTATTATTTCGGATATTTCAGCTCTCATTACGGGAAATTTCTTCCTTTCTCCTCTAATTCCATGTTGTTCTTTTTTATACGTATTTGCTTTACATCTGAGCTTTATATACTGCATTTGTATTCTGTCAGGGTTTCTCCTTGTACATCTTTCTCTTTTTTCATACTTTGTCAGGATGGTCTCACCAACATCTTCTTAAGTAATACTTGAGCTCCTCAGTTTGATGTCTTTGACTAATAGGATTGTAAGTGCCGTGGTCAGGAGGACATAGTCATTTATATTTGTACAGCATATTCTGACTTACTGTATTTTATATTTAAGAGAACATGTTCTGTATCTATTGTGCTGTCTCTCCCAAAGAAGGAAGGACTGTAATGGTGAAACAAAAACCGATTAGGATTCTCTGTAGAGTTATACCTACTCCTGAAATTTACATATTGCTTAGAATGCCATTTCTTCTTACTTATATTGTATTTCATTCTTTGTACTTTTTGTCTTTATTTAGAACTAAAACCAAAATTGCATCCAACATAGATAAACACTTACAGACTGAAACTCTGCCTGACTACCTCCAGAATTTACTTTTTCCAGTTTGGAAGTGCTGACATTTTAATAAAATATCCCATTCTGATTGTGCATGAAGATCCAAGTGGATTAAATTAACATATAAACATATGTGCACTTGTCATACTGGCGTGCCTTACCAAATTGCCTGTAATATCACCTTTCCTTAAAAGAGTGAATAAGCTCAGTTATTTGATTGTAACGAAAAAAGTGGTTTGGATTTTTCCTGCAGTATAATAACTTGAGTCCAGAGAACATTTGGTATTACACTTTATTATGATCATTCATTCTTCATGAGTCACCAAAGAAGCCAGTGTGCAGGCACAATACAATCGTGTATCATCTGAATGCAACACCCTTCTTGGGCATAGTGCAATGACCTTTCATTGACTTTTTTGCTGGACATATTTAGAGTTGTTAATAGCTTAATTTCACACATTTAGGTTTCAGCAGAATCATTATTGTCATGATGATTACAGTAGTTATGGTAATAAAGTGCCATTGAAAAACTACTCTAAGGATGGTCAAAGTCAGCTACTTCTAATAACCAAAACAATAAGTTTCTGGTTGTTTGTTACAGGTTTCAAGATGCTATCTTCAACATATTCTGTATATTTTTATATCCACCTAAAATAAACAAGTTTATTTAATGAAGAAAAGTGATATCTCGATGGTTGCCCTAATTGTGTATTGTGTTTGTTCATTACCTGCAGCCATGAGTGTCACACCAGTGAAAAGGTAAAAGTAATAAAAAGATCTGAAAATATATTGTGTTTTAATGGTGCAGTAAGTACAAATGCATGATCAAATGAACAAACTTGGGGTATCTGTATGGCACACAGCGCTAGATCAGAGACTCTGATTTGCCAGTTTGAAAATAGCTCACCTTAGCAGGGACTGAGTGTTGTTATGTGAGTATGATTGTGTGAATTGGTTAATTCACTTCCCAATTGACAGGTGGCTATATCCACACAAGCTAATGCCTCAAATGGCACTCTAGTTTGCAGTATTGGTAGAAACACTGAGCACTGAATGGGGTATACAGATTATGCTATTGCCTTACTGCCACAAATAGTGGCAGCAATTGGCAGAAATTATGTATGCTTGTGGGAAATTGGAGTAGGTTTTTTCTGATGTGAACAATGCAAGGCTCTGAATTCGAGGGCCATCCATTTGACTCCTTTCACAGGAGCAAAATACATTTCAAAAAGACAAAAAATTCTATTACAAGTATGATTTGTCATACTTAATCACCATATGTTTGGGTGTACCAGCTAAATATTCTCAGAGTTCTCAAAATTATAATTTTTTTTCTATTTATATCATCTTCAGAGTTTTCCCAGTGGTCAAAAGGGCTTCTGAGTATAAAATAATATAGCATATATTTATTGTAGTTACATATACTAATATATGAAATAAAAGTTTTACTACTTGTACTACTCTCTCAACTACTCAGCTCAAGCAGCATATCTTGTATACTAAAACGTGACACAAATTTGGGAGTCTCTCTTTCATTAAGCAAGGGATTATATCAGTAAACCTATACAGCACCAGTACAGAGTGAATTTAAAAAGCAGTTACACAGCAGTGGGATTTTTCATATGCTGGTAATTTTTTTGTTGGTGGATTCTGGCAATTTTGACCAAAAACAGAGGGAAAGGGAACAGAGAGAGTCTGAGACTCAGAGGGAGGGAAGGAGAGAGAGAGGGAGGGAGGAAGGAAGCAATGAAGGAAGGAAGCGAGCAAGGAAGGACAGAAGGGAGGGATACTCACATTTAAAATAGCCTCAGGATTCCTGTCCTTCCTAAGCAACTAATTGAGGTTTAGATATAGATTTAACTTCGTTTTTTTTCCCCATGGATTCTTTTTTACTGCTTTACTTGCCAGATTTATTGCATTATGCAATATTCATATCTATCCCAAACCAGTAAGCTATTGATGGCTTGTGTCTTTAATGAAAACTGCAAAGCAAAAGATTAATTAGAGACTACTAAGTAGCAATATTTGATATTTGTTCACAGGTATTGGATATTTTCAGAGGGCCATAAAATTGTACTAAAACATGCAGAAAATGTGAAGTAAAATGTATGTGACCTTACTGCAGTTTTTGATGTTTACTTCTTATCCTAAGGCTAGCAGTAACAGGAGATACAGGCCTTCCAGCGTTCTATTCTTTTGATTTTGCAAATATTCTAGGTTATGGTACAGGTTCTAGTAAGCATGCTCCTCCCATGAAATCATTTCTCTCCCTCACATGTGAGCTACTAAGAATTCAGCCTTTTGTAAACTAAGAATATTGTTGGATCAGGGTTTTGGTTTTTCTCAGTTCTCAGAAGTGAGTAAGTGATGATTTTTAAGTGCTGCTGATGAACCGGATGAATTCACATGTACTTCTTTTGAAGATAAGCCATGGTCATTGTTTAGTTATCTTTTCATCTGCAATTTAAAGAAAACTATTTCCAACATTTTGTGTCTTAGAATTTGTCTAATACTTATATTGATGACCATTTTTTAAGGTTTGTGGGAGGAAGTGTCAATGAGCTGGAAGATCTAGATTAACTCTAATTTAGTGAGCTTCATTTATATTTTATGACAGAATTGGATGAGAATATTCCAAAAGTAGATATACATAGTGTTTCTAAATGTCGAGGCTTGCAACACTGGTCCAGTCTGAGCACAGGTTCTCAATACTCCCTGAAGATCAAAGACACACACACACACATACACGCACGCACAAAGACTCCCAGCTCACCCCCCACCCCAACCCCTGCCATAGTGGTGACTTCAGCAGTGCTTCTGGAGAATCTGTACTCTTCCTGAGTAAAGCAGTTAAGTCACATTTTGATCCCTACTGGTTGTCATTTTGGTTTTCCTTCCAATGGGTTGTGAGAGAGGAAATGGATGACAGAGGTCACGTCAAGTTGCTGTTAACTCACTTGTCTTCTCTCATCACTTTCCTCTACTTAGTGAGGACAAGCAGAATTGCCTAAGGTAAAGTAATTAATATGTTATATGCCAGGACTACTACGATTTTTTCTCCCTCGGCATCATTGCTTGGATCTTCCATATCACTTCAGCTCCTCAATTTCTGATTCCATTGTATCAGTCTCCTTAAGCCAGCATCATCCCACTTACTTTCACTTTCCAACTGCTATATTTCAGTCTCAGTATCAACTCTCTCATTTTTATGTTTTTATTTATTTAATGAGAGAAATAGGGAATCCTTTTTTTTTCATAGATCTAGGGGGAGTTTCTTTTCATTCAAATATTAACTAAGAGGTCAATTTGTAACGTAGCCTCTTCTGAAAACGTTAGCATCCTTGTAACACATACTGCACAGTGTGATAGGAAGTTTATCCTACGGGAAAAAACCCTGAATACTAACATCAGAATGGAACATTGTGGGAATGGGTTACTTTTCACCAGCTCATAGTTGTTTGATGTAAAAGCTAGGAGACAAGGAAGTTGTGAAATTGTGCTTTGCTGACACCCAGGCAGTAAATTATTGCCACACTTTTTTATCATCATATTGCCCAAATTATGTTGCCCAAAAGTGCAAGTTGCACATCCTGTATCTCATTTTGGCAATAACAAAAGCATGGAGGAACACCTTTAACTGAACTATTGTGATGAGAAATTTGTTTTGAATTGGAGCCTATGTCTTTAGCAGGGATAGGGCTATAAAGTTGTAGTTTTCCATTTGCTTTCCTGAAGTCACAAACTACTTGCTGTTGTACTATAAAACTTTAATACTTTGTATCTCCAGTAAGGTACCTCTAGGATGTTCAGAAGAAAGAGTATCTGTGTAAATTTGGGAGTTTCCTCCAGAAAATACTTAGGATATGGAATTTGCAGCTTTAAGAGTGATCAAACAATATAACATGGTGATAAGTCCACATTCCCTCAGTCCCAGCTTTACATCAGTAAGTGCCTCGGGATGATGGCATTTCTGTTGTACAGTTTTCTATCTGCTTCATTTGTAAACAATTCCTCCAATCTCAACACATGCAACCTACAATATTGTTTGTCCAGTGAGCACATGAACTATTGCTCTTTGGCAACCTACTGGCTGTTCAATTAATTGTGGCTTTAGATTTATTACCTGTATGGCTATGCTTGAGAAGTAACAATCTATCCACTAAACTTTATTAATACAAAAAGCCTACACTAGTCAATACTTTACATTTTAATAAACAAAAGACCCATCTGTGCCACCTCTCTATTTTACACATATATAACTTTTCTGCATAGTTTGTCAGAGTTTCAGTAAGACCTATAGGCTATTGAGGCATGAGTTTGGGTCTACACAACCACCAAGTGCAGAATAATAGCATTAAAAGGGCCTGGATTCATATAATGAGTTGAAATCAATTGGAAGAAAAGAGCCATGCTCATTAAGGAAAATGTTGGCTCCTTATAACTTAAAATGAACAGTTACTGTGCTACAATTACAATACCTTTTCAGAGATGGAAATATTTTCTGCATACGACCTCATAAGAAGTTCACATTTGTCTTTTCAGTTCTTAATTTAAATGTACTTTACATGAGATCTTATGGTACTCCTAAATTTTATAAAACCTTTTTGACTTATATTGCAAGACAACATAAAATTTAATATTTCATTGGGAAAATGCTGCTAAAAGAAAAAATGACTATGCTATAAATTTCCACATGAATGTTCACAAACGTGAGAACTTTTTCTATCAGTGCATAGTAAAAACTTGCATTTTATCAAGCAGTCTTGCTCCTTGAAAAAGTGTATTTGATGCCAAGATTAAACATAAGTTTATTTTTCATGTAGAAGGCCTTGAGAAAATAGAATATCATCGAGCATATTATGATTTTGAAAGTTATTCATCCTTCGTGTTCATAGCTTTAAATATTTGTAACTCCCAAGAATTTTAAGAAGTGGAGCTCATTACATATGACCTGTCTTTCAGTGGAACCTGCAGGACTGCCACAACCATTGAATTCAATACCAGTTTCAGGTATTACTTCCACATGTCTAATATTTGTACCTCTTCTGGTTTAAGTTTGTAAACCATAATCTCATGTGTAATTTAAATCAGTGTTTTCTGGAAGTTCATAAATATGTATTTGATGCAAGGGATAGACCAGAACTCAATCCCAAGATGCTGTTCGGGCTAAGTGGAATCTCCTTAGGAACCGCTTCAAAGATCAATTCCTCTTGTCCATAAAAAATAAGTTTAAATTGTCTTCTATGAACCTGCTGTTAGCAATTGTACTGTTACATTATGTATGATTCTTTGGCTGCTCATTGCTTCAACAAACTGCACAGTGCTCCATTAGTGATTTTCAATTTCATGCTAAGCTTTGCAATTTATTAGTGTTGTTTAGGCTAATGTACTATTATTTTGCATATTTTATATCATATTTCATTTGCTATTCATATGACCTAACAGTTAAGTATTGGGGATCAATAAGCCCTCTAAATGTTGTCATATTCATATTAGGAAAAAGAGGAAAATCATGCAGGCAGCCCAACACATAGTCAACTAGGATGAAGTGGGGTTTTTTTAGCAATTTACAGGTTTCCCTCCAGTTTGTCTACAGATTTGACTGCAGGTTTCCAAACAATGGCATAATGGCCAGATGCACTTATTCATGAAAATAATTTGGTTTAGTAATGATCCCCTAATTGTAGTTACCTGGACCCTGTTCATGTGGATTCTTTGCCAGTGTGTTGTCTCTCTGTATGTAAATACCAAGATTAAATTCAGCTTAAATACCACCTACTTTCAATAAGCAGGTGCAGTTCCACATTTATTTTGGTCTTAATTTTGTCTTTCCCAGAGCTATGCACTGATTCAGGAAAGGAAATATTAGTCTAAGGAAAATGTCCCTCCAAAGCTTTTTAAAACTTAAAAATTTTGTGTGGTCAGTTGACATATGTGGTAGAAACATGTGAAAATTCAACAAGCAGCAATTCAAATTTTCAAATTCATTTACTTCAAAACTTATGGAGTCCCTTTTCTTAAAATGCAGAAAAAATGCAGGAAGCTATAGAGCTACAAAAATAGACTTTTGAAAGTATTAATAAAGTGATTTGAAGTGTTCATGGAAAATATGTATGTAAACATATGTCAGGTTTACTAAAATATTAATGCAAGCAAGGAAAAAAGGGTCAAGTATCTTACTGGTACATTGCATATAGGGAGTAGGACTTAAATTTTGAATGCTCCTGAGGACATGGATCAAGGCACTAATGACTGCTCAGTAAATATTATAGTAGAATCTGCATATAAGAGATTTATAAAGTATTGATTCTCCTGTTTTCCCATTGAACATTTGCCTTTTGTATAAAATTTAGCATGTGTACTTTTCAACACTGATGCAATAATTTTTTTTAAAAGGCAAGAGAGGTATTAGTTGATAAGCAATAGTTAACCTTACAAGGTTCTACTATTTTCCATGATTTAGATATTACATCTCAAATGCTAAAAAATCTAAGATATTTATTCATATTTAGCAAATGAAAAAATTAAGACCTAGTTACACCTAGAAACTTTGCATTTCCCCCATGACTTCAGCAGCAGTGGAACCTGCAAGTGATTTTTGGATAAAATTTTGTAAATAATGAAAACTGACTTTAGTATGTTCGTGTTTAAAATCTCTACATTTATAATGGAAATCAAACATGCTTACCTTCAACCTAAAATGTTTTTCCAAAATCAGTCTGTTCATCAATGTCCAAAAACTGTGTTATAAAGGAAACCTTAAGTTGATTTGAAGGCCTAGGATTAGCAGGAGGCAGATTTAGTTGCTTTTTTGAATCACCAAGTGCCAGATTCTCCTGCCTGGGGGCTTTGGGGAGCTTTGCGTCCCCAGCTGTGGGCAACCAACACAGCCACACAGCCCCAGAAGATCTGCAAAATCCCAAGTACCAACAAGTCTCCACGCGGCTGATAAGAAATAAGGCCTTTTCCTCAAAACTCAATTTATCTACAAAGTATTTCTGATTTGGCACTTCATCACAGTCAAATTAAATTGAATCTAACTGTGTCTAGGTCAGACTTGTGTACACACACAGGTACAGAATTACAGATACATAAGCCCAGTATCTTCAAAGCTGTAACTTGAAAGTTCATTAGTTGTTATTTATCGGCATTTTAGTACTAGACTTTCCAGATCCGTATGTTTCCCATACTGATATATAGAAATGCAACAGGTACACAATGACATCAGTAGTAAAATCTCAAACTACTTTCCTTGATATCCCTGTCTTCCCCATTTAGACAGCCAGTCAGAGCTTCTTGGCATGTCAGTGGCTTCTTTCTCTGTCAACATATGGAGAAGATAGAGCTCCTTTCTACATTCCCCTCTGACACACGCAGCCCTCGTTGTACCCATCTGGATTTGCACTTACTCCTCGTAGACACCTAGCACATTTCTTTCCCAGGGCCAATGTAGGGAAAGTAGTGATGCATCACCGTGTGCCAAAATTCCCTCATGACAGCTAACGAGACCAAAAGTTTCCTTCATAAGGGAAGGGTTTTTTTCATGTCATGGTCTAAACCAGACATGTTTTTTTCATGTCATGGTCAGAAGATGGCCAGGACAGCATTAAGTGAGATTAATGTCCTATTTATAAAAGGAAATACTTTCTCAAAATCTGTGGATAGCAGCAAGAGCTGCAGCTTTGTCAGACTACAGAAAGGGTTACAAGTGTTATGGCTATCACAATAATTGTATTTGCAGTAAATTCTTGGTCTAAACGAGGCACTGTTAAACTTACGTAAATATTAAGAATATCTGCAGTGATTAAAGATCTGCTTTAAAGGATTATTTTGGTTGTTTACTTTCTCTTTTGGTGAAAAATATATACGCATATGTAACAGTGGTCAAATAGATATAGGCCATTAATGAAAAAGTAAAGCAGGCATCTGTGCTGAGAGATAAATGGTTGTGGTTCACAGCACTAACAATCTCTGCTGATGCAGCTGGTAGAGATCGTAAACCCCATGATGAAAATATCTCCATATCCATATTATGATGCTCTGTAGCACTGCAGGCACAGATGGCAGAACTTGTAAGTTCTCTCAGAAACATAGTTATGGTTCACAACATTTTCAGATTCTTCTGAAAGAGCAAATATGGCTTGTAAGCCCTGAGGAGAAGTTGATGGCACTTACAGACTATGCCAGTTCAGGTGGCAGACCTCGTAGACATTGGGAGAAAAAATAACTGTGATTCACAATGCCTGTCAGAGAAGTGCTAGCGTTTGCAAGCTCTGATGACGCAGTCAGCAAAGCAGAGTTTTGGCATGTTTATTTCAGGATGACATCTGAAAAAAGGTGGGGAAAAAAATCCCCACAATGCAATAAAATGTCTCATATTTCTGGTTAGACATCTCAGGAAGATAAAAGACTAAACCAGTCTTCTTAGGACTTCACCTGTCAGTCCTAGGCAGTCTCATTAGTTGTTCTTGTACCTTTAACAACACATTCAATAGAAAATTATACAGAAAAGCTTCATTACGTTATGCAGAATGGCAAGTTACATAAGATGTAAATGAAAGAACAGTGCCCTGTAATTAGGTGTTCTCATCTAAATAATTTGTTTAGAGGTAAATACATGGATAGTTGAGTACCTTTTGAAAAAAAAATGGCCACATCAAATGTCATTTATTTCTTTGAGAATTATTCAAAAGACTTCTATTAACTTCATTGGCTTCATTGAGAATCGAATAGCATCTGCAATGAGATGACCTGTAAGTTTAAAAATACTTAATTTTTCTCCACTTAGCCCTCACGTTTTTAGGAACTATCCTACAATCATTTCTTTCTTAGTTATTTAGGTAATATTTTGATGTGAACAGATACTTAAAACTGTGATTAAGATATGTAGTTGAGTCACCAGTACTTCCTGGTTTGTAGAGCAAGTTCAGAAGACTATTGAAGGCAAAAATGAGTAAAAACCGCTGCAAAACCAGGGGAAAGCCTCTGGGTTGTGCAGTATTGCTGTGCCAGCAGACTTTACTACTTGAGTGTTACCCAAGAGCAGATGCCTGCCAGTTAGAAGCACTGAGGCAGGAACTGTTGTATATGGTGTGAGAAGAGTAATTTTGATAACTTGGTCTTCTTGAGTACCTAGAGAGATACGAAAATTAAGTACCTGTGACTTAACAAGTGCTACTTGCCATGCTAGAAGAAATATATGTATGTTTTAATGAAATGATTTGCAATATATACATAACACTTTTTATGTATTTCTATGTTTATTTAAAATTTGTATAAATGCCTGTACGGACCAGTGGTAATGAGCACTGATCTTTAACTAATAGGGATGCACAAGCAGATATTATAAATTTTTTTCTGATTTTCTTTCGTGTGTGGAGAACAACATCTGAGTGATCTAGAGCCTTTCTTGCAGCTAAAAATAGATTGAAAATAAAAGCAATTTAGACCATTAAAACAGTTGAAGTAACTGAATACTTAGTTACGATAATTATTTAACATTAAAAAAAAAAAAAAGCAAGGAAAAAACCCAAAACATGCCCCCCAAAAAAACAACTCCACAAACCAAAACAATAAATAAATGAAATGAAGAGTTACAAAATATGTTCCCTGGAGGTAAAAAGATTAAAATAGGCCACAAGTAGTACTGGCAAATATTGATTGCCACAATGCCAAAAGAATTCATCTTCAAGTTCAAAATGTTTTTCTAAACTTTAAATCAAAACTTGCTGTCAGGGAAATTGAAAATTTTGAAAGGTAAATGTGAAAATATTCGTAGCATGTAGAAAATAATTTCTTTTTTGATTTCTAAGAGACATTATTTTCTATCTTAGATGGAAATATTTTTAAATTTTTTCAGCCTTGACTCGACCTTTATTATTATTACACAGTTTATATGTTGTTAGAAAAATACTGTGAAAGTTAGGATGCATTTTATCCTTTCATCTTTAGTTTTTCTGGCTTATTTACAAATGTTTAAGTGATAATGTGTCAAAATGCTTGGCAGATACAACCTTCCATATTTACATTCTGGAGATAAAATTCTGTCCATGTTCAGAGGTACAGATTTTTGAGACCCTACTGGTCTTCTTCTGTGTGCTTTATAAAGCATGACAGTAGGATAACCTCCTTTCCACTTCTTCCACTAGAAATCTATTTTTAGATTCAATACAAATCTAAAAGCAGCACTTTTTGGGGCTTGAAGGAAAGGTGTTCAGAGCCACTGGTATTGGGGTTTTGTATAACACATCCAAACCCAAGTTGAGGTAGATTTCTTCGTCCTTTCCTGTGTGACTAGAAAATTCAAATGCAAAACAGAATAAACTGAAATTTATTATCTATGGCAGAGAGAGTTTATTCTCTGTTGCTATTTTAACTAATACTATGTAACCTGAATGAATTGATAGAAGAGTAAATGCATCACTTGTCTTCTGCACAGTGGTTGCTGCCAGATAAAGATGGATTTTCATTCATTCTCTGAAAGATACTCTAATGCTTTAATTTTTGCTCTCAAATAACATTTATTCATATATTATTATCATATAAAATTGTAATATTATTAAGGGCTAGAGACAAATAAAAAGATAGTAAAATATGTTCACATATTGTTTTCATATGAATGTGCCATCTTATTAAGAGCCAATGAAAAAAAAACACTTGGCATTATTTCCCAAGGCAGTGTTCAGGATTTCACAAAAATTTCAGTTGAGTTAGTATATAATACTACTCAAGTATAGCTCAAGTACTAATTAATATATTTTTGCAAAAGCCATGTGAGCACATTAAGTAAATATTATTTTCTTCTTCTCATATATGTGGAAATTGAGGTATAGCAAGGTTAAATGGCATGTGTAATGCATAATCAAGATATTTAAGTCAAGTTGTTGCAACATATTTCCAAACATTCCTTTGACATTCCAGAGGAAATATTTGTAAATGGAAATGCCTCTTGTTACTGAGTCCTCTTTCTATGATAGTCACTACCCTCAACTCTAAAAGATCTCCAGGGGGAAAGATTAATTAGGTTTCAATTATGCTACAGAAAAATATGCTTTACATACTTACCATCTGAAAAGCATTGTGGTTTTTCTCTAATGTGTTTAAAAATTCAAAAATATTTTTAAAAGCCACTTTAAAAGTCAAGCCAAACTCAGACTAATGGAACATGGTGTCATCATTGAAAGTGATGTACTCTCTATTCTTCCAGGCCTTCCTGTATGATATTACACATATTGTTTTAATTTTCTGTGAATCATTATTTAAATTTTTCTAGGAGATTAATCAAACGAGTTGATGGATGTAGAGGACACTTCTGCAGCTTTGCATGGCTTTTTAAAAGAAACTAAGTTCCAAATCTGAAACATTAGGAAAGCACCCCCAGTTATTCTTGGTTCTATATTTTAAAGTTGTAGTTTGTCTCAACATTTTATTAGCACTTGCATTTTCTCACAAAAATCTGATATTTCAGTCTTTTTCTCAGGAGAGAATTTGGCTTCTAGGCATTTCAAGTATATATTGTTAATTTTATGACATTGAAGCAAGGTTACAGAAAGGATGCTTCTGAGCTTTTTTCAGTTGGAGTTTTAGTTTATCGGTGTTGTGGGGTTTTTTTAAAAATATGTGTTTGGAGATTAGTTTGAAATACCCCCTCTTAAGTCCTGTCTTCAGTAGAACCACAAGTGAAACAGGAGGAAACAAAATATTTTAGGATTAGCTTAAAGAAAGGTAGGCTAGTCTAGTTGAGTAAAAGAGCATTGTAATACTTTTGCATGGGGATTTATTCTGTTTATCACTGAAGAATGCACCCAGAGTTTACAAGACTGACTTAGCGTCTGTATTTTAGTTTGGTCTTTTTCAAAATTCTGCACCAGGCCTGGCTGATCTTTTTGTTCCCCAAACAAACACATTTATCTGTTCTTGTTGTGGCTTGAAGCTTTTCCCCTTCAACAATTTCATGTCTTTATTACTCACCTTACCCAAGGGCTCACATCAAACTTTTCCTGTTCATCTGATATGCTTGACATTATTGGAATCTTAAAT
The DNA here is from genome assembly GCA_013400975.1 of Atrichornis clamosus. Lineage (NCBI taxonomy): Eukaryota > Metazoa > Chordata > Aves > Passeriformes > Menuridae > Atrichornis > Atrichornis clamosus. Next base: position 125,670 of record WBMZ01013429.1, on the reverse strand, counting down.
TATTGTTCATGTGACAATGCTGAAGTTCAGAACCTTTCAGTCTCTTAGAGGGGTCAACACACTGGTATGTAAAACCAATGCATAGACATTGAGTGGTTTTGATTTGTTTTAAGTAGGTCTCTAATCTCTGCAGATAATGAGTGTGCATTTGTCACAGAAATTCAGTTCCAGCCCAGATCACAAGACTTTAGAGTAGAATTTTTTTCTGTCATAAAAAAGAGAAAGACGTTTGTTATGTCTTGATTAAATCATAGGCTTCTTTGCTTTAGTAATCAGCAGTAAAGGTCTTGTTCATTTCCAAGCAGTGCAATATCATTGGTAGAGCAATTTTAATAGAAACAATACATTCCCTTTTTTAAAAATGGTTGTGTTAAATTTTGTTATTGATAACCTCATCCAAAAAGGGAGTGAGTAATCTAAAGACCGACTGAAATAAGTAAGTAAAAGATTCCCAGGAAGCATTGTGTGAAATAAATACTACTTGAAAGAGAGGCAGGTTGTTGTGAACATTTGGGACCTTTTGGTTATGCAGGTCATTATCTGGAGCTGTAGTATAGAGGTCAGCCAATTTAAGTAGAGTTTTATGAACGCTGTCTGAGAGCTTAAAAAGTTGAGGTACACTAAAAGTCCTGGAATTAATATACTGCAGCATGTTCAATGAAAAACCCCACTCAAGTCATTTGCAGAACATTGCAGATCCTTCAATTTTACAAAAATATGAGAGAATAGGATAGAATATTTAATTTCAATTGGAAAAGATCTACAGTAATCTAACTGCCCTCCCATTTCAGGCCTGTATGAAGTACATTAATTTGTATTTTTTTCATTAAAAAATCCCCACCCTTACCAGTGAAAACATCCAGCTAAGATTGGTGCCGCTCTTATCAGTACTGGACAGTTCTGTTTCCTTTACACAGAGGACTCTTTATTTTTATTACAGCAAATTTCAAATTTTCTATTAGTTGCTAGGAGAGTTCATCTTTATATTCTTGTTAAACTCTAAAATTCTTCCCCCTCCAGGAGATGTAGTTGACCCCTTCTGCCCCCATTACTCTGAATGTACAACCCCTCACTTCCAGAATGCCTTCAAAATGTCAAATCACCAAATTGCATCCTGGCTGGTTCACTCTTTTAATTGCTGGAAAATTTTCTGAATTTTCTGTAGAATTTTAGCATGTTTTAATCTTGAACAAAATTAAAATTGTAAAAAGCATTCTTTTATGCAGTTAAATTTCATTACTGGAATACAGGCTGCCTCTCTGCACCTGTGGGGTTACCCAGCTTCTTCCACCCATGAGCTGAAAACTGGTTCTTCCTTTTGTTATCTGGAGACAGGCAGGACAATGTAATACGACTTTTTTCTACTTTTGTGTAACTTGTTAATCTTTTATAAGTTTTCAGCCTTTATATCTATACTTAGTATATTCTGTCCTTTCCAAATTGCTATTTCCCTTTTCTTATCATTCGGGCCTCTTAAGGCACTTAAATGAGTGAGCCAGAAAACGTAATTGAACTTATACAGGATGAAAAAGACATGACAACAAGATAGGGTATATTGTGAGTCTGTATGTGGAGTTATTGTAAATGTCTTATCTGTAACTGTAAGGAATGGTAAAAATTTATTTATACTTGTAAATCTAAATATTTGTTTTAAACCTTGCAGCTCTTAAAAATATAGAAAATCATGTAAAATTTTTCCTCATTTTAGCCAGAAAACATTTGAGAAAGTTACTTTGCAGTGTCTGTTTATTTTCTCATTGCTTTAAGTCCAGAAAAAGCATTCATTTTTCTGTAACTTAGTTTTATGCCAAATTTTTTTGAATAGTGCATTGAAGTTGAGCCCACAGAATGGTATATATTTTGTGGAAATGGGACAGCTCAGAAACTACAGATCAAAGGAAGATATTCTTCCTTATATTAAATGTGAACCTGCCATTTGGATACTGAAAATTAAAAAGAGGGAACGACAGTTCTGGGGGTGAGCTTAGCTGTATCAGGTCACTGCTACAATATTTTTAGTACTTTGTTCAGGTCAGCAGAATCCTCTTCTATTACAAAAGACCTTCTGCAAAGCCAAATACCATAAAAATTCGGTGGCAAACAAAGACAGGTGTTCAGCCCATCTGCTTGAGGTATCTAACTTAAGGTGTGTGTGTAAGTTGGCCTTGCTAAGCTGTCCACAGTCAGTGGAGAGAGGGAGGCGGCTCTAGGAGCTGGTTCAAGCGCTCATACTCTGTACGGTGGCACAGCCTGTCTCTTCCTGTGGCTGCCTGCGGAACCTGGCTCCCGATTCAGAAACCTAAAGTTAAATGCATAAATTAGATGTTGTGAATACCAAAAAGAGTACTTTCTGACTTAGTTCAGATCTATGTTGTGTATGTGTATATTTTAGCCTTTTACTTACGCCTGACATAAAGGTAACTGTGGTAATTTAGAGATTATTTTGTCGTTAATGTTTTTGTATAGAAAAAATTATGTCAATGGAGAATATTTTTCAAATATTAGATGCTTTTATATATGGTATCTTTCTCTTGTGCTAACAAAATAAGAAGTAAGCCAAAAACCACTAAGCTATGGTTGATATTTAATAACAAAGAAAGAGGAAATAGATGTATTTTCAAAGTCTGGTGGAGTTAACATGGGTTTCTTTGACAGATTGCTTTACCAGGCAAGTTATTTTATTTCAGAGCATACTGGAAAATCATGATGAACCATCTGATGAGAAAATTTTCATTTAAATGTTCCAATGAAAAAAGTCACCTTTTTCTAGGGAAAATTTTTGTCAAAGTTTATCACAGTCCTGGCTGATCTTTATTCACTCAGAGTATGCTATGCTCAGGTTATTTTACTTATGTATCCTTATGCAGATTGTGCATAAGGAATATCCTTAGAAATGAATTTTAAAACCCCAGCTTGTGCTTCTGTCCCTCAGTTATCCAAACTGTGTGACATCAGGGATACTACCTTGAGAAATTACAGATGGCATGATGATTATGGATATGGTTGCTGACTGATCATCAGTCACAGTTTATTTCATATGGGTGTACACAATTTGCAGCATGAATCAAAGCTCTTTGGTATGGAACAGCTCTTCCTAAAAAACGTCTTCTGAAGAGCATTACAGCCTTGTTGAGCATCATCTGCTGTGCATGAATGGAAACACTGAACGGCCACACGGCCTCCGGCAGTTCAGAGTGGTCAGAGGATCACTGGGCTATCACATACTCATAGGAAAGCTATTGGCAAAACACGTTAATTTAAGAACTAGCAAATGCACCAAATGCAAAGTCTCTCTCTGGACACAGAGAACCTCTTGTATTTTTTTTCCCATCCATTTGGCAATAAATGATAGTGTATGAATCTAATTTGCTATTAAATTGCAAGTAAATTGTTGCTAAATCGTGACATAATGGTCTTTTATATCTTTCAAACAACTTCTGTGAGATAAAATAAGGTTTGTACATTTTTGTGGAGACAATGTAGTGTTTCATTATTTCTTTCCAACATATTTAATAATTGTAGTAATTTTAGGTAAATGAACCCCAAGTAAATTACTCCCAGTGGTATTATTGCTTACTATTCCTCTAATTTCTAGTTCTTTGCCATTTGCAAAGGATTATCTACATATGAAACAATGAATAAGTACCCCATGCAAAGATTTTCTTTGAAATGGGGTGAGGGGGGCTTAAGGCTTCATTTTCTTCTTACGTGCCACTTGAATTCAACTGCTGTGGACCCTGTCCAGCTGATCTTCAGAATTAGTTTTGGAGAAAACCTTTTTTTTTTATTATTTTAAGGAAGATGATGCTATTTCACCTTAACAGATACCAAAATTCCTTTCACTTTAGCAGTTTCTACTAGGAAAAAGGTACAAAAGTCCAGAAAACGCACAAGAGGCAAAGTTGCTAATCTGTTAGGAGCTTATCCATCCTCTTTCCCCACAAAATATTGGTATTTTGTCTTTAATAATGGACCTTATTTTCATATGTAGCTTCAGTTTTGGTCTCTATGGCTAACATTTTTACACAGATGATAGGAAAATTTTACCTTTTTTACCAAATGAATTTGCTTTCAAATTTCCTAAATATAAGTAAAGTTAAAAATTTTAATTGAAATACATCATTTGTAAATCTTCTTAGGGTGTAGCTCATTTCTAAAAAGCTCAGTATAATCTTCCTGTGTAGTTACAGAGTTGTAGATTCCATTCTTCACGTATGTTCTCACCTTTTTTTTGACCTCTGATTTGGCTCCATGGCTAACCTGCTATCTGGCAGTGGGGAAGAAAGGCAGTGAAGCAGTTCATTATCGTGTTCAGCAATATAAACAGCCATAAGATATCTCGTTCATTATATTGGGTACCGAAAATCTATAATCATCAAAAATTCTATAATTCAATTCCAAGTTTTGCCTCTTTTGTTCTCTTCTGAGAACATGTGAGAACAAATCTGAGAACAGAGCATGGTGCAAAAACTTCTTCTGGTTTGGTGGAGGGTTTTGTTGGTGTTGGTTGGATGGCTGGTTGGTTTAGTTTGGTTTTGGTTTTGTTGGGGGAAGGGTGTTCTGAAACTCAGTTCATTTTCTATGGAGAAACCAAAAATACTAGTACACTTAGGTCAAACTCAGCTGTTGTATAAAGATCACTAGCTCAAGTTTAAATCAAGGAAAATTTCTGTCAATCGGAAAGGAAAATGCTTTAAATGTTAGGTCAAAATCTTACTCATTTCAAGGTTTAATTAGACTTTTACTACACATTACTAATGAGGTTCATAAGGATTTTAAAATTATTCTTTTCCCTTCCAACTCATTAGAAAATGTCTCTCCTGTTTCTGGATGAAGAATTGGCCATTTTGAGCTATGCATCTATTATTCTTAAATTGGAATAAAGAAGCTCTCTGTTTCAAAATCTTAGTGTGTAGTCATAGACAGATACAGAAGACACTTGAGCACTTTCACCGTTGCATCTGTGCACATAAAGCCCACGTTCACTTTCAGTAAGCTTCCATGCCACTCTGGGGCTTTGATGTTCAAAATAATCTTCAAAGCAATTAATGGATTCATTCTTAGCTAAATAATGAGAACTAATTTTGATGTACATTCTTGTTGTTCTCCCATAAAGTAAAACAGGTTATCAAATCCAAATTAAAAATAAAAGGTCCAAAATCAAGGCGATCTGTCCATAGAAAGAGCAAAAATCTGGGTAACAGCAGATGTGTCTAGAGCTTTATGAACATCTTTGAAAAGACATTTCCATCATAAACACTGTTGTGATATCGTGACAGCTCTTTTCACCTAATAAATCCCTACCAGAAAGAAAATAAAGGAAAGCAACAAGTCTTTCAGAGACTGGAGGAAAATCTGGAGGCTCTTTGCAATGCACTGGGGACTTGACTGTCACTGTTCATTTCATGTAGAAGGAGCTCAAATATTTCAGTAAGGGTAGCTGTCTTTAAAAGCAGTGACTTACTGATTTTATCACTAATATGGGATCAGTCACAATAAATTCTGACTGAGACTTAAATTATAGCCCATTATTCTTCTGTGAAAGGGGAAAATGTTAGTTAGATATTATGAAGAGCATGTCCTTTACAAAGTAAGCAATAATAGGTTTTTCCCAAAGCAAAAAGTATGTATAATCATACCATTGGATGCAGCCATTTTAATTTGCATATGGCTTTCTTGGGGCCAATAGCATGTTATTACTGGCATTAAAAAAAGAAAGGCAAAAGAAGAAAGAAGGAAAAGAAAGAACTTCATCATGGAAGGAGGAGACAAAAGTTTGGCTACTGGCAGAGTGTTTCTGGCTTCATGAGCACAGCAAGCAAAAGAATCAAAGAACCTTGCAATCTTCTTGTAAGACTACTGTGATTCAAAAATAGAAAATTTTGAGGTAAGACTTCACAGAAATAGGTGATTAACTGCAGGAGTTTCACCTTTTTATTCTGTGCTTTTGGTCTCCTAGACAAGTACAGCCCAACCTTGCTTAGTCAAAATCCTGTCCCCTGACGTTGTGTGGTCTGGTGCACATATCTTATAGGACAGTTATGTGGTAAATCTGCATTTGGTCACATAATGAGAAATTAAATGTAAGATGGTTGTGAAAAACACATCATTCTTCTCATTGTCTGTGGTAAGAAGACTCAGGAAGGAGGATGCCCAAGAATGAACTGTAGGTCAGATTGTTGTGGCATATCAGATGGAAAATGCAGAAAATATGAGACAGGCACTCCTCTCCTACAGAGCTTGGTCTAGTGTTTTGAGTGAGACAAAGAGATGAACTGAGTGAGAAATGCACATTTTTGATAAATCAATATCCCTATTTAAGTCTTGCTGGAGACCTTTTTCTGACCTGGATGAAATGCGAATAAGGTCTTGAAAAATGAAATTCACCTGGAAGTAACCAGTGGTTACCAGTCTCTATCAAGCTACTCGGACATCAAGCTGTACTTTAACAGTATGTTTAGTCTTGTATTCTGACTAGACTCAGGAAAAATCTTTCATTTTTGCGGTCCAGAGGTAATCATGGATGCATTATTCAGCAAAGACGATTCAGAGATTTTGAGGCATAATATCATAGAGAAGAAAAGTATTATCAATCTTGCAAACCAGGTGAGCAAAAGCAGTGAAAATTAAGGGAGATCATTATAGAGGCCCTTCTTTGAGGGCCTTTATATTACTGCTTTTGTTGAGATCAGGATGTGTGCTTTTGAATTAAGTCTCCTGATCAGTCCTGCCCACTGTTCAAATTTGGTTCATATTCAGTATCTATTCAGTATGCCTGAAATGAATTAAAACTAAACTAGAAGATGCACCAAAATGCAATTCAGTCCATGGAACTAATCTACCTCTACTTCTGAGAATTGCCTCGTCGTGTACATTAGGACATGGGCACCAACAGTTTGACTGTGTAGTTTTCCTTCTGTTGGGCTATTTTAATTGCTGGTGATACTCAGAACCTTTGACAACAGCTGGAGCAATGCCCCCTTAATATACATACAGTAATGGATTTCTTTGGCTGCTATGAAGTGCTTCCTACATCAGTGAGCACAATGTATCAAGTTCTGCCATGTGGTTTTCATCCAACACATGGTACAAAACAAACATCAGGAAAGATGTGTCCCACACTAGAAGAGTGTGTGACTCAAGCAATGCACAGAATGTTCAACATGAGTAGGAAGCATAATGTTCCCTATCCAAGATAAAGAGTCATTTTGTAAAATTGCTATAGCCTAAAGCATGGTGCCATGAAGTAGAACTTCTTTCTTTTATTTTTTGTTAATCCAGATGTTTCACCAGTACTGTGATTCTGCTGCCACCTGTGAATCCTGAAGCTATCACAGAAATGAATCATCCCTGCAATGTAGCAATGTCTGCTGTTATGACAATGGGAATGAAAAATCTTCCATTGACTTTGGAGTCTTTGCAATGTCACCCACATTGCTCCTCTGCCAAAGTAAATAGCAGAACTGAAGCAATATAAGAAATTAAATTTAAAAAAAGAATACTTGAAGTGCTGAACATGCACCCTGAAATCCAAGAGTAGTGTGTCAGAGTATATACTACATATCATAGCAATTACCAGAATCAATAGATTAGATATTATGTGTTACGTGATAACCATTTCTTAGTAGTACACACATTTAGATTTTCATCATATATATATAGATGTACTCTGACTTTCTTATGTAAGTTTTGTAACATCATGAAACAGTCACCAACTAATTAAATTCTAGGTAGCAAGAGGTACAAGTATATTTAAGAATATTACAGAGGTTTACAAACCTTGATACTTGTCAGAGAATGCCATTTTGTAAAAGAGTAAATAATTGATGCAAATGAATAAATGGTACGGTATACTTACCTTAAGTTCCATGAGATAGTTATCACATGAGACATTATAGCATGTGTTTATGGGTAAAAAAGGAACCAGCCACCAGCAGGCAGGCTTGTAGCATTCTGTCCTTAAAGGACATTACATGTTATATAGGTATTTCCAGGTACTCATGTGGATTTACAGTTGGTACAGCGATCTGAATTTCACCTGGTTGTTTATGAGCAATCACTTACAACCAGCATTTGGACCAGCCCTGTCACCCACTTAGCTGCATGTTTAGCAGTAGCAACAACAGCCAATCTCAAATTTGCGGAGTAATAAACAGTAACTCAAACTCCCACATAGAAAATTGGGGAAATTAAAATTGTCTGTCTGTTGCTCAGTCAGCTAATTTTCTCTCCTTGCAAATATGAATCAGATGGCTTAGCCAAGAGTACTTTATTGAAAGCAGAAACAAAAAGAACAGCAGGGAAACATACAATATCTAATTACTCCATCCCCACCACGGAACCATAACTGTTTACTCTTCTGTTTGGTTTCTTGGTGAAGCAAGTGCTAGGCCAGCTGGCCGCTTCCTACCTCCTGCAGTAAAACCTCTCTTGCAGTGCAATTCTCAGGTTTCATGGTTCGGTCTCCTATCTAGCTGCACTCTTTTAGCTTGCTAGCAGATTCTGTTAGTTCATTTTCGCCCTTAAAAAAAAAAAAAATAAATATAAGGATCAACACACATTCCCCAGAACTCACTCACAGTGAACTTCCTGAACAGACTCTCTTGTCCATCCTTTTCACCATGTCTTTTCAAGCTTGCAGACACACTAGGTTTAGTTGTTCAAGACACTCACACGCTGTTGCAAGACCCTTGCAAGATGAAAATAGCTCCTTTTATTATTCTACCTAAAAATATGATGGTGGTTGAAATACACCATTCGTTTACATTAGAATGGTAAAACAACTTGAGAGAGAGAGATATATATATATTAAACTTTATGGTTACACTGCTCATCAAAATACATTTCCAGTCTATTGAACCAAATAAAAATCCATGTTTACTCCTGAAATATGAAAATTAAACCATGTAAGAATCTTAACAACCGAAAACATATTCCTGGTATTTTGAAAGAAGGAAAGTATATGGCAAATTCCAGTAGTCAATGTTGTCCCTTTCACAAATTATTCACAGCAAATCTAGCAGCCTATTCAGAGGACAAGAGGCAGCAATATTTGCTGTCACTTCTTGTTGCAGCATAGCCTTTCCTCGCTGAATGCCATTTTTAAATTGCAGACTCATGCAGCCCTTTACTTTTTTTCAAGAGGGTGAATATATGCATAATTAGCAGTATACTTCACTCAACATGCAAGATTTGAATGACTGCCTATAGTATATTAAAAGGTCTTTTAAACAAAGTGACTTTCCTAAACAAAAGTTATTTGTGTGACTGTTAAAATACAGTCTACAAATTTCACTATTTAAAAGGTAATGTCTGTGATTGATTTGGGCATGATGCCACTGCTTATTTTGTTTTGGCTTGATTTTTTTTACCCTTCTCCTGTCTATTCTGGCAAAAGAAAGTTTTTAACACAGCAGTTATCACTTTGTAAGGGAAAGATAAACTGAGTTCTCAGGAAGGCAGTTTTAGACCATTTTAGAAAGTGTTGCAATTCAATGGCAAATAGAACTGAGGGATTTGCAGTAGCAGGAGGTTTAGGAAACATATGATTGTAAATGGACAATGTGGTAATGTGGTTTAGGGGATGATAACTGTATTCATTTAACTGGTTAATATTTTAGTATTTTATCAGGCTTCTAAGTTTTTCTAAGGTTTTTAGTATTTTATAATGTTTGCAGATAGAAGGGTCCTACAAATTTTCATGTAAAATTCATAATATGATTTCTATGTTCCAACAATGCTTTCTAGGTCTTTTTATCAGAAAATTTTAGTTAGACTTTTATAAAGGAGCCTTTTTGTTTTCACATAATTTTCAGGTTGTCATGCTAGGCATTATGTATGTATGAGTGTCTTTGCTTTTCAGTTGAATTCAGAAATTTAAATAACGTTTGGGGATTCATTTGCCTATGACTTAGTCTATAAAATATATACTCTTGGATATAAACAAAACATATTTTGAACAGTGTAATTAGTATTCACTTGCCCTTAGTTGCATACTTAAAGATTTTAAAAATTAATAAATGTCCCATTCAAAATATTATGAGATAAAGTACCTACTAAATATATCACAAATATCATTGTTGCTATTTGTGATTGTCAGATTTGAATTTGCCAATGCAAAAAGCTCTTGATAATGTACCACATTTTTTCATGGTAGGCTGTAAACAAAGCCTTGCTAATACTATTGTGATCATATGTGTCAAATAAAACCTTTTCCACCCTCCAAGAATAATAGTTTAATAGTCTTTAGAGCCATATAATTTTGTCCAGAGCTATTAGTGGCACTTTATGTCATATAGTCATCAAATGCATTTCTATGAAAGAGAAAAGAATAAATATTTCATGGCTACAGCTTTTGAAGAACACTCTGTCTTTCAGTGTTGGGCTGGTCTTTCAACATATGTGCCAATCAGAAATGTTTAGCAGATGCAAAATGCATCTTGTCTCCTTGTCAGTGAAGAATGTAAAGATCGCAGGATGTATTTGAAATATTCATCACATAGGCAAAAATCTGAGCATTGCAAGGAACTGCTGAGCTCTGTAATCATAACTTATCTGTTTGCTCTTACCCCCTCATCATTGGCTCTAAACCAGTGAAGCATGTGGCTAGTCACGATATTTTGGTTACATAATATATCTTGACAATCAGTGACGGTATTTAACCTTGTGATCTTACATCTTTTATCTTACGACTTTCTTCATTTTGGACATGATATTGACTGAAAACATGTGTACATAATAAGCTTTTCAGGTTATTTCCACTCGTAATTAATTTTTGGTAAATAACTGCCTGCTTGCCATGTTTCTCTACAAGAGGAATATTGCTAATGTCTGTTGCATTCTGGTCTTCATCCATGGGCTAAAGTAGGATTGCTGAAAACTGGTAGAGTAGATCGTACGTGGTCTCTTCCAGCTACTCTACCTCTCAGCCAAATCCAAGGCTGATGTACTCAACCAGAACTCCAATGCAGTTGCATCACATCATATCAAATCTACTTTTAGCCCGTTTTACCATGTGAGAGGGTTTATGTGCACCATGCCCTGTGAATGAACCTGTGACCTGCTGCTGGAATCTCGACTAGCCACTCCATCACTGGGCACTGCTGGAAGCTATTAAATCTTGTGTTGCTTTATCTCAGTTAAATGCTGTTAAGTGAAAGGACTTTATTTTAAATGGCTGCTGTGTCAATGGAATTGTGTAAAGCACTAGCTCACAGCATTTCAGCTCTAACACTGCTCTGAAAAGTTGGGAAAATTGAAGCTTTAAAAAGAATTAAACCTTTGATTAAATGCATTAGTTTTTCAAAAAGAAAAGAAAGGTTGGATTCTCTTCTGTACTCCAAGTTCTACACTTTAAATGGTATTTTAATGTCTTTTTTAAGGCCTATTCACATTCTTTAAAATATGAAATTTCTTCATTGAGGCAAAAGCAATGCATTTCTAACAAAAATGTGATTCATTCCTTTATATTAGTGATTTATTATTACTAATACAGTTATATAGAAACAAGAAAATTTGAAATTAAGTGTAGAAAGAATGCTGAAATAAGTTTTTTTAGTGAAAACTATCCATGAAAAATTAACCACTGAAATAGTGTCTATGGGAAAATTATGTATGTGTGGAAAATGTGACACATCCAAATTTCTAAATCTCTGTTTTTCCTAAATGCAGATTTATCAACTAAAGTCAGCTTCTTATATTTTTCTAGCACCTGAAAGCAAGAAACCGTGGAGGAACAAAATTATTTCATGAGCATGACAAAGACAGGCCTTAAGCTTGCTTCACATCATACCTGTTTGTCTGCAGGTAACATGAGAACCTGAATATACTCTGCCCAATCATTTCTTAACTTTCAGAGAGCATTCTTAAAACTAGTGATTATTTCATTTAATTGAGAGTTGGAAGATCTGAAATACTTAATTCAAAATGGTTATGTAGTGATGCAGAGGGAAAGAATAAAAGGCACTTTCTTCATGGAAGATAAGAACTTTGCCAGCTGGGAAAGAAGGGACTTGAAAAATAGTAAGGAGAAATAACTGCCTGGAAAGGTATGGTACAGAAAGAGGAGATGCAGAGGCTGATTTTGAGTCTTGGCATGACCAGAAAGGCACCAAAAGCTCTATTAAATATCTAGACTGTATGTATCAAGCAGACAAAATCCAGGTGTAGAGAAATCTAGGATCTAAGGAAGATGTTTATTTGAAATGGATTTTGCTGATTACAGAATATATTAATTTAAATTGAAGTTTAAAGAAGCTGACTCTGAAAGAAGGCATGTGTGGCAGGAGAGATTTTCTGCAAGGACTTTGACAGAAAAGGATTTTCCTTTGGGGCAAGTGTGAATTTCTGTTGTGGCAGGAGAAAGTGAAGGGGCAGAATACTGAGTAAGCAGGTGGTAAAAGTCACCCTGAGACAAGGAGTTGAAGCATATCTGTAATTCATTACATACCCTGCATCAGTATCCTCAGTTGGTCCCCTCTCCCTGCACAAGCCTTCCCCCTTGCTGCATTCAGAAGCCTCTCAAATCCCTCAGCTGCCAGCACATATCACAGGCAGTAGATTTCTGTGCCACTCAGTCTCATTGGGCACAGTGCCCAACCTGCCAAAGCAACGCTCTGTGCTAACTTCTAGCAATTTATGGTTTTACTGCTTTCCTGCTAAGATCATTTTCCTTCATGATATTTGAAAACCCAGAACAGCCATTTGTGACTGTAACCCTAATATGCCATCAAACAAAAAAGCCCAAAACCTAAACCTGTGCTCAGTTAAATGAAGCTACATGATGTAACTCTTTTATTGGAGTTATTAATATCCATGTTGAATTTCAATTAGATGAATAGCTTTGCTAATATCTGGTCCTTCAATATCTAAAACTTTTTTTAAACATTATTCTGTTGAACACAGTGAATAAGAGATTGGAGTTTGTTTGTTGGGAAGCAAAAAGCAGTACTTTTGAGGCTGCCTTCTTTTATGGGAAATAGGAAGGACACTGAAAAGAAAACTGAGCTTTGCTAACTATACATGTGTTATGTTTTCTGCTGATAAAAAAAGTCTCAGACAATCCCCTTAGTGCTCTATCTTAGTCCTTGAATGCCTGAGAGCACAATTCTCTTATACAAGTGAACAATGGTAAAGTGATTCAGTATTTTCCTTACTGATTTAACAAGGAGTGACACTAATCAGTGGTTCATTAAATCTTTTAACACCAGGAAAAATAACTCTTTTCTTTCTGTTTTGATTTAAGATAAGTGGTTCCTGATTCCTACATATTGCCCTTAATCTCTGACAACTCCAGCATCTAGGCACTGTATTTTCCTATCAGTTGTTTTTGGCTTGGCTGTCTATTGAAATTAGCTTCATCTGTATGCGTTCTGTTAGTCCCTCCGTCTGTCAGTCTAGGCTCACAGCAGAAGACAGTCCCTTGCAATTAGCAGTGTTCACACACAGGAGTACTTCAGTCAGCCTAATGCACAGTAAACTTGTATTTTACCTTATTAAAGGTAAGTTCTCATTGTAAGTTCCAGTCCTGGTATCTGTTCTGCCTCTGGGTCCCTCCAGATCACTGAAGGTTTTCTCAAAGGTAGAACTGACTGACTTCTACAGAAGAAAGCTCATGCATATCCTTTAAGTCTAGATAAGCCTTTTGATTTCAGGATATTAAGAACTAATCCATTTTAATTTTTTGAAAATGAAATGTTCCGAGAAAAGAAAAAAAATGTGAAAAGTAGCGCAGGGAACCTAAAATACTGGTTTAGGCATTTCACATAATGTGAAAGTTTACTTGTTTAAAGAAATTGGTATTTCTTTAGGCCAGACAACACAAAGCCTACTATTATGTCTATACAGACTGAATTTTTCTTCTTCCAGATTCATACTCATGTAAACTCAATTAGACCTAATGATACTGTCTGAGTAAAATCACCTTTTCTTCTGGTAAAATAGGAGTATTGGAACATCTTATATGTGTAGTATAATTGCTGGGAAATGTATTCTGAAATATTTTCTTTGTATGTTCATTGAAAGAACAAAACTAATTAGATTTGATTAGACTCTGTGAATGAAAAGATTAAAAATAATGAAGTGTTTTAACAATTTTCTAATTCTTAAAGATTCACAGTGTTTCCCTGTAAATTACTCAAACCATATTAATATCTTTTTTTATTAATCAATGAAAGGTAGTTAAAAGGGACCTCCGTCCTAGTTGTCCAAAACAGAATCAGCCACATCCTTGTCGTCCTTGATTGAGGACTTCATAGTTGGCTTCCAATACTTCTAACTCCACAGTCTTCCTATGTTGACTGTTCCTAATCCTTTCCAATAGAATTTCTTTTTCCTTGATGCCAGAACAAAATCTTTCTTACTGCAGTTTAACTGAATTATCTCTGCTTGTACTTATCATATGAAATGAAGAACAGTGCTTCTTTTCTCCTGTTTGCAACAGCCTCTCCTATTTATAAAACCCTTCTTCAGTCCCTCTCCCTCTCTCACCTCTTTTTTTCCCAGTTAAACAATCACAGTCTTTTCAGTCTTTTCTCATAGATCATATTTTCTGCATTGGTCTTTGTATTCTGAAATATTTCCAAACATATCTCTTTGCCTTCGTGTATGGCACTCGAATCTGAACACACAGTCTTGCTTGAGCCGCCACTGATTCTGAAAAAAACATAAGGAAAGTGCTTGCTGTCTTGTCAGTTGTACTGTTGTTCATATATCCCAGCTCTCTCATTTGCCTTTTTTACAGTGTAAGGTTTTTGGCATATTCATTGCTAACTCATCACTTTTCACTTTAGCCCTGAGATCTTTCTCTGAATAATTACTACCTAATTAATTGATCCCCTTCCATACTTGTGCAATTGGGTATATCTGCCTGTCTGTAATACCTTTTACCTGTCCCAAGTGCAAAGTCATCCTTTCTTTCCCAGACCACTCTTCAACCTACATGAAACATAACTGAATTTTAATCCCACTCCTCAGAAGATTTATGGTGTCACCAAGTTTGTGACTTCTGCAAATTTAATAAATACACCTCCTTTTTATTTTTGAACAGTGTTGGATTTAAGAGAGTGAAACTAAGTAGACCAGACTATACTTTTTTTTCCCTTTTAAAAATAGCAATCCATTTGCTCTTTTTCAGTCCTCCAGCATATCATCTATCCTCCATAATTTTTCAAAGACCACTAAGCCTTCTGAGTCTATTTTAATCAGTTAAGTCCCCTAAGATGAATTAAGTTTATCAGCATGGATGATCTGAGAATATCTATGTTATTTAAGCACTATGTAACCTTTCCTCTTCCTTTTACAGAGTGAGATCTTATCCCTTTTTGCTGGTATTAATTGTGTCTGCTTGCAGTTGATCTTTTCTTGAAGGCCAATGCAAAAGAGGTATTAAATTGTTTTTACTATATCACAAGTCTATAGATTATCCTCTTTGTTGAGCAGCAAACCAAAATTTTCCTTGGATTTGCATCACATAAATATAAGTTCCTAATAAAAAATGTATCAGAATAAGCAAGGACTGTAAAACTATATAGAAATACAGAACAGGAAGAGATCTTCTGAGTTACCAATTCCAGGCCACCACAGGCAATGGCATCTTACAGTGATTTTATGTAGCCATCCATTCAGTGGTATCTGAATGTCATTAGATTACTTGCTCCTGTTCTTCTTGTTGAAAGATTGTTTCAAAGCCTGATGGTGCTGATAGTCAGAACCTTCTTCTAAGTTTCAGTCCTATGCTTGATCCATTCATCCAAAATTTCCTTTTCTGAGACTGCCAGATTATGACAGCAATTTTTGTTCTACCACTTAAGTAGTTTTATCCTAGGACTTTTCTTTTAAAGACACCCTTCTCTGCAGTATTAAAATTGAATATTCACTAGGCATTGTATGTAAAGTTTAACTTTTAACAGTAGACCAATTGTTAATGAATGCAATATCATAACTTTTTGAACTAACCTGATTATTTTTCATGTGGGTTTCAGAAATACAGATGTCCTTTATAAATCCTTTTGTGTGCCAAACTCTTAGCTGGTTTTCATTAGTGATAAGCTTCTTAAAATCATAGTTTAACACTAAATATTAATCTAATCTTAGGAGCATGTTGGCCAAAAAGTACAATTGCTTCTAATGTAGGATGTTCAGACCTAGTTTACTGATGGAAGAGTTCATACTCCAGAGTGACACTGAAGATCAAGTTGAGCACTAAAAAGAAGCCTACTACTGCTAACAGAGAACTCTGCGATTGCATCAAGAGCTTCATATTTTCACAGATTACTAGGCTTAAGCATCTCAGTAAAGAACAGAACACTTTCACAAAAACATTTCAAAAAGTATGCTTCAGTCATGAAAATGAGGTTCAAGCTGACATGCAGGGTTTCATAGCAAAGAAATGACTAAATGATACTATTATCTGCAGTAAAATTAAATTGACCCGTGTTACCAATTTGTTCACTGCTGGGGTGAAAAAGCTTTATTTGTTCTAATATTTTCTTTTAACAGCTAAGAAGTCATTTGCAAAATAGTATTCTTTCCCAGGACGTGAGTTGCTACAAATTGGAGTGCAGGAACACATGTGCAAGGATAGAAATAACAAGCCTCTCAGAGGATCTTTTTCTGAGGTTTTGTGAGAACTCTGCAATTACACGCATACTAAAAGTTCATTTACTTCCACATTCTCAGCTCTTTCTACCCTGTGTCTCTGCTGTGGGTTAGCAAGATGTCCCTCCAGCGTCCTTCCCCTGCCCTGTTCAGGCACGCTAGCCTGCAGTGGAGGGGCAGAATACTGCCTTGAACTGGAGACAGATGCCTGCCATGGGGATAGCAAAGAGCTTCCGGGCTTTGTAAGAGGCCCTGGGGAGCTCCGGGAGATGCTTTCAGTGACATTTTTTCCTGTTCCAGAGCTGGCAAATTATGCTGCCTTCTGAGAAGGGAGGACAAAAGATAGGCTATTGCTTTTCTGTTTAGGCAGCAGAAAAGCAAAAGAAATGAAATTGCAGCTTGTTCTTAAGATTGCAGGGAAGCCTTCTTTACTGTATTTCAGGTCATTTTATCTCCAAGTGGAACTATAAATCTAACTGAAATAATTCCAAATAAAAGAAAAATTAATAGATTAATTTGAAAATCTAGAGACTCTCCCTACTTTTTTTTTTAATCAGATCATCTAAAGTTCCGTTCAGCTTCAGCTAAGTGCATGTGTACAGTGCCAATAAAACTTCATGTGATAATTTGTAAAAACCACTTGCTATGAAAGAAATACTGTGCATGAATGAACAATGTTTATAAAACTCTAGAAACTCAGCCATGTGAAAACAGATGTAACAATACAGAAAGTAAGGAACATTTCTAAATATGCACCAAATTATGGATTTGTTTCTTTTTATTTTTTACTCTTGCTGGGTGGGAATTTAGAACTACCCAAGTACTGACCCCAAGTTTCTAGGTATAACAGAAATGCATTTCTCCCTTCAGTCATATGTCCTGAAAGGTATTCCAGCTGAACAAGACAATATTGCTTTTTTTGACAGAAAAAAAATTTGTGTGCTTTGTCACAAATGTTTTGAATTTCCTAAAGAACTTTTCTTTAACACAACAAAATGAACAAAATATACAAAATTAGTAGTTCAAAACCACCTCAAACATAAACATCCTTTCAATTAACTTTTAAAAGGTAGGATCTAAGTGATACTTTTAAGATCTGGCCATCTGCTGGGGTTTTTCTCCTGAGATTTTGAGGCAGTGATTGTGTCATGTAAACAGGGTTACAGAGAAAGACAAAGGTTAGAAGCTTGATTGCAATATGCTTCTCACCTTAGTGTGAAAATTTTCTGGACTGACAAAAAAGCTAATGATAATATTGATAACAAAAAGGCTACCCCCAGTTCTAGCTATCCAATAACACTAGTTGCAAATGACTGTTTAAAATTTCTCTGTGGGAAGGTGTTTTGTTCTTAAGGCTGCTGTTTTAACAAGGTGCCATCTAATTTTTAATTATTTGCTTTTTTCATTAGTCAAGTAAGTTTAATAATACTTTTCAATTCTGAATACTAGTCTAACACGTATACTTAGTAGAATTATAAAGATTATTAATCAATTAATAAATAATTAATATTTATCAATTATTCATTTTTCATTTGCTTATTATTATTAAGCCCAAAATATTTTGCAAGAAACTTTAAATCCTTTTAAAATTACTATACATTTGTGTTTGCAGAAGTACGGATCTAAGCAACTGTTTTGAGAGAATGTTCACAAAGTTGCAGATTCTGAGATTAATTATAAGAAAGTGTGGACATTTCATCCTTTCTTTCTTAGTTACAAACATTTGGTCATTAAATATTTCATTTGATAAACACAAGGTGTGGGAAGCAGGTTGGTAAAACATTTAAGCTCTGACTTACTAATCAGAGCTGTGTAGGTTACCTGGAGAAGGTGATGATTGTATTTCTGGTCAGGTATTTTTGATAAAATCTTTTACTTAGAAGCAATGTGATCCAGAGTACAATGGATTAAGGTTAATAAGATACCTCTTCCTCAGCTCCAAACTGGTAAACTGTTAACTGTTTTAAACTGCTCTTAAATTCAGAAACCCTTTTCTGTAATTTTCTAAAAATTCCTCTGTGCTTCTACCAGTTGCAGGCATCAAGATGGTTAAAGTTCCTCTTGAGCAACTTTCACTGGTGTCTGTGAATGTGAGGTTTTTTCCAGTTGTTTGAAGAAGACCTCATCTACTTTCTCTTCCTGATCAGGTCTATACCAGATACCAACTACAAGAGCAGACTGTATTGGTCTGCCCACTAATCTTCATCCATCGGCTCTCTTCTGACTGCTGACCCATCCCAAGGCAGTACTCCATGCATTGCAGCCGCTCTCCATCACATAGCAGGCAACTCTCCCTCGTTGCCTTCCTATGCTGCCCTTCCTAAACAGCCTTCCTCAGATGTCTCCCATGTAGCATTCCAGTTGTGTGAGCCATCCCACCATGTCTTTGTGATCCCAGCAAGGTCATAGCCCTGTAGCTGCACACTAACTTCTGATTCTGGTTTGTTCTCCATGCTGCACACAGCAGTGTACAAGCATTTCAGAGGAATATTATCCACACTCAAGTGTTCCAATTCCTGAGAAAAAGTTTGAGAGGTTTCCTCATAAGACTGTTGTGCTGGCATTTTTTTCTCTACTGATTGTTCATTGCTGGATCAGACAGGTATAAAAACAGCACTGAAGATAGGCTGTTATCCTTCATTTATAATACTACTGAAAGGTGTAGCTGTCCTCACCTTTCTTTTTTCCAAGATGCATATTTGAGGATGGACATCCAAATTCATCCTGACAATTTCCATCTGAAGGCTCCATTTTATTCTATTTAGGCCAAAACTACACCCAGACATAGGTCTTTCTCACTACAGCTAAAGTCTGCTAACTCATGCCATACTAAAATTCAGAACATAAGTGACGGTAAAACTCCCTCTGAGAGAATAAGTGTATGTCCAAACTGAAATTTCACAGTACACCACTAACATTTTCCGAATGTGGGGTATGTCATTAAAGACGAGCTTGTACCGCATCAGAAGGAGCCTCAGTCTCACAGCTGTTGCCCAGCACATGTTGCTTTACTGTACACACTCCCAAGAGTTGCAGGAGAGCATTCTCCTTACACCAGCACACCACCCTGACCCTCTTTCTTCTGCTCTCATGGAATTCAAGTCTCCCACTGCCATTATCCTTAACATTCCAACACCAACTATCCTCTCTTTCAACTTTCTGAAATCTTCTTCCAGAGGAACTGCCCATACTCTGAACATGGGTTCTGAGTTAGCTAGCAAAAAGTAATAGCTTGAATGAGGAAGACTATATCTGATTTTTGTTTGTTTTGCTTACCATTGGAAGAAGATCTAAACAGCATTAATTTCTGTTATATCACAGCAAAGCATTGCTGTGGGGAACACGTCTAGTTTCGTATTTGGTACGGCTGGTTGAAGGGAAATCTGGTCAGTTGGAGATTAGTCAGCAAAAGCACAATACCTGAACATGGCAGTACAAGAGCTGCAGGGGTAGATGTGGCTTCAGGGATGAACAGAGCACAAAGGAACCAAGTATTTAAGTCTGACAAGACTTCTTCATCTTTGAGCTAGTAATTGCTAAACCTATTTTTCAAGCTTTGCTTGTAGTAAACCCTCTGTTATTCTGGCAATTCAGGTAAAGTGATAAGGGTTTCATGAAAATTTTACCCTTTTATATTTGAGTCTATGATTTCTTAGTTTTAATATTGTTAATACAAGAACTGAAGGCCGCAGTAGGAATGACCTGCTTCCTGTAACCCCAGAAGAGAGCTATTACCTGAAGCAGTGTCCTTGGACAATTTCAGAATTAAAAAAAAAAAACCACAAAAACACAAACCATCAGCATGAAAACTTTAGTGGAAACAACATCTGTTTTCAAGGACTTCCTCAGTCATGCTGTTTCCCTTCCAAGGTAAGCTGGTGTATTCTGACTCCCTAGGTTGTGGTACTGCAACATTAGGAAAACCCTTCGTGGTAGGCATCTGTTCAGTTGTAGTTCATACACAGGAAATATATTCTAGACTCCAGATATGAACTCATCAAGTAATTATTCCTTTACAATTTAACAGGGAATAAATTAATTTAATACAGTTGCCTCTAACTTTTTTTGTTATTTTATCTTGCTCCCAGAGATTCTTGCCATGAGATGTGTAATATTTATGTTGATAAATAAGAAGTATTTACTCTTAGGAAAAAAGTGAAGAAGTTGGTTTTGTTCAGATTTACTGCAAGGAGTTAAAAGCAGTATGTTTTTTGTACTGTAATGATTACCATAGTTTGTTCAGTGAGTGTAAAGTACTTATGATTTAATCTAAGCACAAAATATTATTAATGATTAAGTACAAGAGTTAAAAATGCCAGGTAAATTGTGGTGGTTTTAAAATGTTAAGGGTATTAACATAACTGGGAGGTAGGGGGTGGATTTTGCTACAAAATACGGGATTAAAATGCAGTCCCATTGCCTGCTAGAATATGCTGCAGGAGTTCCCTACAGCATTTCCTTCCTACGGTTATTGCTTTGGGCTCACCCTTCCCATGAAGATCTGAAAGCAGTGAGCTTTCAAATAAAAAGAAAAATTAATTCCCTGCTTTTAATGGGTAAACTTATGTCAACACAACATGAAAAGGAATTAGTAAGTAGTCCAAAATGCTCTATGATACTTAAATTATCCATTTACATATTTTTCATAGCTGTTGTCTTTTATTAATTTGGGAACATATATAGCAAATTATTTAACTGCACTAAGGTTCATAGGTTATACATGCCAGTTTTACAAACTGAGTTTCACAGGTTTAAAATTAACATGTGTTCTACAGAGTGAGTTGTAACACATACATTCTACTGTGACAATCCATTTGCAGCCTTTATGTCCAAAAATACAATGTAAACCATATTAGCATTCATATTGTAGTAATTTAATTATTTTCAACTCTTGTTTAATTCACCAAGACACTTCTGCTCTGTTGTATTGCAGGGGCTTTTTTGCTTCGTTTTTTGGTATCATATTTGACATTCCTCTCAGGAACTGACTTATGCTGAATGTGTTTTTCAATGATAGAGAGATTGCTCCCTTGAGCTAGCACAAATGAAATCTGAAAACTAGAAATATATGGAACTATCCAAAAGTACTTTTGACTAGTCAGCATGCTGAGTACTCTTCTAATACCTTACTGCACATTCTCTTACAGTCTGCTGCAATAAACCAGGCTTGAATGGTTTATGTTCAGTTGGTAGTTTTTCTTCTGCCTATCCATAGCAGTGCATGAAGTTCTATATTATGTCATGTTGTAGGCATAATGTAACATGACACATCCTAATGTTAAAGGCGTGCAGTAATAACAAGCTGCTGCAGTACAGACGGGGAAACCGCCTACATGGATATAACCTGACAGGTGCAAGCTTACTTTGCCCAGCCTTAAACTGACGGGACGTGAGCCAGCTACAGTCAGGAAACCACATAAATGTGTTAGCACGGAGATTTCAGCAGCAGTTCTGCAAATCAGAACCAGCCTTTGTCCATCAGGGCTGGGGTGAAGCAAATCAAACTTAGCTCTGTAAACACGTTGCTGTCATTACTGTGTCTATGTGTAGTTATTTTCATTACCTGGATAAAGTCCACATTTTTTGTTCATGTCTGTCATGTCTTTATTCCTTGCTTTAAATCAGATGCCCGATGAAAATAATACCCACAAGTTTATTTTTATTTCACTTTAACTTTGTGTTTTAAAGTCTTCGAAGCCTTGTAAATTACTTTCTGTAAAATGAATGCAAAACAGTGAACTTCTTTCCAAAATCATCATGTTAGTTTCCTTTTTGCATCATCCCTAGCACAGTAAGGAATCAAAAAAAGTGACTAAGATGTCAAGTGGAATTCTCCATAAATACCTTCCAAAATATTCACAATAAGAAATACCATTTTTAAAGCTACTGTATGAAAAAAATTGTAACCACTTTTCCATGCATGTTTTTCTTCTATTTTTTTACACATCAGTCTACGGTAGCAACATAAATAGGAGAATTGGAAATACTTACATAGAATTCCTTGCAAAAAGCTCTGCAGGCTAACATTTTACCTTCTCATTGGAAAGATTAGTGAATATGACTTTTTAAAATCCCGTTTTGTTCATCTGTAGGATTCAGTAGTGGAATTTTCCTTACAGTTAAAATATCATGTTAGCAATTCTTGGTGGCTGTTTATCTCTTTTAATTCCTTCTCTGTTGACTATTTCCAAGAGGAGATCAAACCAACATATCCTTGTGATGCTAATACTTTCTCCTCTACCTCTCCATCATTCTGCCACCTATATCAAAGTCTCTCTTTTATTCTTGAAGACACCACTTGTCCCAGTAATTTCATGTACTGTTGCCATCTAACATTTCTCAGACCCTGCTGTATCTTTTCCTCTCTCTAGGTTCTTTCTCTTTCTTTTCCACACATTATAATAACAGTCTCAGCAAAAGCAAAGTAAAATCTCAGCAACTTTTGTCAGTGTCTTCTGTCTAACACGATGTCCTTTTGACTCTTCCCTTTACACCCTTACCTTTTGTCAGTGCCTCACTCAATGGTCTGTTCTTCACTCATCTTTCATAGGAGCCAGAGGCTGTACCTGTCCCCCTTCTCATTATTAGCCCCACTCTGTTTCAGTGTCAGAGATTCACAAACCTTACTCTTCCATTAACTTTGCCTAGTTGGGCATTTTCCTGCCCTGTTTTTCTATCACCCTGAAATTTCCAAAAGCGCAAGTCCTCTTCTTTGATCCAGTCATTCATTCTTTGCCTCCAAAAATGTAAACATCACTCTAATATACTTCCCACTCACTGAAGTTTATAATCTGACTCTCAGATGTAATTCTGCTCTCACTTCGAGATGAGAGTCCTGAACAGATTTCAGTCTTTCAGGGACAAAGTCTTCTAATATCGGACAGATGATAAATGAGCAAGAGTTACACATTACCAACTGGCAGGTGATAAACCCATCAAAAGAACAGCAAACAAGATTTGCTAAGGCAGCTCTTTCCAGTTCCCAGATGTTGCTGAGTTCCTCACTCAGCAGTAGTTCGTCACCCTTACTGCTTGCTGGGACGTTGTCTCCAAGAATGACAGGTTGCTGCAAAAAACCTCACTCAATACCTTTTTCCTCATTTTAACCACAGGCTGCAAGTTGACTAAAAATTGTCCCTATATTTTTTTCCTCGTTATGTAAGAAATTCCGGTTTCTGATACTCTCGCACTCATTTCACAGTAAATCTAGAAGCCAGTTTTTGGTACTAAGTTCACTGGCATATCAATAAATTAATTGGGCTAAAGTAAATTGAATTTAAGTGCAACAAAGAACAAGCGGAGATAAGAGAACTATGCTTGGAAAGGCTCTCTTTGCAGATTGGAGATTCTGCAACCAAACTCTGAGGAAAAATCTTTGTAGAATTTTGGTTGCAGATAGAGGCCAGTTGGATTCAACAGAATCTTTGGAATAATATACAGCATACTGCAGTGTAGAAATTCTTTAATCCTGAATACACATTTTGAACATGCTCAGCTGTTTTAGAATAACTTTTTTAATAAAGGTTTGCTTTCTATTCCTAGTGTGCTGTTACATATGTATAGGTATATATTCTGAGATTATCATAGGTAATGAAGTCAGTTGAAATAAAATGCTAATTATGTTGGGACACAGCTGCACTATACATATAACACACAGATAGTTGAATTTATATTTCATCTATAGGAAATTCCCAGTGCCATAAAATATCTGTAGACTAAACACATTTGTTAGAAATCAAAAGGAGAACAAAAGTCAATTCCATTCATTCCAACTGTGGTTCAGAGAAACAACTTTGTAAAGTTCTAAAAACTGCTTTTAGCACCAGAGCACTCCTTATTGTGTTGCATAGATTCCCCATAATCATACTCTCTTTTACAGGCCTGACAGGGCTGATTTCACCAGAAAAGTCATCCATTATCAGATGACAGGAGATAAACCCGTCAAAAGGTGTAACAAACAAATAAGAACTATTTGAAGAGTGGCATTATCCTATTTCTCTCAGGAAGTGTGAGCAAATGACCAAGAGTTTATCATATTTACAAAGAGGATGATTGTTTGGAAGTAGATTTTTTTTTTTTAATTCTTCTTTTAAGGTTGTCTCTTAAATCTGGAGCTGCAGCAGTGAATTTGACTTTTTATAAATGGTAGATTTTATCAAGAATATGGTAAAGCATTTTACCAAGTTATCTCCCTCACATCAGTGACATGAAACTAGAAGACTGGAAATTATTTTTCTCTCTCATTTCGAAAAACACATGTCAGTATTTGCAGTCACAAATAGATAGTGGCTTCACTCTTCTTGCCTCTCCCTTGCAAGATAACAGATAAATATGCATATGTATATAATCATATATATAGCATGCATGTACTAAAGCTATTTACTTTGTTCAGTGTGTATTTTATGTTCTAAACATTTTTGCCTATATATTATGGGAGGTGATCAGTTTGAATGTACAGGATAATACTACATTTAATAAAAGCAAAGTTTCAGAAATAACAGCTAAATAAAGATGTAGATAAATTTTAAGGGGTTTCTTTCTTACGTCAGTCTTAAATACTCTGATAGCTTTTTATCCAGACAGTTTCAAAAAAATATTTAATTACGTATTTAACATTTCCCCAAAGATTTCTCTGTAACTAAAATGGGCTTAACACCCTCCACCCCACCTCCACCTCCACCCCCAACCCCTTTTTCCTG
Organism: Atrichornis clamosus; assembly: GCA_013400975.1. Classification (NCBI taxonomy): domain Eukaryota; kingdom Metazoa; phylum Chordata; class Aves; order Passeriformes; family Menuridae; genus Atrichornis; species Atrichornis clamosus. Next base: position 100,375 of record WBMZ01013429.1, on the reverse strand, counting down.
GGGACCAAAGCAAGTCTTCTTTACCACCTATTATATTGTGCTTCTCACAGGACAATTTTCTTACTTTCTACTTGGGATTCACATATGTTGTCTTTTCCTAATGACAAGCCTATCAGTGTTTTGTTGTGAAGTTATGATTATAGTCCTGATGTCTATTTTGGGCCACATTCTCATGTCTCTCATACATTGGCTTTAAATGACAATTATTCAGGAGTACAATCAGCAGGATTCCCTATTTACAGCTGGAAAATAAGATCATGCCTGGGATTCAAAGCTTTAAAGAACAACCACTCTATTTGTAGCATACATGTAGTTCTCTTCAAACTGCAGATCGAGTGTTGTCATGGTATTCTCTGATACTCAGGCCATTCTTGTAGGCAAGGTATATAACTGATTTGCATTAAGCTTAAGAACATGGATGTAGAAATTGTATCTCATTCTGCTACATATCCTTTTCAGACTTTTCATCATTTTTTGATTAATCATTGACTGTCTCTTTCTGTTTGTATAGACTTTAGTGTCCTGTGGGAGGAGGGAGTATATGCATTGTTATATTTATATAAAATTATATCTCTGGGCCCTTATAAGATCTGCCAGCTAAGGCAGGAGTAGCCAACACAAGTATCTGTGTAAAACTTGGCACAGAACAAGACTTCTAGGATCTCTGTAATCAAAGTTATATTCATAGAATCTTAACGTTTCTTACAAAACCAATTGAGGAGTCTCTACTGCAGAGGTATGAGTTGGAGTGCATTATACTTGAGGAATCAGTAGTAGGAGATTCCAATGTGGGCCAGCCTCTGCTAGTGGTTTGGCTGGTGGTTTCAGTGAAAGCTGTGTTTGGTTTGTGCTGGGAGGTGTGGGCTGTTGGCTCTCAGTTTGAGAAGATGGAGCCTTGCTAAATACTGGTCACTGCACTGAAACTAGGAATATTGCAGCTTGCAAAAAAATTGCAAATAGGGTGAACATGAAGTGTTTGCTCTACCTGGAAATCTCAGTTCTCAACTGATTATACTTTTCTATATGAATGCACTGACTATCAGTATCTGACATAGAAAAATAGTAATTTCTGACCACATTCTCCTTCTGGATGGAGCAGGTTGTTTAATATCCACATCACTGAGATTTAATTGCTATTTCAATTAATTGCTATAGGTTATTGAAACTAGTAAAGAACCCTATATTTTTATCTACTAACCATGCTCTTTCCCTCCCTTTCTCTCTCTGGGTCAATCATAGAAAGATCAAATTTTCTGTATTCCTATCTGTGAGAGACTGAGATGTTAAATGTTATTGGCTCAAACATTTGGACATTTGCAGAGGCAGCAGGGTGCTTTGCTGTGGCCAGGTCTGCAATCCCCAAGCGGGAAGAGGAGAGTTTTGGGTGCATGGTGGGAAAACCTCTGGTCCACATAAGAGAGGGAGTGAGCACCCACCAAAGCTGGGGTTTGAGCTACATAACAGAGAAGTCTTCCAGAAGAGAGCAGATTGTGCTTCAGCTTTCATATAACACTGACATACTATATATATGTTTATATAGTACCTATAATGTTATATACTGTGTTATCTATATAAATAACATTTTATATAGATTTATTTTTATATGTATATATATAGTGTTATATTATTATATGTAATACTTTAGAGAAAAAAGGTATAGCTGTGAGGGACAGGTCTGATTACATTCTGAAGCTATATGTCTTAGAAAGATAATGTTTGTGCATAAATTAAACATTATCAAAGCAGTAGTTTTGGTGCTCTTCGTGGTCACTGTAATGTGGATGAAAAATACAGTTAAGAGAAGTTACCAAACAAGAAAAGAAAGTTTTTCTGCAAAATAGGAATCTTGTTTTCAAGTTACTTGTGTAGGAGAGGTCTGGAAAGCAACATAAAGTGTTTAATGACGTGCTTGAACATCAAAAACTTAAAAGAGTAATTGGACTTCTTATGCAAACTTCATAAGATCCTTTTGCATCTCTGCGTCCAGTCTTTCTGTAGTCGTTATATCTCTCAGTGATCATGGCTTTACTCCACTCTTTGTTACACTGTGTGCCACAAGGACTTCAGATGATTCCTTATATGCTTGAAGTTTCAAACAGTATTTTATTTTATAGACAGAAAAGTGGGGGGAAATATAAACAAACACACATAAATGTCATTGTTATAGCTGTTCAGTTTGTTCTCTTCTCTTTATCTATTTAACAGGTAGAATGCATATCAAAGTCGATTTGAATCTTATTTTCTATGTAATAACTTCTAAATTATTTTAGAAAAAAAGTCTAATTTTTTCCCCCCAGAAGTAACTGTTGACTGATTTCACTAACTTTATATGCAATTCTATACAGAAAGGCAGGAGGTTTTCAAGGTAGGTATGACTTCTTTTTTTTGCCACTAATAATTAAAAGACTCAGATACTACATATAAATGTAATACCTCTTACAAAAGAAAAATTTGAAAGGACAAATTTTAAAAGGGACATAGTTAGCCTTAAATTCTGTGGCTGTCTGGATAATGTCTGACAAGAGGAGACAGTACCTATCAATTTGATATTAAAAGTGAAGAGGTGAAAATAACTCTGCACCCAGTCCATCAGTTACCTGAAGATGAATAAACTGAGAGACTGAGAATCCCTTCCTGCAGCGCCATTCAGTTTATAGCAGTGGTACGTTTCACTGAAACTATAACAGGTTTTAGAAAGTCTACAGAAGTGTGACTTTGTTGTCATCCTTTTATATTCAGTGAGGAATATTCATGTCTGAAGTTATGCGTCACTGATTATTGTGTGAATGGGGTTATCTGTCTCACAGATACTTGCAGAAGCCAGGCAGTAATCCCAAGGAAATACCATTGTCTTTATTTAATTTTATTTAATTTTTATTAAGTCTTGTAACTGTCTTGTAACCAACATTACCCCTATAAGGACTTTCTGCCTTCTCAAAGAAAAATAATTTTGCATTATTTATATATGTGAATGAAGCCCCTGCCCCTGAAGTCCTTTGTATGTGAATGGATTTCTGTACCCACCCGCTCACATTTATTCCACAGCTTCTGGATTCTGGCCAGAAATATTCTCCATTCATGGAGGTGGCAAAGATACTTTTTAATAGTACATGTCAAAGATTTGGCATAATTTCAATTTTAGAATTCTGCAGTTTCCAGTATAAAGCTTGTGATATGTGTACACATGCATACAGTGACATAAAGGCACTGCACACTGTATCCAGATCTGGTGAACCCCACAGACTGTAAATTAAATTATTTAATATTTGAATTTTAGACTGGGCAATATTTTCTTTGGTTAGGACAGCAGTTTTCTGATTAATGTTTTTAATTTTAAGCAATGTCTAATACACACAATAATAAAAGTGACAGTTCAGCTTATAATGAGTTAAGGATGTTTCTGAGAATACACAAGAGGTTTTTAAGAGACTTCCAAAGTTTATTTTTACAGAACAGAAGCCCACAAATTAATGCAAATACATTTTGTTCATCTTTTACTATGTTTGTGTATCTCTAGCTTTAATAATCTCAACATTGCATTATGAATAGTGCTTGTACTTTCAAGGCTGTATTCCAGTTAAAATAGTAAAATAACATTAAAAGAGTAAAATAACATTTGCAATCAGCTGCAGTGATAACTAGAAGGAAAGCAACACATACAGGATTCTTAATGGTACAGTTTTTGAAAGTTAATAACAAAAATAATATACACTGAAAGAATGTAAGTATCCTATACATACACATCACTGGTTTTTATAACTTCCACAATTTTACTGGATGTCAGTGATGCTGCCCTGCATACGTAGAATCCAAAGGTTCCATTTGGATCTGCTTTACACCTTTATCTATTGACCCACTTTTTCTGGCACTGAAGGAGGAGGAGCCAAATTCCTTCTCACTCTTCCACGTTAACTTTAACTGATGTGCAGGATCTCTGTTCTGTGAGGTGGAGCATGGCATTGTCCTAAAATTTCACCCCAGCATCTGTGTCTGTCCAATTCCAAGTGGGTGAAATGAACCTCCTGCAGCACAAATAAGTTTCTTAAAACAGTTTCCCAATAAAATTGTTCTGTTTAGTACTGTTAGGGTTACAAAACCAGCTTTTCAGATGTTAGTCTTTTTCATCAGAGTTCACAGATAATGTCAGGAAACAATAGCCTGTGTCAGTGGATGTACCTTGTGGAAGTAAATGTATTTAATGTGGGGTGAATGGCAGCCTTGATCCCTATGAAGAGGTAAACATAAATAAATACACACTGTGTTTTTTCTGTTTTCCCTGGCTGACCTCCACTGATGTAGCTGAGCTTTCCTTTTGTGATATTTGCCAGGTTATATAAAAAAAGATTTTTTGTTTCAGCCTCCTGGCTGAAAAGATGAAACACAAAGCCTGTTCTCAGGCTGTGGAAGCCTGATGGATGTGGAACAGCTGGTGGGCTGCGACTGGGCTCTGAAAGGAAATCTGAAAGATGCAATTGGTGCTATGGTTAAAAGCAAAAGATTTTTCTGCTTTAGATAGATGTATAGAAATCTGCACAATGTAAATCTGCTGATTCAAATATTTTTGAGAACATATATAGAGATGATTTAGTGGAGTGGAACATTAGAATTAGGTATTTCCTGGTAAATAAAACTGGCATTTAACCTACAAAGGGAGCAATATGTTAAAAGAACTATAATGTTCTGGCTTTTTAAATATCTGGGGTCTGAGCTACCCTGTACTGCAAATAACTGAGGTATGCAGATCTTACCAGAAAATAAAAATAATACAAAGAAAGTTACCAGGAAAGAAAAGGAGAGTGCAGAGTGAAACATTTGATATGAAGAAGACAGAAAGTGGAAACATGTGATGCAGCCAAGGAGTCATGAAAGAAAATGAGGAAAAGCCAAAAAATAAAGAAGGGAAGTGCTGTCACTGACAAGCATAGCATAAAACCCAAGAAAAGTCATCGTTTAAATGGCCTAGATACAAATAATACATTACTATCTGTTGGTTTCTCTAATAAGAAATAAACAGTTTTCCTACAAGGCTGATTCCTTAGAGAAAGGAAAGGGAGAGTATATTATAAGGGAATGCACTAGAAATGAAAATCTCAGACAGCTTTAAGAGCAGCAAAAATGATTCATGAAGCAAGTGGGGCAGAGGCAAGACGTCTTTTTCTAAGGGGGAAAAGTTGGCAGACAACAAAAACATACAAAAATATTACTTGGGGAATCATGGATCATGGAAGAAATAAGGATAAAATTATATAATTTTATCTCAGATTTATTCTGAGAATACTTCAAAATATTCAACTAGAGAACAGACAGGTTAGACAGGTTCTTGACAAATACATTTACATCACTAAACACAGAAGACTGTGAGAGCCCAAATCAGATAAAATCAGGAATCTGCTGAAATGAGTGTCCAAAAGCTTCAACAAAGACGGGATTTCACTCAAATGACATGAAAGTATGCAGAAGAATTTGTCAGAAATTGGCAGATAACATCCCAGTGAGCTAATAGAAAGGAGGAAACAGAAGTGTAGTGATACAGAAGAGAATAAATTTGAAGTAGAAACTCAGAGTATTGTTCCCAAAGCTCAGAAAAGTTACCTATTTTCCTGGTGTTACATAATTATGATTTAACATCAATGAAATTGATAAATGGAGATTTACAATGGGTTTTATTTCATATATTTGCAAAGCTGAATGTGTATTCAGTATATACAGATGAGTTCTGCATGTGTGTGTATATTTAGCAAATTCAAGTCAGGGCTGATATTTAAGTAGACATTACAATAGGCCTCAGTTAAATAGTTAAAATCACTCATGCCTCAAAGCTTATAGGAGTCACTTACATACAAATTTAAGCACAGTTGCAAAAGTAATATTTTTCAGAATATTCTAAAAAGGAGACCTGTACTATAAAAAGTTAAATACCCTTGAAATATATCATACTTGGGTTGTTGGGGTTTTTTGTTTTTATTTAGACAGCTCTAAATGTCTGATAAATAGTCAAATACACTTATTCTCTAAAAGTCTCTTAATCTGCAGATATCTGAAGGACCTGGGGGTGTTATATGGAATATATATGAAGTGCAAATATCTGTATGTCATCATAACCTGAAGAATGCCTTTTCAGCCAGGTCAAATCCTGCAGAAATTTCAGCTCCCTGGAATTTTCCAGGTTTCTTTTCCATTTATTCATAATAATATCACACCTTCAGATGTGAGAAACTTAACAGTCTTCAAACTTGCTCATTCTCCTTGTTTCTCCTGAAAAATTTAATCCAGTAGGTAAACTCAAAATGCAGATGTAACACAGCTTTCATTCAGCAAAGTAATTCCATGACTTTCACACCAGTTTCCTACAGATAATTGAATTTTAATTGTTTTGTATTAAGGTTTTATTAGTCCATAGTATCCCATTTTCACTGGATATATAGAAGGAGTTTCTAGGAACAACCTTATAAGTGGGACTGAACCTTAAAGCATGGCATTGTATTAAGGATTTTCCAACAATATTTCTCCTCTATTCATTCTATGTGTGACACGATCATGGTACATTTTCTTGAGAGGGCATGGATAGGGTCTCTTCTTCTTGGTGCCTGACTTCATGAGACATTTAGTAGTGTCTTATTTTGAAAACTTTATCTTCTCATCAAACTGGTTAAGAGTAGCTGAGAAGTTCAAAAGTTCCTTTGTAAAGACTAAGTATAAAGGCAGTACAATCAAAAAAACCCTAATTCCCTGTAATTTGTTTAGTTACATTTGTAGGTAACAAAAAATTAATCCCACCATAAAGAAAATAGGAGATTAAAACAAAAAAAAAAAGGTGTATTTTTGAGCACACTTATATAGTTCCTGTTTACTTAAAGGAAAAAATCAGACTGAATGCTGGCTGAAGCTTGGACCATGTCTGTCCTATGCATATTGTATTTACAGCCAGTATTTCACTTAGAAGTCGTACATGTAATTTAAAAAAGAAACTCTAATATATTGCATTCCCAGCTTTCCAGCTTCATAGGTGTCATGTAGCTGAAATTACACAGTAACTATTACACATGTATTTCAGAAATTATCTGAAATATGGTTTCTATATTCTTTATACAATGCAGGAAATTAAAATCAAAATAAGGTAAATTCTATGCATATGTAGAAAATTATCCTTATATTTCCTTTACATATTCTTACACTGACTTTACTATTAAAATGGTTGGAGTGAGTGCTCATATTCATATTGCATAAAGTTCTCTTTAAACTTAGGGGAAAAAGATATAATTTTTTTCTATAACGATGATGCGTAACACTGGGCAGTTACCGCACTGGGTGGAGCTTGCTTTGGGCGATCGGCCAGGACACGAACGGTGCTCACGGTGGGTGTGTTCCGACTGCTGTGTCCGTGGCAAAGGGAGGCTCCTGTTTCCCCTCCGAGCCGGCGCCGCGCGGGCACCCTCAGGCCTTCGCCGCCGAAGGCGGGCCCCGCGGGGGCTCCCGGCCGGGCCCGGCGCGGGCGGGCAGCCCCGAGGCGGCCTCTGCAGCCCCGCGTGGAGCGCGGCCCCGGGTGTCACTGCTGCCCTGCAGCCGCTCCTCGGGACAGAAAGTGGGAGACTCCGGCTCGACCACTCGCCCGTGGCAGGGCTCCGGACATGCCTCTGGCTGTTAAACTCCAGATGTTTTCCCAGAAAGCAAGGGAAGAACGGCGGCACACACACGTGGAATCCCTTCCGTGCACCGGCATCTGGATCCCTGCGATGACCCCCTCAGGCACGTGTCGCTCCTGACCCGGCCCTGAGCCCTGAGCCCTGAGTCCTGAGTCCGAACTCCTTTGTGTGCGTCTCCTGCAGTGTGTTTGCCTCCTTGCGTTTTTCTCCTGAAATCATAGGTGCCTGCTCGCGCTTTCAAATACCAGGTTACCTTTCCCTATCCCACATTCACATAACGGCTGGGCTCTTATAGAAGGGAATGCTCAAATTCCTGCAAAACCTTTATACTCTGTCTACTACATTACTCGGCCCCACGTTCCTCCTCAAGGTTACTGACAATGCAGATGAGAGCTGCAGGGAATATTTCCTCCATTTTTGCAGTAGGGAGCTTGACACGTTAAGTTAAATAACTAATGAGAGGAGACTTGCCCTGCTACAGGAGGGTACCAACCGGAGAGCCTGAAACACTCCTTTCAGCTGTAGGTTCCTCTCAGCAGTCCACGCTGTACGAGACACTGCAGAGACACCAGACAGCCAGTAAAGGGATTTTATATCTTGAAATGCCTCAGAAGACTGAACTGAGGACAATCCTCAAAGCCCTTTGAGCATTTCCAGAGGGAATGCTACTAGGTATGCAAAAATACATAATACAGTGTAAAACTGAAAATAAGCATATTTTATCAAAAGAGTCATAATAATGATTTGCGGGTGTATGAATTGCAGCCAGTTTAAACACAGGAGAACAGATTGAACTTTTATTGTTGTGAATACAGAACATATTCTCGTTTATATTCTTTGATTGAAAATCATTATTACTTTGCCTATAATTGCCATAATTTATCACATTGTTGAAATTTGCCAGTAATACGGTACTATTTGTCTACAGTTCCACTCTAATTGCACATAATTAATTATTCACTTTGCTCAATTGCTAATTGCCTTTTAACATACGCTTAAATATAAACATAAAAATACCACTTCAAAGAGAATAGAAACAAAATTTGTTAAACATTTTATATCTGTTATAATTGTGGCTTTGTATAGTGAAGGTTTGGTAAAAGTGTTAGAACAGTAGATCACGACTTAGTAAATTATAAGGGAGAAATGGTCCAAGGAAAATTTCTATCCCTTTCTGGACGTGGAACACTGTCACTAAGGGTGAGGAAAAGGCTGAGATACTTAGTGCCTTCTTTTCCTCAGTGTTTAACAGAGAGACCAGGGCCACTGGCCCCCTGAGCTGGTAGACAGGGACAGGGAGCAGAATAGACCCCCTGCAATAAGAAGGAAGTGGTTAGTGAGAGGCTGTGTCACTTAGACACTCACAAGTCTGTTGGGCTGGATGGGATTCACCTGAGGGAGCTTACAGAGCTGGTGGAGGAGCTGAGCAAGACACTCTCCATCATTTCTCATCAGTCCTGGTTAACTGGGGAGGTCCCAGATGACCAGAGGTGTGATGCCCATCTACAAGAAGAGTCATAAGGAGGATCCAGGGAAATACAGGTCTATCAGCCTGACCCCAGAGCCGTAGAAGGTTATGGAACAGATAGAGTACAATCACACAGCATGTACAAGGCATCCAGGGGATCAGGCTCACCCAGCATGAGTTTAGGAGAGGCAGGTCCTGCTTGACCAACCTGATCTCTTTTTATGACCAAGTGACCCACTTAGGGGATGAGGGAAAGGCTGTGGATGTTGTCTACCTGGACTTCAGTAAATCCTTTATACTGCATCCCACAGCATTCTCCCAGAAAACTGGCAGTCCACAACTTGAACAGATGCACAATTCACTGGGTTAAAAACTGTCTGGGCAGCCAGGCCCAGAGAGTGGTGGTGAATGGAGTTGCATCCAGCTGGAGGCTGGTCACAAGTGGTGTTCCCCAGAGCTCAGTACTGGGGCCAGTCCTGTTTGATATCTTTATCTATGATCTGGACAAGGGGATCGAGTGAGCCCTCAGTAAGTTCACAGGCAACACTAAGTTGTGTGGGAGCGTTGATCTGCTGGAGAGCAGGAAGGCTCTGCAGAGGGATCTGGAGAGACTTGACTGATGGGCCAAAGGCAATTGTACAAGGTTCAGTAAGGCAAAGTGCCAGGTCCTACACTTGGGTCACAACAACCCCCTGCAGCACTGCACACTGAAGGAGGAGTGTCTAGAAAGCCGCCCAATGGAAAAGGATCTGGGGGTGCTGGTCAACAGCCAGCTCAACATGAGCCAGCGTGTGCCCAGATGGTCAAGAAGGCAAGTGGCATCCTGGCCTGTATCAAAAAAAGGGTGTTCAGCAGGACCAGGGAAGTGATTGTTCCCCTGTACTCACCACTGGTGAGGCTGCATCTCAAGTGCTGTGTCCAGTTCTGGGCCCCTCACTACCTGAAAGACATTGAGTGTATGAGGTGACAGCTTATAGGAGGAATAAACAAAATATCTGGTTTAAAATATCAGTAGTCTTATTCTTACCTGTTTACAAATACAGTCTTTATTGCCCTGAGGCTGAAGAGGGAAGGCCTCAACTTTGGCACAACAACACCTGATAGTAAAGGACTGGTTTGTGGCACTATCAGATCCATGGTTTTGCCCTTTTTGGTGAAGGGATCTTGTGTGACTGTAGAGAAAGCAAAACACTTAATACTTCCTCAGTGCATCAATGAGTAGAAATAAGAGTGTATGATATAGCTCAAAATTACACCTTTAAATGCAATTTATAACGCTATGCTTAGAAAGAACCAAATAATAGGCTAAGCAGAAAAAAATAATAACATCATAGTGAAAGTCATTTTTCTGAATTCAACTGTCTCTAGTACTTAGAAGTATCTCATAATTAAGTGGTTGTTAAAATCCAACATATACATGTCAGTCCTGATGCTTATGTATATGCATATAAATATATGTATATATGTATAAGCATGTATTTGTACATTTCTAGACCTGCAATCTGGAATAAATGTGGGAGTCTACCCAATCTAGATTTAGTATGCTGCACATCATTAATTAGTTTGTATTACTAGCATGTCTCAGATATTAATAAGAAGGGCTGTTGCAAGAGAGCTAACTGACAAATTTGGGGGGGTTAATTAGCTAAAAAATACTAAAACCGTGTATATGTATTTTATCATAATTATTTTGAGAACAATACTAACTGGAGAAAATAGTTTAACTGACTTATAAATGGACATGAACAAATTGTACCTCAAAGACAGTTGCAGCTCACTTAGGATTCAGAATGCCATCCCATTTTCATTCTCAGCATGAATTAAGTTTGTATTGTATAGTACATAAATGATTTTCCTAGACTTTTTAAAAGGCAATATGTATTAATATTTTAAACTGAAGTAATTGCTTCTTGTTCAGCAATGGGTTTCATTTATGAGTGTTTATCCCTAGCAAATGGAAAGTATGGTTAATCTAAGTTAAAAATGGATTCTTTAAATAGCTCTAATTGCGTTCTGTTTATATTTGTATGTTTTAGACTCTTAAGATTTAATCAGGAGCAGTTGTAACAAACCATAAGGTTTATTATCTAGTTTTAAATTATTCTTATGGATGATAGTTCAATGAGAAAATAAATGATGATTTGTCTACTGTAATGCATGGTAAATAAAAGATGGACCAGCAAAGAAAAGAGAAATTACATATTATATCATTTTATTTTTATATTAGAAATACAGACAGAATGGAAGAAAACTTGAAACAGGATATGAAACAGCTTTCATTTCTCATTTCACTTATGCAGATTCTTTGTAATTTTGCATAGTTTTTAGGTTGAATCAAAACTTCAGAGTGTTACTGTTCTTTTAACTGTATTTTGCATCAATTATAACAATTGGTTACTAGATACTGACACTCTTTTAGATGCTATTAACTGTACATTCCCAAATCATACTTTGCTTGAGGATCAGATACAAAATCATTACCGAAGCCTCTATTTTATCTTGCCTAAACACTATGCAGGTAAGAAGTTCTTAGATAACCAGAAAGGTTTTTTGCAATGAAGTCTTCATAGCAATAGAAAGACATGGTGAAAGTATATAATAGAATAAAGTGGTAGTCCGAAATCCTTTAACTACACTTGTCTAGATAATATGTAAGGATTAACTGATAACTCATTATCTTAGATATTATATTAATTATATTATATTTTGTATTATATTATTATATTTTATATAATATTTTTATATGTAATGAGATCACTTTTTAAAAATAAACCATCAAACTATTTTACATCAAAAACTTTGAAATGCAGTATTAAAATATATTAAATGTTGAAAGACAGAAGAAAGTATTGGTTCTTCTAAGTAAAAAGTGTTGTATCCAAAACGAAAATGTGTCTGGTTTAAATTGGTGTTATATATCTTTAGGCATTCAGGGTAGAGTTCTGCTGTTCAGGGTAACCAAAACCTAGTTACTTAAATACATGGAGCCAAATTCCGTGGATGGATTTGCAATGTTCTTGTGATTTCTGGAAACAGATTAGAAAGAGGCTATTTCAGAACACGTTTGCCTGGAAATGCTCCAAAAGGTTGGTCTGTTCAGGATTATCAGAATACCCTGCCAAGAAGTGCCTGACGTACTGTGTGTGATCCCAGGAAGGTGGGGGTGAGTGGGAGGGTGTGCCAGCTCCAGATTATCTGAATTCTTCCATAAGGGGAATTGCCAGCAATCAGCAGAGGTGTATTTGCCTTTTTTAAAATCCGATTTTATTGATATAACTGAATTCTATCAATCCACAAATGGGCAGCGGTACTATATATTTGTTTAATGTTTTCAACTGATTTTCTGTGAATGTAAAGTCTTAAAGTCACATTATGCACTTGTAGATTTCTCTCCACTTCTCTCCCACCTCCTCAATAACTTTGAAACATGAAGGCTTCGACTAAATTTGACAGGGGCTAGAGGTCTCAAAAATACTTATGTTCTTACAAGTTCCAGGAAAAAAGAACACATGTAACCTCTGAGTGCCCTGTTAGAGAGAAAATAGACAGCAGGAGATTAATCCCAGTTAGACACTGGAGAATCCATGTAGCGGGAAAAAAGCATTGCAAACCTCCTAACTGCAAGAAGACCTTCAAAGTTTTCACTACCTTAAGCAGCCAAATCAACCACAAGCAAGTCACAATCACATGAAAAACTGGATTTTTTCTGGTTCTTCAGAGTTAGTAGGTTATGAACATTTAGAGGAAAAGAATACTTCTGAATTGGTAAAAAAAGTAATGATTAATTTTAACCTTTTCACTGGTGATACTGAAAGCATCAATATTTGAAATACAGAATTTTTACAATCTGTAGACCTATTCTGTTTCTGTTGCAGTTACACTGTGTATTCAGTCATTAAGTGGAATAGCACTTTTCTCCTTGTTAAGATTGTTTGATTGAAAAAAACCCCAAGGTTTAATAAAATCTAACTTTGAATTAGTTGATTAAATCCAAGTCTCTTAAAATATGTGATTTCCTTCTGTGGTTCAGGTAATCTTTTCTTATCTGATCTAGCGTTGTTCAAAGCCTTATGGAGATTTCCTAGTCACCAATAGAATATAAAATTAATTTACACAAATCTGTTGTACTTTATTTTCTCCTAATAAAATGGTAACGTTCTGATTGTAAAGTAAGGATTTGCCTTTGTGTATATGAACATTCTTGGGTTTCATACTGGAAGTTAACTGTGGCAGTGAATTCTCTTCTTTAGAAGTGCTGCCAGAAGGTTAAATAATGTAGTTTTAGATATTTATGTCTTATTTATTCTCAATCACAGAAAAGATTAATAAAAGGCAGTATTAGAAAAACAATTAGATTGTGTCCTCTTCCCCTGTAGGGAGAGATTTTTACTTAAAATGAAGAGGAAAATATAGACAGGATTCCCTTACAAAGATGACAGTGGTTGCAGAGCTAGAAGAGCTCAGCTTTGCTCCTGTAAATAAATATTCATGGAAGACTGGGACATTATATATGCTTCTTAAATTTAGCTTTGAATCTAGTTGCCAGCTATGTTGATGCCAACATCTCCCAAATGTGAAAGCCTCAACCTTGCTCAAACATGATTTTAGAAATTTATTCCTCTAGATGTCAGATTTTTTTCCATTATAGCAAAAGTAAAAACTTTCCAACTTTAAAGATGTACACGGAATGTGAAAGGGTTGGCCCATGGAAAACACCACCTCCTGCTCAGGGAGACCCTGGCCATCAAATTGCTGGAGGCTAAACCAGTCATCTGGAAAAAGTAATTCTATACCACTGCCCTGTTAATGTCCAATACTGGAAGCAGAATGTTGGGTTAGGTCAAGCATTGGTCTCACACATTTCACATGAATTTATGTTGTGTTTCATGGTCAGTATCTCAAAGTCTGTTATTTTCCATTTTACTTTCTGAATTACTCTAATGATGTATATTCCAAATCTCATTGCAGAAGATGAAATCAGGAATCTAAACCTATTTGGAATGCCTTAAACAACAGTCCTCCATTATTTGAGAGATGGTCTTTCTCACTCTATTCATGTTGGAACTTTGTGTAAACAGTTAATACAATGATAAATAGGAAAGCCTGATTGCCTCAATGGGTGTGGTACTTGGTTGAGGTATTTGGTCTTGTTTAAGGAGAGAGATAAGACTTTAAGACCTTGCCGTATGATTCCCTCAATTATTGGCCTCTTTTAAGGTTTTGACAATCAATTCCATTCTTTAGAAATTTTCTAGTTGGCATTAGGTCAGATTTCCTGTTGTAGGTGATAGTTGTTCTCCCAACACAGGCAAGGTACAGTTTTCAAAGGCTTAGAGGAAGCCTAAAAATCACTTGGAATCTATTCTTATTCATTCAGGAAAAAAAATTATAAAGGATTGATAAAGATGAAAGATCTTAACTCTGAGGAAACATGTGTGGGAAGGAGGAAACTTCTTGAATCCTCTGAAAATGTGCTAGAGGGGTGTCACTGCACATGTATTTAGGGAAGGATGATAGTGGCTTCATAAAAAAAGGAGAAGGGACAAAGAATTTGCAGGAGTCATGTGTGCCATTTAGCTTAATTTCTGTAAAGATCCTAAATATGTAAAGCAAACAGGACAATATTTTTCTGTCTCTGTCTACTTACATTTAATACATACTGAATCTTATCTAGACAGGGACATTTTTAAAAATTATGATTGTATTGTTCTTCTTTAAATTTTTAAATAAATTCTGTGTACCCAAGGTCATATTTTTAAGTGTGTCCTCCACGCCATTGCCCCTAATGACTGATGCTCATGGATTCTGTATTGACTCACATGATGATGCTTTACCATACTGCTGTGTTTCTTCGACCCACCTTGGAAATTACATTAGCTCACTATAGATTTTGCACAGAAGATCAAATAGATTTAAATTTATTCATATGCCCTATGATTCTGGTGATGTTTTCCTCTTTTGTTTTGCAAACATGACATTTGCTTTCCAGCCCCCAGCTTGAATAGATTTTGCAGTTCAAGAAAAGCAGAGAGGAAAACATGACAGTACCCCTTACCAGTTCTTTCGGATGGTTCTTTCATCTGTTGTTCTTTTTGTTTGTCCTACGTTATAGAATCAAATCTTTCATCACCAAGATTAGAACTAACTAAAACCTCTTCGTTTTGACAGAACAGACTCCACTGTGCCAGAGTTATTTGCTTTTTTAAACAGTTAATTGCATACAGTTAGTATTCCTTGCCATATTTGCCTGCATTCATCAAGTTCTGAGTGAAAAATGTTACAAGACAAAGACTTATTTTCGGCATTTTAGAAAGCTGTCCGAATAGTGCATTGATAACATCTCAGCAGGTGGAGGTCCCATGTGATTCCACCATTCAAGAGAACTTCTTTCATATGTGATTAATTCCGAGATCCATTTAATCCACCACATTATGGTGGTCAATTGGGGCATCTGTGCTGATGAAAATGACTTTTGATTGTACTTAAATGGCTTTTACATGCAGTACTCCATGCCAGTTTTACTCTCCAGTTCAAAGTGAGATAAAATGGAGTCCATTTTCTGAATAGGGCTTTTTTTTTTCCCTAGCTAGCTACTCAGAATTTATATATTTTATCAAATTAGCTGGTTTGTAATCTCTGATTTAGAGATACTCTTAGATACTGCTGGGTATTTTTCCTTTAAAAAATTAGACCAGTGGCATTTTGATATTATTTATCATCACTTTTTCTATAGTACCTATTAAATTAATCTCTGTATTACTAAACAAATGATCCATCATTTGCATGTTGGCTCAAATAAGCATGTTCATGTGCGGAAAAAGAGATTCACTGGCCAGAGAGTTTAGTAGGTTCTGTATTAGGAATGGGCTGCATGAAGAGAGTATTCCTTAAAGCCGGTGTGTGTTAGAGATATTGCCTTATTCCTCACTTCCTAAACTCTGAAATTCACCCTGCGACTGATTTTCAGTGTGCCGGCCGTCTGGGTGTGAACTGAATTGCTATCTCAGCCAAGAGACCAATTGTAAAATGACTCTGGAAGGATTAAGCCCTGGGTGACTAGCTGATAGAATGATGCAGTTGCTCTTAACTGAGATATTCAGCTGATAGCACTCAAAAAAAAAAAAAAGAGGGGTGCGAAGAGAGGTGGATTTAAACTTAGCTTCCGGCTTTAGTTATCTAGTAGTAAGGCACACACTTTTCCCACAGGAGATTCTTACAGTCTCTCAGGCTTCTAAAGAAATCATAATTCTTGTTGCCACTCTGTCTAAGGATTGGAAAGAAAGAGAAGGAAGAGAGGAGAGTTTTATACTGCCTTTTTTTAATGTAGGAGAAGAATTGATAGTGTTATGTTATGCTTTATTTAATATTTTAGACATTAAAAATAATTATTGCAAATTAATAAAACTATACTGCCATATTTAATTGTTCCAGAAACTCTAAGATGAATTTATAGACTAACCTTTTATTTTATATGGTAATGATATCTGGAAAGTGTGAAAAAAATCATGGAAATGTGAATGTTAAGTCTATTAGGAATTTTTTTTTTTAGCTGCTATTAGTGGATTGACAGTCTATGATGAAAAGTTAGAATTCCCTGTCAAGAATAGTTATTAATAGTACATTGAGAATATTCTTTTTCCACCCTTTCATTGTCCTATAGTAATTTGAAACATATAAGGGGTCATCAATATCTTGATTGCAGTGTTGATGGTTAATTAATATCTCTAAATTTTATTGTGATTTCCACTTATACAAAAATAGGTAATATCTGTAATCTCTTTTACTTTTCAGACTCTGAAATCAATCTCCTAAGGTTGCCAAGACAGAAATTAAAACAGTGCTTACTAAGTCCTATGATCTTACCCTATGCATTATCACTTACATTTACCATTAACCAGAAATTAACACTGGAAGGAAATACGATACAGATCTCAATTACCATTCAGATTTCTACTGTTTTGAGAAACAGTATTGCTTTAAAAAAGTCCATGCTAAAGCTCTTGCTGTAAAGATCACCGATTCATCGATCACTGATTACAAAAGGAAGTCAGTTCTTAAAAAAAAAAAAAAAAAAAAGCAAGGGAAGATAAGAAAATGCATATAAGTACAAAAATACTTTAATATATTTTCCCTAAGAAATCACAAAAGATTGCATGTAACCTACCATTTTGTATTGTGAAATGTTTTAGCAGGCGACGCTCTCTGCAGCAAGACCATACCCAGCTGGAAAGAATTTTACAACACTTTTATTTTCTTTTTTAAACTCTAGAATTCATCACCACATGCAGATTTCTTTTACTGATGACCATACATTTGTTTCAGTCTCAGCACCTGGGAACAAAAATTGTTTAGTAATGCAGTTTGTTACGATCATTGTTCTAACTGAGATCAGGGTACTCCTTTGCTTCCAGATAAGCCCAGTTGGTTTACTAAGTGGCTTGAATGAATAGGAGACAGAAAAATATGATCATATCTTTTTGGCATTGTGAATATAACTGAAAAGGAATTTCTGGGAGAAGCTGGGGCCTCCCTTTGAATTTCTTTGAATCTTTAAACTCACTCTTTCTAGGTTGTACCCATTATACTTCTTGGAGAGGTGTCCTGTCTGAAAGTGTAGACATGCCCTTAAGGTGATCTTTCAATGAACTGATAGACCCTGTATACTTGTTCAGCTTACTAATTTAATTTTAAGCCATGTATGGATGTATAATACCTTTCCAGTGAAATTCAGTAATCTGCTTAAAAACTGGTAACTGTATCATGGAGGTTTGTTGGGTTTTTTAAGAAGTTTTTTAAGATTTGGATAAGGTGTTTTTCTATGTATCTAAAAGCCAAAAGTAACACCTCTCTTGATCTCTTGAACACCTGAAGCCATTGCCTAGTTAGGCTTGTACTTAACCCTACCATTTGTCTGTCTCAAACAGTTTTGAAGGTACAGGCGGTATTTTTTTACTGAGACCATAACACATTGTCCTGTTGATTCTACTGTCTGGTTTACTGATACATCATTTAAACAGTCAATGACTATTACATCTCATTTACAGTAATAGACACTGTCTTAAGAACCATGAAATGTTCTGCCTTTTAAGCCCCCTTTTGGCCTCTATGATGGCACCTGGGAATCAAGAAAATTCAAAGGAAGTAGAATCTCTCAGTAACTGATTTTTAGAAGATTTTTTTTTACTTTAAACATACAATGTGATGCACAAATAAAGATCAAGGTGATGCCGTTATGATATGGAAGATTCATGTGTTAGTATGCATTTTGGGATTAAGGGGATAATAATAAAAGCAAAAAACAGAAGGTGGAATAGGTGTCCATATTTAAAACTGAGTATTTACTTCCAAGAATGCTCACAAGAAATGAAGCCATAAAGGAATGTTTAACTAAATTCAGAAAGTTTCAAAGGTTAGTGGACATCTGCAGGTCAAAATTTTCTCATGAAAAATGGTTAAGTGCCAGATGAACATAGTGTCAGTTCTGAAACCTTATCCTACCAGTAGTATAAAATCATCCAAACCATTGTTAAATTAAATTATCTGAAGGTAATAAATAAATCAAAAAAAAAAAAGTTGTCCAAGCCAGAAAACAAATTCCTCTTTTCGCTAGTTTGCCACAGCTGACTTTTTGTCTTTTTTATTTTAATGTACAAGCTCATTTCTTATAGTCTTTTCATCTCTGATGTTCCATGGCCATGTTATTTCTTTTACTGTAATTAAGGTAAGCTGCATGATTCTGCCCAACAGTTGTCCCTTGTAACTGCTAAGGTAATAACTTACGTTATCTTATTCCATTTCTTAGTGTAGATCTGTATTGATTCCTGTGTTATCTGAAGCTAAGCAACGGATGCAGGCCTCCTGAAAGGCTGAAGATTGAGAGATCCCCAGACCTGTTTCTATTCTCTAATGATAAATTCTTCACCAAGACTGATAATTTGGTGCCTTGGTGAGTGTGAACACCCTCTCTGACTATCTCCTCTCTGCAATCCCTCATCTCAAATTAACATTTTGCTTTCTTAACCCCTAAGCTTTAGGACTTTCACTTCAGGATATTAGCCATAACTTTGTCTCAGAGCAGCCATTAAAACGCTGCTGTTCCAACTCCTGGACTCTGACTTGGGACATTCAGCCATATAGTATGGTCTGCCTTAGACATTTGGCTGCGTGGCGTGATCTACCTTGTTCATCCACAACACAAGAGTTCAGACACCGAATCTAGCTCACAGACAGGTCAGGTTTAAACAGTAGACCAAATAATATTATTTCTTCAGAGTGACATTTACTTCAGCTTTGCTAAAGGCATTATAGATGACTCAGTGCAGGTTAGCAGGTAGGCTAATCCACTTCACTGTGGATTTTTTAAAAACAATATGTAATTTATTAAATTAATTACAAATATTTACTTCATATATCAAAATGGAGTAATCTATTTCACAAGTATCAGCATGGCAGATGTGGAAACACTTAAATTTTCTTTAACCATAAATTAAAAAAAAAATAGAAGTATTTTTATTCTTACAGATCTTCATCATCTAACCAACAGTGGCTGTTTTCCTGAATCGTTTAATGTCATGCAGGTAGATGAATATTATACCAAACTTAATTTTGTATGATCTTAAAACAGTAGAAAGTTAAAGAAATATATGATTCTCAATCTTCTTTTGCATGCTCAGAATGAGTTTTATTTTCTTGTCGTGAGCATTTGTCACAGGGTCCAACAGTCTTGAGTCAGGAAAATTCACTTAATTTATTGCCAGATAACAAGCTTTTAATTATTGATTCCAGTATTGAGAAAGAAAGTAGACAAACAAAAACTTAGAAGAAAACACCTTCATCCACACCCCTCTCCTTCCCCTTTCCTCATCTCCAATGTCTGATGCCACATGTTGCATTTGGTCCCTTCAGTGAGGGAGCAGGTGGTCATTGGTCTGCAGCAGCTCCTTCCTTTCGCTGCTCTTTGTTTCTTACTCCTTTCTCCTGCTCTGGCATGAATTCTCACATGACCTGCAGGCCTTGGGGGCCCATCTGCCTGCTCCAGCAGGGTTTCCTCCACGGGACATAACTCTCCTCAAAGGTGCACCTCATCCCACGTCATCTTCCATGTATCTTTCTCTGCTTGGGTGTACCTCCAGCCCCTAAAAGTTACCAAACTTTCTTAGACGTGTTTTCACAGAGGTGCCATATGCTCCTATGATGGGATCCAGCTTTGGCATGCAGTAGGTCAGTTTTGTCCATGACAGAAATGGCAGGAAGCAGCAGTGCCTGGAGCTGAGTATCCCTGGCCTTCCTCCCACACACGTTACTCTGCACACCCCCACTAGCAAAACTCTGCCTGTTATGCTAAATGTGGCATTGTAGTCAATCTATAAAAGGGACACTGTTATATCTTGGAATAGTTTATTCTGATATGATCATAGTTTTTGGAAGAGCAGAACAAAGCTTTGAGGTAAGAATGTAATTAGAAATGTGATATTTAGAAAGACTGGTTTTTGTTAACACACTTCTGCAGTTTAAAACTTAAGTAATTCGTGCTTTCAAATCCAAATCTTCATCTCTCACAAGACAATAAACAGAACTTTTTGTTTTCATTAATCCTCACCACATTGACTAGAGTGGTATATCTAGAATATTAAACATTTGTTGTAGATTATTTATTCCTGCATCTGTTGGGTTTGCAAATGTGGGCAATTCTTTACTTGTGTTACCACAGAAAGCAAATTTTGTGGCAGTCAGTGCTTAGTGATGTTTTCATATATCATTTATTGTTTAAATGAGTGGCACAAACTTGGTGCTTGTAAGTCACATGCCACTCTCCCCTGATCCAAGACACTCCCTGTGAACCCACGCTACCAAGCCCTTGTTTTATGTGTGAGATGAAGTGGAAATCCTATCCAGCTGCTGGTTTTGGAAGGGGCGGGGTTGGGGAGAGCACCAGAGGCTTTTTTAATGGTTATTTTGTTTTGCAAAAAACACATCCTTGTGGATGATTTCCTATTGGGGCAGCTGTTCATAAAATGTTTTTAACTACAGTTGCCATCAGGCCAGCTACAACTCTATCATTTCTACATCCTCAAACTAATATATTCTCCTACTGATCCTTGCAGGCTTTGCTAGAGCAAAATAATAACTTCATAGGATGGAGTGAGACAGGTAGGAGAGGTAAACTTTATCCATTTTTCAAATATGCAATTCAAAATTTTCCCTATCAATGCAAACACCAATTACATCACAAAAGCCTAGGTACTTGCCCAGATTGTATTCTTCTTCATCCCACCTTAAGGAGGCTGTGTAGGAGCATCCATTTTGTTAGGGGAAGAACAATAGTCTGGGGTTCCTGCCAGTGACTTCAGTTCTCTGAAGGAGGTCAGTGGCACAGGCAGCGTATACAAACACAGGTTACTGCTTCATCTGTGCCTGTAAACAAGGTTATTGCAAGGCCAGAGAAGTCTCCCAAGACTTCTCCAAATTGTAGAATCATGTAGAAAGCAAATGTGTATATTCCATTTATTTATATTTGTGTAACTTTAAAATAGAGCTGATATGCCTTGTTAAAGACATGAGAGAACACCCTTTTATAGAATTTACTCCTGAACTCACAGAGCTCATAGTACATCTTCATTCTTTCTTCTGTTTACACTGCAAAAGCACATACATCCTAGATGGATAATACATACACTGCTGTCTGCAAAAAGTCAGGCATGTAAACATCTCAAAATTCTTATATTGCAGCCTTCACAAAGATGATGCCCTTTCTAGGAGTTTTTTTGTTTGTGTTCTTTGCCATATTGCACAAAATCTGGATATTATTGTGTACAAAAGATTTAGAATACAAAGGGTCTGGACTACTAACAGTATCACACCCAAGGTAATACTGTTGTTATTTTTGCCCTTAGCATGCATTCCTTTTTTATAAAACTATTTCACCAAGGTGGTAGATCAAAAATTGCAAAATTAATTGTAGTCAGACCTCAGTGATATGTATGTCTTTCATTTTGTACTACATTAAATGTATAAGAACAAAACAAACAAAGAAAAGGGTTATTTTTCTGTGTCCCTGGGAGTATTGAATGCTTAATAAAACTCTTGTTTTCTCTTTTGTTCAGATAGGCAGAAAAATGTCAATGCAATGACTTAAATGTCCTAATATTTCACTAGGCTTGTAACACTTATTATTGGTGTGAAGTAGTGTAAATTAAGATGGTGATCAACTACTTCTATCATCCAAACGATTCAAATACATCTACTTCTTAGTCCATGTTGCCATAAAACATTACCCTGGCATAACTGGACTCCCTAAAGCCACTAAGTCCAGTGGTGCTTTTGATGTTTTTCAATGAAAATAGATGAAACTTGTCACAACTTCATGTGTTAATCTTTCCTTTTATAGTATGTCCTTTATGGATTCAGTTCCCAAATGAAATTCTAACTTGCGATAAGATTGTGTTGATTTGTTTGGGAATTTTTTATTATTTCTTATTAAGTGTATTGGTTTGGGAAAGGATTATATTATGTTTAATTAATAGTTTTTTTCACTTATGCTTAATATTTTCAAGGAAAGTAAAAAATTAACATTATTCTTTGGGAAATACTGGAAAAAAGCCATTTAACTTTGATCTACTGCATTTTCCTGCATGATGTTGCACCACTGTAAATTGCACATATCATTAAAAAGGAAGCCAGTGTTCATTACTGTGGGGAAAATGCAAAATGAAAGCCAGGTCATTCTTCAGTGAAATTCTGTCACACACCGTATCTTCACTTACTGGTCTTGTGATTGTTCCAGACCTACCTAACGAGCATGAGCAGCAATACTGGGTTTTGTTCACTCCAAGGGAAATTAGTATAAGTGAAAATCAGATAATTCAAAGGTAAATAGGTAAAGATGGCTTCTTGTGGCTTCAGCTTCTTGCCATATATTTTAATTTATAAAAATTGGTCATGAAGGTTTGATTAAAGAAGATTTTGAAATTTTGAGTTTACTTTGCATTTCTAATGAGTTTTCATATTTGTCTCCCTGTGTGAGAATCTTTTGAGTCAAGTACAAGTATTTCACAATGAATTTTATTAGTAAGGTTGGGGTATGAAGAGCAATTTCATTCATACTATGTGACAAAATTGAATGCTGCACTCTTAAAATGGCCAAAAATATGTATATTTTTAGGGTATTTATTTGTCAGCATTTGTGTTACTATTTTGCTTTGGTTTTCTGGCTTAAATGAATTGTAAAAGCTATTTAAAAATTAAAAATACAGAACTAGTGCTTTGCCCAGTATACTCCAGTGTTCACAGTGTAAGGTAGGAATCATGGTCTCGAGGGAGGACTAATGTGCGAGCAAGCTTGGTGATAGAAAATTGGTGTCACAATCAAACAGAAAGGAGAGCTGTGTCAGCCATTAAACAGCTTAAGAACGCAGGCTGAACCTCTGAACTGAGCTTGCCACAGCATCCCCAAGTAATTATCGAGTCAGATGCTGCAGTCGCCTCTCCTTTCAGTTCTAGAGGTACTGGTGCCAGGCTGAAGTGTTACCGCACCGGTGCTTGTTTTAAGCATCTGTTTTTCTGGAGGAAAGTTTGTGCTGTCTGACTCTTACCAGACGCATATTCTTGCTTTTCCCTTTCTCTCTTCCACAAGGAGGGTATAGGCTTCCCCATTTAGAATGAGAATTAATGAAGAAATCTATGAATGACAGGAAAGGATGATTTGTGTCTTTTATGTTTCTAGTGCATCCTCATATATATGCTATACTTTGGTGGTCCTCCTCAGCCCTACTGTATATCCTGAGGTGTACAGCCCATTTTCTAGAAAACCTGAAGCTTCTGAAGATGGGAAACTTGAAGGTGTAAAGAAATCAAGTCAGGCAACACAGTCAGTGTAACTACAAATCCTTAAGAGGCAGAAATAAAATAATGAGGAAAAATGTCAGGTCTAAAGAAAGAAAACTTTTTCCTGCCATCCTCCACAGATAAGGCAGTGAACCCTTTCATGATACCTGCAAAGATGAATTCTAAATATTTGGCATATGAGGAAATGAACAGCTATGCCACTGAAAGTAATACGAAAGAAGCAGAAAAACTGTATTTATTTCATATGCTTCTGCAATACTTACATTGTTAATGTCAACAAAGTCTGCAGAAAATGTAAATCAATAACCGTAGAGGAGAGCAAGGTATTTCACTTTATTATTGAATACACAGTTGTTAGGCATGAGGGTGCGAACATTTTCACTGATAGGATAAACAAGAGACTTTGTAGCAGGAGAAAGAAGAAACACATTGGTTGGAGCCATTAGTTTTTACCCATCCTCCTTTCTTCCCTAGAAGACTGAGGGCAGCCATCTTTATTGTGATATTTAGGGAAGGGAGCATTGTAAAGGCATTGGGGCCTTCAAGTCATTAAGATGCTGATTGCCCAGTCTTACAAGCCTGCTGAGAAACCCAACCACCGAAGGCAGGTCCTGGTGGATGAGTTAGAATCATATTTTCTTGATGTGTTTCTGTTCTGCAGTAATTTTTAGAACAGCAAATCTACTTAACTCTTTCTGTGAGAAAATGCTGTAAGCTTATTCTTCATTCTATTATTATTATGATGATTAATTTATTTATTATTACACTAACTCTGATCAGTCCTCTCCGTAGCTTCTTTTAGAGCAATTAATTTCATTAGGTTATACTCTAATTCTGGAGTAAGTACTATTCCAGTGTATTGGAGGACATTCATAGATCAGACACCTCAGTCAGGTTTAGGACTCCCCTAGGAATCCACAGGTGAGTTATACAGCAAGGGGCAGGGAGCAAGCTGACAGCATGTGATTCCATCTGAAGAAAGCCAAACGTGTCACTCGTAACCTATCATGCCACATTATGGCAAGGTAGCAACATTTTTTGCTCCTAGGAAGTCTGTGGGTTTGTTGCAGAACTGCTTGTCTTAGTAGGGTCATTTAGAGACCAGTCTTGATTACTTGAACTTCCAAGAAAATCACTGAGGAATGTAGAGTAGTACCACTGAAAATAACCTACTGTCACATTCTCTGCTACACTTGGAGTTAATCACTGTCTGAGGAAACTGCTTTAGTGAAAGCTCTGAGAGTGTGAGTAAGTGAAACATATGAGATTTTATTTGCATTATGGTTCTGCTCACATCTTCCTCTTGGCAACTGCCCTTATTTTAAAATAATTACACTGAAAGTGTGTCAGGGATGGACACTGGAGAGGAGAAGGGACTTGAACTTCTTTCTAAATTCTTATTTTGTTCCTTTCCAAAGAACCATCTCAGGAGATTCAATTAGAGTAAAAGTTCTGCTACTTTGTATGACTTTTGGGAAAAAAAAAAAAAACAAAACATTTTTTAGTCTGATAGATTTAGACAATCAAACTGACAGAAGATGTGGGGTACCCTATGACAGCTGTTTCTTCTGCCATTCAGTTTTGACAGTTCTAGACGATTTCTCAGCTGTGACTTTTGATACCATAAAAACCAGTATAGACAGAAATATCTACACATCTGGATGGTGTATTTTCAGTGTCTACATATTTGGGTTCTCAGAAGAGCATCAGTTGCTTTAGCATTTGTGCTAAAAGTTGATTCTTTGTTCTGTATTGGGGAAATAGCACATTTCTAAACATGCATAGGAAAGCCTGTAGCTATAGTTTGATAATATCTTAGGAATGAAAATATAAATGTGCTTCATTCCTCCTCTTTTTTTATATTTAGTATTAATATTGGGGGAAAATGCTTTGTAATAAGTAGAACAAATTGCTCAAAATTAGACCACCACTTCTAAGCAGTCTTTGGTGCCTTTACATGAACTTAATGAATTGCCTGACAATAGAACATGTTTCCAAAATCACCCAGAAGATTTCCACAATGTATGACCAGGTTAAGAGTAAGACAGAACAGAGCAGATTCCAAAGCATTTAGTACATTTTATGAATGCCAGCTGTTTTCAGTCTATGCACTTTAAATCCAAGTCAAGTTGCAGGTGAACTGATCCTTGTGATCTCAAGTCAGTGTTATAAAACAGTATGTATATTGCAGAATTACTGCACATTTCGGCACAGTTATGGGAAATAGTTATGTCTAAGTGAGGAAGGCTGATGTTTGCTGAAGCAGTGAGGAAGTTTCCCAACATCTGTAATTTTTTTACTCTAACAGAAGATACCAGCTTCCAAACTACAAGCATTCCTCTATGTTATTATTGTTTGGGAACAGCTTTTATAAGAACTTGTGAACATCTCTTGATAACTTTTTAAAAAATGTGTTAGTTTATTAGACTTTTTTTTCCATTGATGTGTTATACTGCAATTTCTTTTTCCACCGAAGATTGTTGTGCAGAATACCACCTGTTGTTTCCAGTTCTGTGAAGAGTTTTCAAGCTTCTTGTTAGTTATAACACCTTTCCTGTGAATATCATTCCAACAGAGTAATTCAGCCAAAGGGATACAAAGGTCTCACCAGGAGGAAGTCATGACAGAGCACTAAGTTCTAGCTATGTATATATAAGCAATTATCTGCAGCTACTCACTATTTCAAAATAATTGGATCAACAGTGTGTTTTCTTTAAGATTAGAATAACTCTTATTGCTAGGGTTTTGGCCACACATTTTTTCCTTTTGTAAGCAAAGCACAGGTCTCATATATAATGAAAGTTCATTACAAGTTAGGAATGGGAGGTATTTGTGCATCTAGTATCATATTTGTTCTTATTATAGATTACTTCAAACGTATCCTATTACGGTTTTGGTTTGCTGGATCTTAAGAAATACAACTGAATATAAAAATTCTTCTTCAGTAATGAAATGGGATTGTATTGTTTGGCATTACTGATTTCTGGGCAAAAACCTGTGTACTTCCATTTTAATGTGTAAAGGTTCTGAACTCTCCCTCCAAATCTAAAGCTGACTTGCAAATAGAGTTAAATTAAAAATTTAATACCTTCAAGAAATTTCTGATGACATGCTGCATGCTTTCAATTAACTGAGGTAGGAAGAACATTGAGTTACATTTAAAACATGTCTTTTTAATATTTGGATTAGCCAGCATATTATAAGTGTTTTACAGACTAAATACCTGTTTAGAGAAAGAATAAGTTTTTCCTCTTTGAATAAGAAGAACTAAATGTATATTTTTTAGGATTATTGCCAGCTGTCTTCATGACATCATTAATAAGCATTAAAAATACTAAACATTCATGTGTTTAGAGAATAGTTTGCAACCCAGTGTATAACAACTATATGCTATAATGTTTCCTTTGTCACTGCCTTATTTTATCATCAGGAGAGGATAGAGTGGATCTTGGATCTAAATACACTGAATTCCTTTTTTCCATTGTCTTTATATGATACCATTCATTTTAGAAAGACTTATTCGAATTCCTTTTTCCTTTGCATTCATGGTAATGTATTATAGCAGAACATAATGCCACCTGTTCCATCTACATACAGTAAGAACTACAGAGGTGATGTTTAAAAAATTTTTTTCCAAGTTTCCTTATTTTTGGAGTAATTTTCTACCTCTAGTGATATATTAGAATAATTCTTTTTTAACAATTTTTGACATTATAAAATTCATATTTCTATCACTGTTTTTTAAAATCAAGAATCAAAGCTAATGATTTTGATGAAAATTTCAATAGCTGGTTTTATTCTGCAATGTACATTAACTATTTTGGTAACTGTAAATAGTGTTGTTACTGGTTGGTCTGCATGATGTTTTTCCAGGAAGTGACATAATCCCAAAGCCTTTTTCTCCAAACTTCAGAGGGATTAGGAGTAAGGACTTGTTTTTGCAACATAGTTATAAAGTTTATGCCAAGTTGAGTCTAGCTGTAATGCATGGGTGTATATTACTTCATACTGCCTTCTCTTTTCTCTTAAAAGAAGAATTATCTATTCCAAAATAAATTCAAAGCACAGAGCGGAGCCCACCCAAATTACCACTGCTGATCTTGAACTGTGCAGTGCTGACTTGTTGCCAACCTTGTCTCATCTGTCATTCAGATGTCAGTCCTCTAATCCAGGCACCTTCCTGTTGCACAGGCTAGAGGGAGAACACCATGTGTGAAGCAATACACTGAAAATACAGATACTTCAGGTGTGAGCTGTATAAAATTATCTAAATATCCTTTTTGTGGTTTTGTGATTATTATTTTCTTATGAAGAGTTAACTTTAATCAGACAACTTTCTGCTTATTTTTCCAAATCTCCTTCTGATGGACTCTGCAGCCAACAGAAACAGTCTACCAAAGGATGCTTATGATGTGTTTTTGAAAATTAATTTTTCTAGTTACAGCATTGTATTGCCATAATATGGTAAAAATACAACAGAGGATCTCCAATTTTCTGGCTCTTAGAGTCTCTTTCTGTGACTAAAATTATTCTCTTTTCTTTTATACTATTTTAAGAATTGCATATAAATTATAACTCTTACTCAAACTTTTAAAAAATCAAATGAAATCACTAATATTTCTCCCTAATGTATTTGCATTAATTTAAAAACTGATAGTCTCTTCAGTATCGATATGAGTGAAAGTTTAGCTTTCTCTGAGTGGCATGTCCAATATTTTTTTATGATTAGCTAATATCTTCTTTGTGGTTTTGTTCGTTTATGAGCTTGGTGGAAGTGAGGGTGCATAGACAAAGCATTGCACCAAGATTCTTGTATAAAACCTTTTCCAAGGAGTGGAATTGACAGAACTGGTTCCTATCACACGTTCTGCCATTTGAATCAGAGCAGACTATGCATAAAATGCTGAAAGCACTACAAGTGACAATCAGAGTTGCTAGACTTGTGTATTTATTTACACAGACGTAATCAGACAATGTGCATCACAGAAGAGACTTGAGTCCAGTAACCTTAACAGCAAAGTTTGTTTATGCTGCAGTAAATACTTTTAAGAATGAAAGAACAATAGAAACTAGATGAGGAAATACGGTGAAGCAAAGTTCCCATTTGTCTTGAATAGTCTTTAGGAAATTGTTATAAGTGTCAAGGATTCAGCAGGGGGAAAAAAAAACCCAGTTAATGGAACTTAGATTTTATAAATCATGCAGTTAGGAAGCAGAGGCCTTAAAGGAACAGCATTCCTAAGGAAAATGTAAAGCTATATCCGTCATCATGATAACAAAGTTCCATAGTAGTTAGGCTTATACTGAGCAGGACACTAGGATTTCAAGTCACAAGCTGCTGTTTTAGATAGCCATGTCAGGAACTTTGAGAAGAATTATTGATGTTTGAAGGCTGATTTTGCTATCCCTATTTCTTCAGCTAGTCAGCCATGACTTACATTTAGTTCTGAGTCTCATCCCTTCATTTGCTTGTTTTGGACCCGCTGACTCTGTCTAAAATTCCGTGACACCTATTCAGTCTAAGGAAATTGCTCATTAGTGCTTTCTCTTTTGTCACTAATGTGTCTGTGAAGGACAATTTCAGTCCTTCTCTTTTCTCCAAGTTTTTTGTACCACTGAAATCTAGGCAGAGAGTCTGAGATGAAAGTATGAAGTCAGATGCATATTTTTCCCCCTTTATCTCTATGAAGTTGTTAGAGTACTGTATGCACTGTTGAATACTGTCAACATATGACAAGTACCAGCAGAGGCTTAGCTGGCTTTCAGCTAGAAAACATGCATTAACTACAGGTCACAGAATAAACATAGATACAGGAAAAACATTCAGAAGGAAAACATGAAAATTAACATATACAAGCACAACAAAATTTTATAAAGTACATACTAACTGTCTTGGTCCCATCTTCTAATGTGTGCTCATGAGTGACACAAGGCCCTGGAGCAGTTGCAAGTCCTAAGTGATCATAGAATATTAACTTCTATGCAAGAATGCTTTGGGTTCTGCAGTGATGGGTGTTGTCCTATACCTAGTATTAGATTTAGAGAAGTTACAGCAAGAGAAGGGAATATGCAGCCCTGCTGGAACTCCCTAACCATTGCAGAATGCATATGCATGGCACATCTTTTCTTCAGTACATGCTTCCCTGGGAAGAACATTAAGCTAACAAAGCTCTAAGAATGGCGTGATACTCCACAGACCTGCTCATGTGTCACTTACAGTTGATATCCTGAGACACCTAGGTGTTTAGATTTAGTGGTGGTCACAAGGGAATCTTAGCAAAACCTAAATCTGAATCCAGACCATCTTGTGCCTAAGTTGGGTTCCTGCGCATTTTCTTCCCCTAGTGATTATTACTGCTCTTATGTTAGCACTGCCTCATTTGAATGTGGCGAATAGTAGGTTAGGTAACAAGTTAGGAAAATAATTTAGCTCAGTCCAGTTTGCAGATTTTCTTGAAGCATCACTCAAGAGTAAGGGAGCAACAGAGACCTACTAAGTACGAAACCCCAGTGTTAAATTCCACTATTTTTAAAAGAACCATTGCAAAAACTTAGTTCTTTTTTTGTTTTTTAAAATGTTCACCATTTCTCTGAGTATATGCACTGTTTATTCCTTGTTAGAAGGGGAGATAAAATATCCTTTTCGCAGAATTTGTTTTTCTAGGGGTTCATAAAACACATGGCTATAATTGCACAGTCTTTGAGCAATACCTATTCTTTTTACAGCTTTATTTTTCAGTATTAGAAAGAGTGTCTATTAGAAGAATTACTTAGACATCTGAACTTCAAAAGATTCATGATAGGAGCAGATACAGGGTATATCATGAGTCATGAAGAAAGCTGTGAGGGGAATGGGGGAATCTCAAGGGTGGTTTTAAAAACTGCTTGATGTTAAACAGATACATCAGATTCTAGGTTAAACCTTAGGGAGCTTAGGTCTTAATTTGGTATCCAGGAGTTTTGTTTTTGTTTTATCGTGACTGTTGAATGTGACTATGACATTTTTCTGCAGAGAAAAAGCTGATATTACAGGTGAATAAAATGAAATATGTTGGGTTAAAATTATACCTTGATCCAGACTCTTAAGGAGATAAGAGAGGAATTGCAGTGCTGAAACATAACATAGGTCATTGAAGCGCTTATCGATGTATTTTTGGTTCGTATCAGTATATACTGATACTTCAACACCAGAAAACCAGAAGGATGTACAGCTGGCTGTATTGCAGGACCCATGTGTATGGTTTCTCTCAGAAATAGTTTTTTCTTCTAATTGACCACAGATGGTTAGATCTCTTTCTTTTAGAACAGTAAAAGTCAGAAAGCCATAACTGATGGCAAGCCACAGGTTCACAACAACTTGCATAGATTACAGTTTCTCTGAAAAATGCCTCTGGAGTTTTAGAAATTTCTGATACACAGTAACACTATCTAGAATTAACACAAATTTCTGTGTGGCAGTTCTTTTATGCACCAGTGTAGCAAATTGAAAATCAGCTACAAGAGTGATTCTAAACTATCATTTATTTAGACTTTTTTTTTTAGCCTTAGAAAAAGCTGTGATAAAGAGTAATCAACTTAATCTTCTTTTTTTGAATCTTTAATTAATAAATCAGTTACAGTATTCCTAATAATTTCCCTTCATTATTGAAGAAATATGTTTGTGAAGGGACATGAAAATGCTGAAGTTCAAAAAAGGAACAGTACTATCTATTGTCTGCATATCTCTCAGGAATATTATAAAGAGAAGTTACAGCAATACTGAAAAAAGTAAACATAAATTTTAAAAAATAAGAAGGAAATCCAATGACCCTTAAGGAACCAAAGCTAGAAATACAGTAATAAAGACACTAGAGACTTGACTCAAAAGATCAGTTATACTCCTACCTCTTCTAATGTTTTCCTGTGTAGTTGTAGGCAAATCTCTTTGTATTTCCATTAACCTTCAAAAAACAGCAATACTGACTGCTTCTTTGTTTTTTTTCTTTACTTAAACATGCTTACTAGAAGCATTGGAGGGAAAAAAATAGCCATTTTTCCATCATTTCCTGGCTTATTATTCCTACACTAGCTTTTCTTTGCTTTCCAATTCTAAAAGTCAAATATAGATCCTGCAGATCTACCAACTGCAGGAGAAGTTGGACCCGCTCTTTCCAGGAGGCCAGTTTGACAACAGTTTTAATCACTTTATAACCCACAGTGTGCTATTAGTTGGGGAATGGTACATAGATTTGAATTAAATAAAATGTCACTCATAGTCAGGAGTCCTTTGGAGCTGTTACCATTACAATAACTTATTTTTATTACTGCATGAAAGTATTGATTTATGAGCACACAATAAATCCTAAGAATAGGCACATTTATAACACAGAAGAAAGAAATATGAGGAAAAAAAGAAATGTAAATTCCTCCACATTGTGTTGTTCAGAGTAGCCAATGTTTTTAATGAATAAAAGAAAATATATATGATAAAACTGAAATGATAGGTGTAGCAACTAGGAGTAGGATAATAGCATCGTATTAAAAACTCCTGGAAAACAATAGCGTTTCAATTCTTAAATGCCAGATCTCATTTTAAAACAGACCAAATATCCTTTGTCTTTTGTGCATTTTATCAAAATTACCTTAGCGGTTCCAGCATCGTTCCACTCTTACACCTTGGTGCAATGTCGGAATGGAACTTTGTCTGAACCATACAGCAGGCTGCCACTTGACTGACATTTATCAGTATTAACCCTATTCTTCTAAAGTATTGTGAATGGACTTCTTGATTTCATGGACCATGGAAGTTACGTAGACCATATATCCGTTACTGACCAGATGCCAACCAATAGCCAGCATGCAGATTGCTTTTTATCTGTATAAAGCAAACCCTTTATTAAGGATGCACTGGCACTGCTGCTCCCCTTTAGCAAATAAGAAAACTGAAACATAGAATGTGTAAGTTATTAAAAAATTTGCTGGCAGGACGCAGCTGTTCTGTATGGTTACTTGTTAACAGAGCATGCTACTTGACTTCCACCAGATTTTCTGGTAATAATTATAGCATAAAAGGCTGACCTAGCACATACGGTAGATAAATTACCACTTCAAGATGGGAATATGGATTTTTTTCTATCCCATTGTTTTCCAACTACTCTCCCTTCATACATAGACACAACTAAGGTCTTGTGGATTGTTCTATTTTTGGATGGAAAATAGGTGAACTTCCAAATACTCTTTCATTGTCTGCTAACAATTCAGAAATAAAACAAGTACACTGACACTGTATTGTATATTCATGACACAGAAACAAAAACTTTGAAAGGTCTTTTATTATCAATAAAAGTAAAAGCAGTTGTTTATTCTGAAATACGTAAATTTGGTTAAATAAAACCATCTTTCCTTTCTGTCATTCAGTTGTTTGAGAAGAAATAATTTGGCTCCAGTGCTGCACTTTTAGCCTGTCTCAGCCAAATGGTACAAGGTTTTAAGTGTTGCTCCAGCCTTTGGAGGTTTTAGTGGGTCTTAAGTAATGCCATAGTCCTAATGCTGGCACACAGCCCAGGATAAATTTTACTTTTGATGGCAACAGCTGTGTATCTATCAGGTTTCTGACTATGTGAGGAGCGCAGAGCAGGGCGCTGCAGTCCCCAGGCAGCTGCCAAAAGCGGGAGAAACAGAACTGCTGTGCTGGGATCAGGGCTACCAAGTAACAGGCACCAGCTGGGGTTTTTGTCCTTTGGCATGTGACCCTCGTCATTCTACTCCAAACCTGCCTGCGAGTTAGGCATTTTGGAAGGCACATTTCTACCCTGTGGACCACCTCAGTTATAGGTGTCAGTCTCAGAAGCACAAACACTGCTTCTTTTGCTCTTTTTAGTAATCCCTCAGTTAGCAGCAATTTGCCATGTAAACCTGGCAACTAGTGGTTGCACTTACAAGTCTTGAAAATAAAAAGACTACAGGAGAAAAACTTTGGAAATAAAAAGTTATAAAAATAGAAATGCTTTGAATATTGCAAAATCAAGAAATGACATCTGTAGAGCAATAAACAAGCCTTTAAATAATGTGCTAAAGTTTTATGCTTCACAGAAGATACATGACAGCTTGCTTTTATTACCATTATTGTGGATGTTTATCTTATTTTTTTTTTTAAGATTCAGCTCTATTCTTTGACAGGCTTTTCAAAAATGGCCAAAAAGCAAAGTTGAGATTTTTCTGCTTCCTAGAGAGTTTAAACAGAAGAAAGAGGACACATGATGGGTTTCAGTGTTTCTTCTAATTTTTATTTTTATTGCCTAATATTGAATAATGTCTTGGTTGATTATTTTGTCATGAGTAACCTAAGGACTCTTTTGCTAAAAATAAAAGTAAGATAAAGTAAAAAATCAGTAAAATCCGCTCTTTTCAGTATTATCAAGAGTTGGGCTTACTGAAAGACTGCTGATCAGCACACCTTCAGGACTGTTCGCAGTGACTCGTATCCCCTTCGCACTGGCGGTATAATCTAACAGCACCGCAGAGCTGCCAGGAAGGGGGAGCCAGCAGCACTGCTCCGTGTCCCTCTCCCTCACTGCACTACCAGCAGAATCTGCCGCGTCTCCCACGTGTTGTTCTCTACACCTTGTCTTCAAATGCAGGGAAACCTGGGGGACCCTCACGGCTCTGGGACCTGGGAGGTCTGCCGTGGGTAACTGGAGAGCACAGGAAAGGATCACACAGCTGTAACTGGTCTGTCTGCAAAATAGCACAAGTACTTTAATGTAGCAATCTCTAGCTCAAATATAAGTCAAGCCTTTCTTGGCAATTGATTACATTAAAAAGGGGGAGAGCAGGGTATAAAGGGAGTAATTATAAGTTAGACATTTGAGTGGATTTAGGTGGTTTGTTTTCAACATACCTTTCCTTGTCTATTGATCAATATTCCCTGCGATCAAGATACCTTCCTGAAAATCTGCTCTATTTCCTTGTCCATCTGAAAAATAAAGACACAGCTGTATTGCAGTGAATATCTCTATATAAGGAGCTTTTCTCTGCATTCTACTGTCTCACCCTGTTTATCCTAGAAATCAAAAACTCATTAAATGTATTAAGAATGAAATAGTTCTCCACTGCTTTAAGGCACCTCACATATAGACTTAGTCATTCCAGAGCTCCTCTTTCTTTCCTATTTCCTGTATTTCATATAGATCTCTAAGATCAACAGACCTACATTTTTTTATTTAGTTCCTTTTCTGTCATATTTTATGGTTTTATGCCTGGTACATTTTTACTGCCACTAAAATACTACTTGTGGTCAGTCTACATCTCTTCACTCATCCCCTTCATATTTCTCTCAACCTCACAAAGTGTCTTGGGCTCCATTTAATCCTTTCTCACTTTTCTGAATTCTATTTTGATCTTCCACCAATTCCCTTGTGCCATTCCCATTCCGTCAACTCCCTCAAAGGAAGTTTTTCTCTCATGCTCTCTCTTCCCCTTGTCCTCTGTCTTCTCTTGTATGTAAAGCATACCTGATTGTCTACCTGCATTTTTTTTCCGATAAAGACCATGAAATACACAAAATCCCACGACTGAGGAAGATCATTCAGCTTTTATGATTTCCAGCAGCAATATTTGCAACCTTGACATGAATGTATTGGCTTTTACTGTGAATATTACAAATACAGTATTTGATTCTCCTTGCAATCACATCAATTTCAATATAATTCCATTTGATTCAGTCAAGTTATTCTTAAATTAGCAATATAATTGAGAGGTTAATTGAACTTGGAGGTCAA
Source organism: Atrichornis clamosus (assembly GCA_013400975.1). Taxonomy (NCBI): domain Eukaryota; kingdom Metazoa; phylum Chordata; class Aves; order Passeriformes; family Menuridae; genus Atrichornis; species Atrichornis clamosus. Next base: position 64,661 of record WBMZ01013429.1, on the reverse strand, counting down.
AATTTGGATTTATCTCCCTTCAATCATTTGTAATAAAAAATTGAATATTCCCAGGGAGAAGTTAAATAGAATAAATGTTACAGCTTGGGAATAGCTTTTTCTAGATATCTATTTCTAAAACTTGTTTGCAAGGCTATTGGCTGTGTATACATTTCTTTCACCTCCTGGTTTTGTCCTTTCTGTTAACATAAATCCTGGATGCATTATGAGAATTTTTAAATGCTAAGAATAGCATATATTAATTTTGTTGAGGACATTTTCTATGGGTAGCTATGAGAAGAGGAGCTGAACTATGATTCATATATTCGCTCAAAACCTAATTAATTTATTTAGACTGCAAAAGGAAATTCATCTGTCATCTTCACATACATCTTGTTTCCTTCTCATAATTCTGACCACATTTTTCCTACATAGAAGCTGAAAGATAAAAATTAAAATCTCAAATAGCTTAAAATGGAAAAGTGGTTTCTGAAGTGTGTGCAATAGGAGCAACTTTTTACTGTAAGTCTTTGGATTTGTATTTTCCAAGACAAAAACTTGATGCTGATTAACACAGATTTTTTTTTCACATTTCATTTTCTGCCTATGTCATGAAATCAAATTTTTTAGAAATATATATTTTTTTAATTCTATAATCTGTGCCTGGGCCAATCATGATGTAAGTGCAAACAAAAGCTGTTAAACATGTTAGAATTAATGGAGATTTCAGTTCTGATAATTTACAGGAAAATACTGTCGTTTCTGCAATTTACAGTATAAAAATATTTACTCAGATAAGCATTTATTACAATATTACCTAAGAAACCTAATAGGCTCTTATCTGAAAGACTGCTTGATAGAAAAAGAGATGGTTCATAAAAATACTTGATAAATAGTACATAAATGTGCAGCTATTAAATGAAAAATATAGATATGCTACTAAAATGCAAGCAGAGAGAGTTTGAGGTGAAAAAAAAAAGAGAATAGAGGCTGAAAATTGAATAGAGAAGAGATAAAATGATTGAAATGTTGTTGGAGGCAGGGGAGAAGAGGGGAGACTTAATAATTCGCAGTCTGCTCCATTTCCAGCAAATTTTGTTAATGTTGTTTTGAGAAATCAGGATTTGTTCAAATAAGACTTCTGCTCACATAATGTAAAAACACTTGAAGCATATTGAAATCTGTTATTAAATACCTGTTCCTTGTGTGTTGCAAAACCACAGTCTTCTCCTACGTGAACGTTCACTTTACTTATATGAGGACAACTGCCGTAACTAATACTTATAAAGCAGTTCAGGAATAGAAAATCTGGAGTGACCTGCAGCCTTCTTTCTTCTTCTGGGGTGTCCTCAGGTAAAAATGTGTTTGGATATGGACAAAAAAGCAAAACTAGCTGATGCCTTAGATAATTTGGGAATGAAGCACTTTGAATGCAAATATAACAATGGAATCGTTAAATAGCTCATAAAGAAATAAAACCTTTTACTGAAAAGCAGGAATAACCCTCTACTGTTGGAGTCACCTTAAAATAGAGTGTTCCTAGAAGTAGGTTTTTACACTATCAAGCCTTCTGGTTTTATGCAAGTCTTAGAGCCCACTGCTCTAAGTGGTATTACATCTCTCAGGTTCACATACCGTGTAGTGAGATACATCCATAAAGCAATCAGCCACAGGTCATGAAAAATGTAGAACATTTGCCATATCTACAAAGTACTGTCTTCAAGTAATCTGTTACCAATATTGTAATGAGCTGTAAAATATATTTTTAATTTTAAAGTAATATAAATTTCATCTGGTTTTCAGATTAAAACATCACAACCTTTAGATATTTTTTTGGCTCTCAAATGTTCCAACATTTTCTGCTTTATTGTGTTTTGGTGGTGCTTTTTAAAATAAAAGCAACAGATGTCCATTCCTTAGTTATTTGAAATTTAACTGTGAGAATTCCACATCATTTTGCAACAAGGACCAAATTACAAGACAGTAACCTCACCTTCAGGACTGCAAAAACCTGACTGTAAGACTGCTTGACTTGATGTACATGATTCAGAGAGAGCAAAGCGAAAGTGATGGTGGAAATACAGCCAGCAGCTGTATTTGACTATGCTATCTCTTTGCAACTAACACGCAGAAATCTCAGTCCACAGTTACTTAAAACCTTCTGCTACAAGATCCATTAGAGAGCATCACCTTAATTGTAATGTCCTCTGATAGCTGAGCCAAAAAATAAAAGGTATATTTTGCCCAATTTTACTTTTTTTTCTTACTTGATAGCGTGCTCTATTAAGTAAACCCTGCACAGTTCTGACAACATGCTAGAATTTCCAAAGAGCCTGGGAGTTCTTTGAGGTACATTTCTACCCCATTCAGTAATTTTATCTATAATGATGCTCATTTAAATCGGCATGTAAACAGGCAGAAGAGCCACAATAGATGTATTGTCCCATTAGTGCAAGTGGGTCAATTACTAATTCACAAATATTGAAACTAGCACTGATAGAGATAAATTAATTTCTCATAATTTAATAATGCTAATCACAGTGGCAGTGAAGACTACTATTGGCAGTAGAGCAATGTGAATTTTAGTACTAAAATATAAAGTCAATAACATTTTTTCTTTGCATTGCATAATATTATATTATTAAATACTTCTTTAGTTAATCTCCCTTATTTTGCATTTCTTCTGCTATTTTATCTGCTTGCAAATGCTTGGGTTAAGCTCTCCCAGCACACAACCCTATCCATTTAAAGTCATGGGTGGTTTTGTAGTTGAATGCCAAAGAGATCTCAAGGTTTTATTTTACCCATTCTGTATTTCCAAATGGCAGAATGTGTGAATTGGTGTCATTTAGTCATTCATCAGCTTCTCTTAATTCAATTTCCTTATTAAACAGAGAGCTTGCTTCATATGGGAAAATTGTGCAGTAACAGTTTCTTATAATAATACTTTGTAAATTCTGATACATTTAAAACATGAGACAGAAATTGGTTTTCTAGTCATCCATATAAGGCTAATGAAAGTGAACAAATTTTGAGAAGGCAAAAATCAGTGTCTTAATAACCTGCACTTCTCTAGCTGATAAAATGGCTTATTTTGAACATAGTGTAAATGACCCTCGAAGTCCAAACTTCTACTAAGAAGTTTCATTAAAGTACATAAATTACTGCAACTGTCAGAGATGGCATTAAGTATTCAATAAAAGTAGACTTAACACAATTAATAGCAATTAAAATTATACTTTTATGATGTCAGCCACCAGCACTGTAAAGACATAATTGCCTGTAAGGACTTCTCTACCATATTTGTCCTCTAAAACTGTCCAATTTATATGAAAAATGCCAAAAACATATCCCAAATGGGTACCATTATCTTCTTGGATTTTTAAAAGTGATCTGTCTTTATCCAGCCTGTGCACATTAAGCTAATTTACTTTAATTAGTTTTTTTCTCGTTGTCTTAATAGGCATGTTGATAAGGTTTTATTGGGAGGGGGAAGGGGGAATGTTGGTTGGTTTTTTCCTTTTTCTTTTCCTGACTACTGATGTTAAACTTTATTCATTAAATGTCTTTAAGAAACTACTACCTGGAGTCCTGTGCTTAGATTTTCCCCTCTTCAAAATCTCTCTCTTCTGTTCAGTTGTCAGAAACAAATTTACTGAATGATAGAATGTTTAGTATTTTTTAGAACTGTAAAGAGATTGTGCTTTGGCTAATTAACTGGTAATTAAATAAGAGAGAATGACATTTTAAGCTGTGCTGTGGAAAGGACGTTTGCTCTGGACATAACAAATTAATTACTTCCTAGAAGAGTTACTTGTGTCCCTAACATCCAAGGAATAGAATATGTGTGAAATAATGCTAGAGTCTACAAGTGACACTAAAAATACAAGAATGTCATCCACAGGTTGTTGTCTGACTTTAAGATCTAGGCTCAGCCTTCTAATTTAAATACAAAGTTAAGTGCTTACACCTCCTGGTGTAATTGGGAGAACCTGTGTGATTGATAGCAAGAAGGAAGCTCCTAATCTAGGTCTTTGGAATTACCCCTGGAGAGATATAAATCACTCTGTTGGCTGTGCAATTGAATTTCTGATGTGTCAGCACTGATCTACCTGCAGTCTGTCTGTGTGAAGTTTAACAGAGAATCTTCCTCCCCGTGTTGTCTTCAGAAATATTCTCTGTTGATCTGATAAAGTTCTCAAAAGTACGTCCAGTGTTTTGACAGCATTCCTCCAGGGCTACTTTTTATTTCTGTAAGCTTTCCATATACAAAAGGTGAGAAGCCAAACCATTAGTGTGGTTTTAGCAGATTAGACTGTGATTTGCTCTTTGCTTCTCCAAAGACGTTTAAGGTTCAATATGAATGTTTTGCAATACACAAAAGACAAATTGATGTCTGACTTACGTTACTGGATGGATAGTTAAAATTTAAACCAGCACTGCCACCCGGTCCAAGAATCAATAAACTATAAAGGATGCTCAGAATAGGATTACAAACAAATTTATGACACTGAAAATAGACATGCATGTATTTTAAAATTGTACAAATATAGAGAGCTTTAAATGTGTTTGGGATTCTTTAGAAATTGAAACTTTTCTTTTGGTAGTAACTCCCCAGAAAAACAGAGAAATTAATGATTAATAAATATTAAACACTGCAGAATCAGCCCCTGATTCAGAGGATTCAATTGAAAATAATAAATTTTAATTTCATTTTGGATACCATTAAAATAACTGAACTCATTTCTCATTCTTAAGCGTTTACATAAATTCGAAGAATGCCAGAGAATGTTACCTATTTTAAAAGTAGTTTATCAGTTATGCATCAAGATATCAAGTTTAAATATAAACTCTAAAATTATTTTACAGTCATGGAATGAAATTATATTCGAAGTGATTATAAAAAATTCTGGGTAGCTAAAGTATTGTATGAAGCAAATCTAAAAGAGTACAGCATTTTTTTTTAACCCCTCTTATAGTAGTGTATTGGTAACTTTGTATTACATCACATTGATTTCATTATTCATAATTCATCCAGAGTGTTTTCTTTCATCGAGTCTATAGCTTGTGCTACAGGAAAGAAGTTGATTAGGTTTCTGGACTACTGAATTACAAACCTATCCCACATGTGATTTTTCAGGAGGTGGTTTTGCTTTGCTATCCTGAATTGTACTTCACTAGGCAAGTTTATCTCTTTCTTGGAGAAAAAAAAATTAATTATATTGAGAAGATTCAATAACTTATTGAGTGACTTAACAAAATATAAATGTTGAATCGAACACACATTTCACACTGCTGTACTAATAACAAAAATCAACAGAACTTTAACTGGTAATGTTCATGGCTGAAAGCCTTTCTTCCAAATGAAATTGAAGTTGAAACATTGTTAAACTGAAGGTGAAAAAAACTTTTAAGTTAAAATTAGAGTAAGTCAGGATAAAATGATCCTATATCTTGTGAATGAGTTTGTGTGTTTGTAAATATGTTTTCATTACTATTAAAATCTGATATTATGCTCTATAATGCATGAACTTTTAAAATTCTATTCATATGGTATTTTTCAATATAAATAATTTTTGGTAAAAAGGGGTGAAAAGAAAAAAAAATAGTAAGATAACCCAAAAGCCCTAAGTGTAAGACTAATAGTTCAGCTTGAAAAATTCAGTTAAAGTCTGGGATAGTGGCAGGGTATTGTGCACAAATGTACAATTCTTTCCTCTAGAAGGTAAGATAAAGCCTTGAATTTGTCTAGTTGTCTTATAAATTATAAGAAGTCAAAGAAACAAAGTAGGTGTCTGAATTTTTTTGGACAAATGTTTGAAACTTTGTTAAATCTTTACTTTTAAGGGAACTTTTAAAGGAGACCTGTGCCATAGGAACATTCAATGTTGTTTATAACAAACTTCCTTGAAAATTTACTTGATTACGGCCTTGAGAACTAGAAACCTATAGCTTACTCCTGGGGTTTTTTGCTAACATTCAGGGCTTAATCACTTTCTGGTCCAAAAGCTAAACTCCAGACACAATATTATCAGAGGAAGGAGCTGAGCTTCCATCAGTAAATTCAGGTGTTTGGTTCTGACTTTTGCTGTGCTGAATTTGGTATCTGATTTTCCAGGAGTGTCTCTCCAAAGCCGTTATCAGTAGAAGCTGCATAAGTATAAAACAGAGCAAGTGTGTACAGCCAATTTCATGAAATAAATCAGATTACTAGAGAGTAGCACCTGAGCCCCCTGTAGCTCACACAGAAAGTTCTGTGAGAACTTTTGCAATTTTTAAGTAACATGCAAATTCCATACCAATTTTATGTCATCTGCCTCTCAGTGATGTGATTTGTAATTCATTTAGACTTCTTCTGCATCTAATATTTATCTGATAAAATCACTTGTCATCGTGGAATTGACAATTGAAAGTGATGACATTGAAAAATAAATTGGCATTAGAAAATAAGTCTTGGGATCTCCTTATGAAAGCAAAAGCATTCCGAGGCAAATGGCATAAGGAGCCATCAGTATTCCAGATGGTAAATTATTTTCTATATGACATTCAGATTTATCTCTAAAAGATCTGCATTTTTTATACATTCCTAAGATCGGCCTTGTCTTTAGCTTTTCAGTATTGAAAAGTAATTTTTTCAGTGATGGACGTCTGGTAGAACCTGACAAATACTTCTCAGATTTGTATGCTGATTATATGAGCAAAGAGTTACTGGGATATTGGTGGCATTGGAGATGGTTGTTTTGCACTTTAAAACTAGAAAATCTGAATAAATCAAACTATGGAAGAAATTTCAGGATAAAACAGTGAACTGAAGGCATAAGTCAAAAAGACTGAGAATTCATTAACCTTTACTATTTTATTAGCTATTACAGTGTTACAACAAGGTGTTAAGCTTCCAGTTCAGAAAGAAATACTGCTTATATCATGAGTTATTTGTTTTTAAACTTGATCCCGTTTCTACTACACCAGTCTTCAAGGTCATCCACTGTTTCCTGTGTGATCCAACAGTCATCTTCTGTATTGGAGCACCTCTGCTTACATTGTGTCATCAATAAATATCATCAGCATGCTCCTGTTATTTTTCTTAGCAAGAGCACTAATGAAAATATTAAATCACATAACTGAAAAATCAAGCTTTGAGAAACTCATGCATCTGGCTTTCACCACTTCTGTCAGGTATCTTTGCCTTCAGATAATTCCTTACCTATCTAACCTCTATTACGGTGAGCTCGGTTAATGTGGCATCCTTTCGGTTTACTAATGGTGATGGATGAGAGCTACTGTATTTCCTATTTCCAGAAAGAAAACAGGTTTTGATTAAGAAGAGGGACCGGTTAGTCTGTGATTTACTTTTGATGCATAAGATGCAAACACATTGAGTAAGAGACTTCCAGAGAGAGTACAAGAAGCATTTCTGGGCAGCTCTTCCCTGTGTATACCCTCCCACCACTTGGCAGGCAGTGGCTTGAAGTCTTGTTATGTCATCGGTCAGACGTGGGTCATTATGTTCAATAGGTATTAATGAGTCCACTGGGCCTTTTGAATTATTCATGCTTTGCAGTGTGCCAGGTTGTGATGGTGACTTGCACAATTTAATTGTGTTTTTTCTTTAGGAAACCATTGTATTTGTTTGCTAGAACTTCTCTTGTGGTATTTAAATTGAAAGATCCCTATTCTAACATCGTAGTAATGAGAACTCTCTACATATCTTTATATAGGCCTTTATTGTATCCTTCAATTATCTCTTTGTGAAGTTGATGAACTCTGGTCCATTCCACCATCTTCTAATATAGAATGACTTCAAAATCTCTCTATATTTTTCCTGCGTTTTTTGCCTCTTTCCTAGATGTGATGTTTTGTTTGGTTTTTGGTTGGTTGATTGGTTGGATGTTTTTTTGAGCTGCAGCGATCAGAAATTCAGTGTTGAACGTGGGTGGATTTATCACATTTTTAAAAGTCTCCTGCTGTGTTTTTGGTTTGGGTTGGTTTTTTCCCCTAATAATTTCCAATGTTCTAATGCTGGTTTTTTGACTGAGGTTGGAAGTTGGTGCTTTTAGAGAACTAGTCAAAATGAGTCCCATATTCTTTTTCTGAAGCAGAATTTAGAATTCACTGTTTTGAATGTGTAGAAAGGGGTATTTGTTCCAACATAGACTGTGTTGTATTTATTGACACCATTTCACTCATTCCTCTTCACATCCCTTGTTTCAAACAAATAGCTCTCCCTGATGAAACAGCTCATCAGAGAGGACTCTTGAATTATGCATTCCCAGAGAAATCCCCAAAACCCTTTTTTGTGAAGGAGGTCACAGTACAGTTGTGATGCACCTTTTAAAGTACTCTTAATTAGTAATGTGGAGTTGAAAAATAGTAAATTGCAGTGACACAGAATTGCTACCCTGACAATGCAATGCTATGCAATTGTCATGAAAGAAGTAATCTTTATTTGCTTGCCCTTTATGAGAGGGAAAGAATATCTTTAAAAACCATCATGATAAAGAAGGATGTGCTCAAGGCCAGGCTGGATGACACCCTGAACAACCTGATCTAGTGAGTGGCCAGGGGACTGGAACTAGATTATCTTTGAGATCCCTTCCAGCTCAAACCATTCTATGAAATGTAGTTGGAGTCTGAATAGTTACAAAAGTTCTTCCATATTACTGGATCTCTGAATGAAAACTTGCCTAGAAAATAAACACCAAGGAGTGTTAAAACTAAATTGTCTTCATTTTGATCCTTCAGTTTCTATTCACTCTACTTTCTAGTGTCACCTATTTCCTAAACACCAGTTTTCAGACTGCAAGTGCTATGGGGCTGTTTTTTGGGGGTTTTTTTGGTGGGTGTTGGGTGGATTTGGGATTTTAAATTTGGTATCATTGTGACATTTTAGAGGAATCTCTATCTGTAGGAAGAGAAATACAAGGTATAGGAAAACTTGTGATGGCACTTTACTGTATCCACCATGGTTAGTTCAGTGATGAAAGAGTTCAATTTGATTTAGAAGACATTGCCTCACTGACTGTAATTGCTTTGTTGGCAATGTACATTCTGTATGCCTGTATTGAGTTTCAGATTCTGTATGTACACGTAACAAATACTATCTAAAAATCCTTTGAAACATCATGGTTTTCCCACATTTCAGCTAAACGTGTTCATTCTTGCCTGTATTAGTTGAATTTATATTGAAAATGGTTAAACAGATTTTGCTTTCTTTTACAGGAAACATGAATTTCTTAAACAATTTCAGACCAATTAAAATACATAAATTAGGCATAGTCTGTGAGAACTTTTTCAGAACAGATATATTTTGCACTGAGAACAAACACTATATTTTTGCCTTCTCTTCTATTGGTATTTTACTTATGGTAATGTGTACATCTCTAGGGTAAAACACAAGGTATATATGCCATTAGGACAATAGAAATTCTGCCAGTAAAAATCATAATTCATAAGCAGAAACATTAGTACTTGGGTGTAAACAGTGAAAGTTGTTCTTCAGTGTTTCTTTTACTGCAAACTGCAGGAGAAAGGTGAAGACTCCAGCCTGCCTAATGTGGCAGTGAATGTTGATTTTTGCACGTAATGTTATTTTCTGATGAATCACACACATGCATAACTTGCTGTCAGTTTGCTCTAATTATTGTAGATCATCTTCATGATCTGCCACTTGCAACCTAATATATTGTGATAGTTGAAGTAATATGTTCTGGTTATAATTGGTTGCCCACTATTGATACGGGTAATAGATCTCTCCTGTGAAATACAAACAGTAACTAGACGCACAGCATGCAGGTGAGTTAAGTACCTACACTACCCAGGAATCAGCAGGTATTCTTCATGACTTAGTCTCCAGACATATTTTTTCTGGAAGCTCAGCATATCTCTAATTGCAATTATATTTTGTGTCCATCTTGTCTCAGATCTTAGAAAAGGGGTTTCTATGTATAAATATTTAAGTACGAAAGTAAAAGGCAATACCAAGCACTTTTCTGCAGACTTGGAGAAACATAACTGGCATAGGTCTCTTCACAGAATTCCAATTTATATTAGTAGAGTTGATCCCAAGGATAAAGAAAAGGAAGATAAAGAAGGAAATCAAACCTTTAACCTAGAAATTGTGAGCTACATTTTGACGTGGCAGGTCTTCATATTACATATTTAGTTCAGTGTAATCAATAGCATTAATAAATCAGTGCACTGGCTGAATTCTGAAGGGATTGTATCTCTCACACAATTAATTGATTTCTTGTGTTCTCCATGTGAACACAGAAACACCATAGTTAAGTGCACAGTTGGTATAATATTGACTTTTCCCCTGATATTTAGTCACTAAGTGTCAAAGGTTGACAAGGGCAGTTATATCCCACCATTTTCTCTCAGTAATCATATTTGCCTAGAACTTTAGCATTCCCCCAAAGCACTTCTTGGATTTAAAGGCCTGCCTTCTTTTATATGTTTTATTAGAAAGTTTGATTTAAAAAAATATAGTATGCTTAAGGCATATGTTTGTGATTCAGCATAAGCTTTTTAAATATCTCACTTGATTTCTTTCAGTAAATCCAGTTATAGGTGTTCAAGAGCAAACTGTCAAAACCTTTAAAGGCTTAGCTTCTCTTTTCTCATCCTCACTGATTTACACCTTCCTAAATAGACTTAAAAAATAAAAAAGTGCAAAGGACATTGCATCCAAAACCACACACAGGTTTAGCCTAGGGTGGTTATCTTTAGTTTTAGTGAACAAGGTCTCCTTCGACTTTGCATATTTAAAAACTAACTTAGATTTGGATATTACTTCTGTGACATCCATTGCAAGAAATCTTTGAAAAGAATAAATTACATTCTATTGTATTCTATTCATTTGTATTTATTTGAGGCTTTTAAGTTACTTTCAAAATATATGACAGAACTGAATTTTCTGCTCTGATTACAACTTACCTAATACTAACCTGATCACCTACAAGGCAGTGATTTTATTCCTGCATAACTTGCAGAGTTGGTAGAAATATATGACCCAATATCAATCAAGCATTTTGAAGGAAATTTGTACTTCATTACAGTTTATCAGTTCAATAGAAATAATTCAGTAGATATCACACATATCATACATAGATAAAACATAATAGAGAAATGATACAACTTGTGAATTTGGAATGGAAGGGGAGAGATTGACATTTTAGAATAGCACTTAGATTCTGAATTAATTACCGTATGTTCATAAGCCTGGTTTAAACATGGGAACTGGTGAAATCTGTGTACTATTTTCAGTGATGTTGGCAACTGGATTGAGGGGGCAGAAAACACTTAAAAATGTTGCATACTTGGGCTGGGATCAGCATTGTGGTCTGATAGCAGAGGTTTTTGTATTGCAAAACATTGATTTTCAGTTTATTGTTGTCTTTTCTTAATAGCACTGCTTTGGCTGGGCCATAATTTTATCTCAAAATTTATTGAAATAGTAATTATTTGGCTAATCAGTGAGGAAACAGAGTTCCTTTAAAAACAGAACCCCATTTAATTAACAATAATTTGATATTTTAGTACAGTTCTGAATACTAAAATTCTCTGGCAACTGCCTTTCAAACATATTCTCTCAAAACTGCCAAAATTTATACTGCTAAGTATTCAGTGGTAATCTATGGTCATATATGCTCATCATATCATTCCATGTACGTTGTCCATTCTCAGCTTCTTGTGAATGTTCAGCATGATCTAAACATACAGAATCAAGGGAGGGGCAGAAAAGAGATCTATGCATATAATAATATGATACATCATGATACAACTTAATGTGCCATAAATGTAAAGATGTAGGCTTTATATTCCTAAACATTGCCTTCACATACACAGTCATCTTTTGACTTTTCAAGAATATGTATGTACAACCTTGTCAGATAGTGGCATCAGCAGCAAAAATATTTGTATTCCATGTAAACATAAAAAACATTCTTCTGTTTAAGAAATAAATCCATGTTGACAAGATAAGGCAGGTTGTTGATTTATTCTTATTGAGAGCTTTGTTGAAAAGTTAATAAAAGCGTAGAAATTAATGTAGTCTTGTTCACAGTAATTTGAGCAATTAAATATCCCTCATGCTCTTAAACTCTTTTATCTTTGCTCCTCTCTTTTTCATGCTTTACTCTTTCTTTGTATTAAGAAAAATCCAGTAGATATTTCCTAGCAAAAGTGTAGTTTGATTTCCTGTTTGTTTGGAATAATGGACTTTGTGGGGGATAAGGTGGAAAAATTTGCATGGTATAGGTGAACATATAATTGAAGAAAGAGGTCTTTGTTCAAAAGAGCCAGTATCATAGCATGGATGTCATCCTTACAAATAGTTTCAGCTGTGCAAGGTTTGATAAGAAGAAGGATGCACAGTGCTCTAATTATTACACATATTTTTAACATATGTTTTGCGTTATATCACAGAGAGACCTGTTCTTTAATGCTGCTTCTTCTTGTGTTACTTTTCCTGTGATACCAATTATTTTAAGCATGTATGACAGGTAGCTGGCATCTTTATAGCATCTCAGCAGGTTTTATCAGTAGCACTGTGAACATGAAAATAATATAAGAATCTGTTCTATGGAAAAAGATATCATAGACATAGAAAAAGCACTAAACAACCTTTAACAAAAAAACCCCCCACAATTGTCATTTGTGAGCTGAAGAACATAGTTTCTATGTAATGATACTCTTAAGGTTAAAATGTTGCATATTCCAAGGATGTCTTTCAAAACTGTTCAAATTTAGTGTCATGAGCTCTAGTGAATGCGCGTCACTGTTAATAACCAAATTAATTAACAGCATGTTGAAGTTCCATAGAGACCATACAGATATACTTCTGTTGCAATTAAATAGAAAATGTGTGTTTGTGTAGAAGGTGGTAAATTGTAATTACTGATATACAGTTATTACTGTGACGGGTTTTACTGTGACAAGGTTATAAAAAAATATGTGGCTGTAGAGTGTGTTTGGCTTTTTCACACAAGCAACAATGTAATAATTTTGTACAGAGGAACCATGTATGTGGTTATTTATAATTGTAGATGTATAAAACTAGATTTATACAAATATATAGACATAAATAGCTAGTTGCATTTAACAATAGTACTTTATACATATTTTTTCTATGTATGCTTGTTCTATAAGCTATATGTATGACTGTAGGTTTATACATCTATAAATATATACACACATATATGTATCACAGAGGCACTGAATGGGTAAGGTTGGCAATCTGGTCCAACAGCCTTGCTAAAGCAAGGTCATCCTAGAGCACATTGCAGAGAATATCTATGTAAAACTATATTTCTAAATTTTCATAGTATTTTTTACATGAATTTTACCTGGGTAGATTTTCCTGCACCTCAGGTTCTCACTCTGCCTTTCAGTTTTAGCTAGTTCTTTACATCCGAGCTTCTGTTGGTGCAAACACTGTGGTCCCTGGCATCGCTGGGATTATGGCAGCAGACTATGGCTTACCACGGTAGGCAGGCTGTGAGGGCCGTCCATTCATACTGGATGGGGCTGTGCTGAGAACCTCGTGTTACTTACTCTCCACAGGACTGCAACTTTTGGCTGTTTCCAGTTCGTTTGTTACTAAGAGCTTTGGGTCAATTTGCCAATGATTCAACTCAAAAATAGTAAATAAAAATGCTCAATATTATCTTTGGCTCAGGATGTCTTCCAGCTGCACCTAGGGACATGGCTTAAATACAATTTACAAAAGAGGACTATTCATAGAAGTAGCCAGGGTACTTCTTTGCTTTGATCAATGTCTAGCCCTATCTAGTCTTATGACTTGCTCTATGTGCAGGGCCCCATTTTGTGAGAAGGTACTTCTGTGCTTAATTTCTGTGCCATAGATTGTTGTTAGTTAGATAAAATCAGCTCTACCTTATGCTAACTCTTTGACTTACAAACACTTGAGTTATTGTTACTTAGGGTTTTCAATAGTCCTTGCTAACAAAGGTACAGAAAGAATGTTTGTATGGAAAACCTCACTACCCATTTCTACCATCTCAACATATAACTGAGCAAAAGAGGATGAAGTTGCAGTTCAGTGTCCTGAAACTGAAAACTATTTTTCTAATGTGCAAGGTATCCTTCCCCAATTCAAAACAATATATGCTTTCTCATGGATGTTAACATGCCAACATAATCACTCAAGTTCTAAGCTGGTAGATCTTTAAAGTTGATAGCTGAACAGACAGGATGTGCCGAATCATTTCAGTGTTATATCTGACAGGCAGCAGTAAAGTTTGATAAGCTTTTTTGTGTCATTTTTTTGCATAAAATAACATTGATGTTTTACCATTTCTTCTTTATTCCATTTTCTCCCTGGGATAAAAGGTTCCATCTCAGAATGTGTAATAAATGACTTTTTGTGGGTGGTAAGCAAGGATCACTGCCTAGTTTTCTGCTGGAAACCGATGCCATTGTCTAACTCCATGTGTCTTGTCCTATAGGGATTAAGACCTGCTGCCTCCTGGAAAGGCATCTGGGGTGAGGCAACCATATTGCTGTCCTCTTGTCTGAACTAGGGTCATCATATATGACTTTCTGTTATCTTTTTCCAGAACCTAGTTAGGAACAATTAGATGCAATTTTAATTTTCTTGTTGAAGATTGGCCATTTACAGGTTCTGATAAACATAACTTCCTTTTCTTACTTGTCAGTGCCCCCCAAAATGCTGGGATACTTGTCCAGGTCTATTGTGAGAGCCTGTGCATGAACTGAGCTACTATAGATTAACTGCCAAAGAGTACATTTCCCATTAAAGCCAGCACACTCTGAATCAGGTGAAACTGAAGAATTCATCAGCTGAGCACCTTAGAGCTGATCAGGGATGAGCCTCTGTTGCTAGTTGTTGGACTTTGGCTGCTATTTTCAGTTTTCCTTTCCATGTTTCTGAGGGCAGCACTCTTTGATCATGCTCCAGTAAATGAAGATCAGAGCATCAAAGGGAGTTAAATATGTTGGCAGTGAGTGTCACCAAGCTTGACTTTCAAGTGTGCAGTGCTAAGAATATATTCAGAAATGCTCATTAAGTGAATCAGGACAGTTAAGCACTTAAGAAATGGAATCATGACGGGAAGAATTTTGAGCACAAGATCACCCAAATCTAGAAATTGGAAGTATTCAACAGAGCCAAGATACAAAGTTTTCTAAGTTTTCTTAAATGTAAATATTTTTATTGATAGTTGTAAAGTCTTACCTTAGAACTTATTCCTGCAAGTGATAGCATAAATAGAAAACACAGGCATGAATATTTTGGTTTGCCTTCAAGCTCTTTTCTGTCTGGGGTTCAGAGGCAGGCTGTGTTAAGGTGTGTGGTGCAAATACTGTGATGACACAGATAAGAATGCTTAGGCACTCAGTCGGGAAATTAGGTACGAGTCTGCTTGTTTTCTGGTTTATACCACACACAGTTTCTCACATGGTGTGAATCGATGTGGTAACTGCTCCCCGTGTGTTAGAACATTTTTAATACTGAGCCTTTAGATTTTCAGTACCTTGCCCCCATATTGCTATAACCATATTTTAGTATTTATCTGCTTTCATGTTTATATTGTCTGCACAGTCAAGCTATGTATTCATTTATATATATATCTGCACATATATTTTTAAAAAAATTCATTTGCAATCCAGGATTTAAACTTAGGTAGACATGTGTTGTGCCTCAGTAACATGTGGGAGAGTTTTCACTGACTTTTATTATCCAGTTTTGTATTTACAGATACCATAGGAAATGCTTTTCATGGTTGAGATAGATCTTGGATGCACACATTCAATATCCACCCACTTCTTCAGGCTGTAGAACAAATCAGTCTTATGATTTAATGTAGTATTTACCCTGGTTTCCCCAGAATTTAAAAATAGGATGCTTATCCACTTAATCTCTGCCTATCAGAAGTTTGGAGACAATATTTAGAATTACTTGCCTTCTTGTTGTGGATTAACTCAGGTAGGCAGCCAAGTCCCATGCAGCCACTCACTGTCCCCAGGTGAGGAGGGAAGGAGAATTGGAAGGGTAAAAGCGAGACGACTCGTGAGATAAAGGCATTTTAATAGGTAAAGCAGAAACTGAGCAGAGGCAAAGCCAAATAAGGAATTCATTCATTACTTCTCATCAGCGGATAGATGTTAAGCCATTTTCAAGAAATCAGGGCTTCATCATGCATGGCAGTTATCTGGGAGGACAATACCATAACTCTGATCACCCTTTCCTACCTCTCCTTCCCCAGTTTTTTTTTTTGCTGAGCACAAGCCCATGTGGTGTGGAATATCCCTTTGGTCAGCTGTCATCTGCCAACTCCTGGTGCACTGCCAGCTGACTTGCTACTAGATACTATGAAGAAAATTAACTCTTCCAACCAAAACAAATACACTACGATTAGTTGCATCATGCTGGTACTCCTTCATCTAATTCCTTGGTCAGTCAGTGGAACACACATTAAAAAGACAAAAATCCCAGAAAATGCTGAACTTTTACACTTGACCTCTTTTACTTGAAATTTAAAAAAACAAAAACAAAAACAAAACAAAACAAAACAAGCTGGTGAAAAGCTCCTTAACACCACATTTTTAAAACACTGAAAACACAATGAAATGAAAACAATTTTTATGGGAAAAATATTTACACTAATATAGGAAATGTGCTTTTTTTCACATTCCATCCATCATCAAAAGTTACCACTTGCAAAATCACAGCTTCATTAAAGGCTCAGAGAAAAATTGTGTAGGCTGCTTGAGTTCTTGTTTGAAGACGAGTTCTAGAAACAAAAGATTGTGGCTGTTCAGTTCAGGATCTACTGTACCTTTTTTCCTTCCCTTTTTGGCAGACATTACAATGTGATCATTATTGGAATGTGAGAAAGATAAGAATTAAGGAAGATTTTCAGATACTTTTGTTATTGGCAAGGGCTTTATTCCATGTATTCATTTAATTTTTTTAAGTTCCATCTTTATATGGCAAATATTTCCGAATTCCTGATTATTAAAACAGAAAATCATGTTATAGTTTCCTTCAGAACGCTGTAAACTTGCAATACTTATGAAAAATACTGTCTGAAAATAGCTCTTTGCATAGATTCCAAGTGCCATTATGTTTGTTTTTCTTTAAAAAATAATCATTATCTTTTCCATATGTTTTATGTTTATTACTGTTGAATATGTTGGCTTTGCAAAGCTATAGCAGTGGAATTTATAATATATTTGCTGGTTCATACATCAACAAAATGGCTAAGTTGCAATTGAAAATTCATGTCAGCTGTGCTGAAGCTAGGTAGACCTTTCTCTTAAATTCTAAGAACACGTGATCCATTTTCCACAGTGGCAGAAAGGAAAGAACATCTTCATGTGTGACCTGAAGGAATCATATGTGAAAGTAAATGAGGTACAATGAACATGGATTTAAAAAACACCATTTTTACATTTAGTATTCAACATGCAATCAACACTTCCATATGGTTCAGAGAAATAAAATTGCATTTTACACCGTAGTAACATGTCAGTCCAGCAGTAGCTGTAATAAATATTTTATTACAGATAATCTGCATCTCATTTAGACTTTAGGAAAGCTACACAGTGTATAAACACATCAGATATCACAATGCAAAGAGGAAAATAATACTGAAGAAAAAAAGTATCATCTATCATACCCTGGTTTTGATTTTTGAAGCTACCATGGTATTTTGTAATAATAATTAAACAATTGCAAAATAAATATATGTTTGATGACCAAATTCTTCATAATCTCTTCTCATTGCAGATTTCTGGCTCGTCAGAGACCCACTCACATAGAAAGCTGAAGGTAAGATGAAACATCCTAGAGCCTGAAATTCTGGTGGGACCTGTGTATTGCGTTGGTGTTTTTAAAATGACACAGCATTGTCTAGCTGACAGAATACAGCAAACTGCAGAATTACAATAGGCCAGCTCGTGCTCAGTATGTAGTTGTCTACTGACTTGCCCCTTACCAATAGTTTATGCTGTTGTATCTAACTTATTGTTGCTGCAGTAACAGTGTAAGTCAAAATATAAATTGGGATAAATTCACGGAGCACAAACTTGAACAGATATAAATGTTTTGTTCAAGAAGGAGTATCCAGGGTGATAAATGCTCTGTCCCATTACCGCACTCATCAAGGATAGAACATAATTGAATGAATAATAAAATTCTCAAAATGACCTATTAAATCTCTTTTGAGCATTCTCAAGTTTCCACAAGAAACTACTATTGCATATAAGTGCCGTATTGTGATGCTTTTTAATGATGCCCATCTTTAGATTAATAATTTGCAAATGTAATTTGTAGCCATGATCTCAACTCAGCTGAAAGCATATGAGGTCCCAGAGCTCTGAAATGGTGATCACTCAGAAATGTTTGAATTAGGCAACAATCTGGCCATGAGCAAACCTTAATCTGTCTGATCAGAACTTACCTAGAAACTGTACTGTGCTGAACAAGTACATGGAGTTTGGGTTTTCTTCCTTTGGTTTTTAGCTCAGTGATTTTTCTCAATGGTAACCAGAGTCAAGTAATTTATAGCTTGTGAACCTCACAAAAAGGGTTCATTTACAACCATATTCTGCATCTTGTGACACCAAATGGAGTGTGTGTTCTTCTATATGACTACAAAAGATTTTAGAGCAGCGATCAGAAACGTGTTCTGCTCATTAATGTTTTTACAGTAGCTGCCTTAAAAGAGCTGCAGTTTCCTAGAGCAAGTCATTCAGAATTCAACTACGCTCTTCAAGTTTAATAGGTTGAGCTCTTTGAGTTTCCCTACCTCCTCCTGATTGATGGTTTGTTTCTTCTTTTAATACAAAATTCAGTAAAATTTCCCACAGTGAAAAGGGTCTTTTAATTATAAAACACCAGCGTGTGGGAATGATTCAATTTACACATCAGAAAAGTTCAGTTACTTGACCATAATTTATTTTTTGTGCTGATCATTTACAGACCACAGATTCTTCTTCCCCTGGCCCCCTCCCCTTCTCACGTTCTCTCTTTCCATGTAAAAGAATAAAAATCTTAATACCCTGGATAAGGCTTTAGATACTGTATCACTTACTCATCAGACCTAGAGCCTTTATTATCAGACTTATTTTACCAGTTTTTATCCCTTTCTCATTTCCTAGTTATGTTGTCATATTTAATTTAAATGTGTTCTGTAATTGCTGAGTAATACAGTTTTTCTTATTTCTGACAAAGGGACAGTGTAAGGAGGGTTATAGTATCTCACTCATGAAACTGTGGACATAAATGATATTACCAAAAACAGATGTTTGCAGTTCTAGTGTTGCACATGACACAAGTGACCAACGCTCTATTTTTCTTTTTTTTTTTTTTTTTTAGGTATTAACTAATTAATATTGAAATAAAGATCTGGAAGGGATGGAAAATGTTTGTATTTCCATGTACTTCCTCTATGCCATATTAGTCATCTTTATTATTTTATTTTCAGAATGTAGCTTAGAACTTGCATTGGTGGGTAAAACAGCTTTTAATGACAAAGCTTTGTAGATTTTAAATGTGATTTTCCTAGCGAAATCAGAAAAGTTAATCTTGCTATGTGCTCATTATGGTCATAAGAGAAATAAGCAGTAAAAATATCCAGAATACCATTTATAAAAATAGTTTTAAATATATTTACAGACATGTTCTTAAATTTATTTTGGTTTTAATCAAATGCGGTTTGTGACTAAGGGCTATTAAATTAGATTATGCTCATTTCAGAATGGAAAAGTACCTGTAGGGAACTGTAGGTATGCACCATTTCTTTTAGGTTGTATATATAATTTTGGTTCAGCTGAATACTTAAGAATATTTACTGGTTGGCTATTTGTTGCTGCAGACATATGATCACAATATCTGTGCTATGGAAATATATTGCTGTTGCTTCCTTGCTTTTTTTTAGCATTTAATTTAGTCTGTTTTCCACTTTGGAAGGGATGTATGAATGCTACTCTAGTAAAGTATGTAAAACTGGGGAGCGGGGGTCATTTTTTAATAATTTTTTTCATATATTTGAAGATGCTCCTTTTTTACACTGGAATAAGTACTTAAACTAAAAAAGCCAACATGATTGTTTGTTTTGTAATGTGCCTATGAGAGAGAAACTAAAAGGCTAGTTTTGTACTATCTCTACCAGCTGCTGTTTGGAATTGCTTTTATGTAGAAACATAAATGTATCCCTGGATAAGACCAGCATGTTTTTGTAAAATGAACCAATGTAAGGTGTTCTGTTCCATTGTCCAATTAGCCATTACAGGCTAAAGGAAACCAGGAATTCAGAATCCAGTTTGATTTTACAAGCTTAAATTTCCACTACTGCAACTTTCTCTAATTCACCTGTACCTTACTGTATCCTGCTCAGTAAGGGGAACAATTTGGATCACATGAGGACAGCAGTAATCAAAATCAATGAATACAGTAGCAGGTCTTTCCACTTCTTATTCATGTTCATACGGGCATGAATCTTAATACTAAGTACACTCAGCTTTTATTTCCAAAACATAGTTTTAAAAATTCTTTATGATCCCTGGGTAAGTAACAGACCATCATATCGTCTGAGTGGCATGCCCTGCTAAGTGAATACTCACATACAAGATCACACAAATACTTACACAGAAGATGGACTGTACTTCTCTTACACAAAGCTAGCATCAGATATACACAGTTATTCTGTGGTTTAGTTCATTCTTTTTTTGTTTTAATACAATTGAACTCCTCTCTTCTTCTACATCAGTACACCTGAAGCCATGGATAGGCAGCAGCTTCAAATGATTTCCAAGGCTGGTACACTAGTGAAACATTGTGTATGATGCACCTGGTTCTTCTTGGGGTTGTTTTGGCATATCCCACAATGACTTTCAGGTCTGTTTCATTTGCCAAGTAAGCCCTGTAGCATTATTCTCCATAGGTCTGTGTTCCTGCAGTTGTCAGCAGTTTACAACAGTGTAAGTCCACAGCAGAAACCACAACTATAGGCACAGAAAAAAAAGGTCCTGGTGTCAAGAGGGTCTTTATTGGAAGCAATATTTTAATACATTTAAATCCCTGTCCTTCCAGACCATTATCTTGTGACTATTTGCTGCTGTAAACAGTAAACTAAAATCAATAACCCTTTGCAAAACTTACTAATTTCACTGAACGTCTTTGCTCACAATTTTTATCATTACATTTTTCATGATCATTTATTTCAACTTCTCTTCTGTGGCTTAAATACTAGCATTTTGTATGAATTACATTCATGACAGTCAAATGATGTTGTATGCTGTGTTAAAGGTTGGTATTTTAGTAGAGGTTTCTATATTTAATAGATGTTCTGATGATACAGTTTTATGGCAGAAGTTATTATTTTCACAACCTTTTTTTCTTTTTTGTCATGACAATGTACGTAAGAGTGCTGAGTGTCCATTGAGACTGCGACGTTCTCACCCCAACACAAAGAGCTTATGGTTTCCACAGCGTTGTTTAAATTTTTGAACATTCGTGGAATTTTTCATTTAGTAGGTAGGATTACAGTGACTTAGTGTCTCCGGTTGTAACTTGACTCTGTCTATGCACTAAATGTTAGAGCATCCCAGGTCCTTGTATTGTTGATAAGAGAATCAGAGATGAATTCCCAGTTGATAGTAGGCCCATTTCCCTGGTACTACACATACTTTATTCTTTTGGTTTGAGTACTGTTTAAATGCTGGTATGATTCTTACACATTGCTATCAAGTTTTTGTCAGGCTACCTATATTTATGAGCTGTAGAGAGGCATGCCAGTAGAAATAATTTTCTCATGTTGTCCTCAATAGAATAAACAGTTACCATACCCAGCCTTTTGAACTGTCATTTTCTCAGAGCCATCAGTCAGTCACCGTGTCACTAGATGGATGTTTTTATATTTTTAGACATTTCTATCATCTTTACACAAAATCACACTGTTTGGCATATTAGTTGCATGTGAGAAACTATTTGGCAAAAAAAAATACATCTTAGCCATGGGTGGGGAGTGGTTGAAGAAGAGTTTGAAATCTCTGCCATCAAAGCTGAGGTCCCCTTCTGAAGTCCTGAGATGCAAATCTAGTTAGCCTGGGAGTCTCACAGGCCTGAATTCCTGGACATAATTGCCTTTCTTTACAGACTACTTCTCACACTTTCCATTCAAAATCGAAGATAGGATTAGTGATGGTGCTGGTTTCTATCTTTATACAATTATTTCCTTGAAAGTGGAAAAACTTCGGTGTCCTTCTCAAAACCACCTATTTCCCTTCTGAGCAGTAGGAGGAAGAATCATGATTTAGCCCAGTGCTTTGTGAAATAGTTCTGGAAATATGGATTAGAGCCAGAATTCTCCTCTCCTGGTCAGATTCCACCATTCCACGGGAAATTTTTCCATGTTTAACATTCTTAGTCATGGGGAATTTGGTGTACCTCCAGTGTACAGCCCCTGTTGATAACCTCTATTTGAGATGTATTAACTTATTAATTCATTCTCTCAAGCGAAAGAAGATGTTAAAGCTATTAAATTTTAGTCTGTTATCATCACAATCAACATCATATTTTTAATCAGAAGTGGCCAGAGTCATTTGATCAGTAATTAGCTTAATTTTGTCAGGCTATTAAGCAGTTCCTGAGCATATCTAACTAAACCTGTTTAATAGCAGAATAAAGTAAAGAGGTGCCTCTTTTGTAAAGCTCAGATAGCCTCAGGTGGAAAGCAACAGCTAAAACACATTCCTGTTTTGCCATAAAAGCAAGATCCCGAACCTCTTGGGATTCCAGCAGAAAGTGGAATATTAGCCTCAGAACAACCTGCTGGCACAGCCACAAGCAAGGGACAGTAGCTACAGAGGCAGTGCCATTCCATCGAGGCAGGGGTGACCTGATGCATACAGGTCGTCAGCTGACTCACTGCGAAGTGTTCTGGGAAATACCTGCACTGTAGGTGTGGCACTGAGGGGCGTGGTGTAGTGGTGGACTTGGCAGTGCTGGGTTAACCGTTGGACCCGATGACCTTAAATGTCTTTTTCAGGATTTTCAGTAGTGTCTGTTAGGAGCCTTTACTGTTTTGCAAAACTTGCTTTTAGTTCTATGGCTTGTTGACCTTAACAGAGATGTTACTCAATCCAGGATGAGAGAGAGTAAATAACCCAGGTGATGAAATCTAGAAAACACCGTGATAGTTGGTCTGTAAAAAATTTATACTGACTGGATAGTAGAAAGCAATGTTTTACTTTCTATGTAGAAAACCACAAGTTTTTTTCAAGAAAAATGTTTACAATTAAAAAGAAGCTGGGGTTTGTCTCATTTTAGGAATGCAGTTAATCTAATTAGGGCATGGGTGTTTTGAGTAGTGTAACAGGTAAGAAAGAGCAATTCTTTTTGAGCCAATGAATTGTTGTTTCAAAAAGCACTGTTATTTTCCTTAAAGAGACTAAAATCTCTTTCTTGTGGTTTGTTTTGGCTCTTTGAACAACTTTTTAAGGCTAATTTGTGATAGATTTTTGAACTGTGATTTTTTTGTATTTAGTCTACTGAAACCATCTAACCTGAATAGCCCAAGGGAGCTACATCAGGAAGCACAGAAACCAAGCAAACTTGAAGTTGGTAGTTCAAGCTGATCTAGAAGCTAGTAGAACTCTATTTGTCAGTGAGTGTTTTTGTTGAAAGAACAAAGAACTTTATTTTCTTTCCCAGCATTCTGCTTTTGTGTTAATAAATTGTGAATTCTGTATGTTTTGTGTAAAATAAGAATCAATATTTTAATTTTTGCCGGTTTGTAGTTTAACAATCTCTATAGGAAGGGGTGGAATTTCCTGAAAGTGAGATTTGACTCCAGATAACTCTGAAAAGGTTTGAGACATATCCTTTGTTTAACTGCAATAGTAAAGGATGTTTTCATGCATGCTACACTTCTGAGTTGATGGCTAACTGGTCTCAGGTTCAGTGGTCATCCCTATCCTTTTCTTCAGCATCTGACAGAAATCAGGAAGAGGATGCTGTGTGCTGGCTCAGTATGCTTGAGGCTACTGTACAAATTATGTTGTTCACAAAATTCATTTTAACATTATAGTAAGACAAGCAGAAAGGTGAACGGAAGCTTTATGGATGTCAATAAGATGGTCATTGACCTGATTTTCCTTTTAATTAAAAAAAAAAAAAAAAAGGACATAAGGAGAGATCATTTGAATTACACAAACCAATGAACCAGGTGAAACTCACTAGAAATTAGTGAACTGTTTGGTTATACAGAGACTTCCCAAGAACTTTTCAGCAGTATATAAATTAAGTACCAAAATTCAGATGTACAAATAAGGCTACATGTTAAGATTTTAATACACTTGTTAATAGCTGTGTCAGACACTATAAAATAGTGTAAAATATATGTTAAATTATTAATTTGTTATGAACCAGCCACATGGGTAATGCTTTTTATATAAGAGTAGGTATCCTCAACAGGGTTCTACTGATTTTTGGGTAAGTCTCCAAAAATTGCAACTCCAGCACATGTGAAGTGGAATGTGAATGCACATTCAGTCTGACTACAATTTGGCTTTTTTAAAATGGAACTTTGATACGTACTGTTTCACATCCAATTGTCAGTGATGATGTTAACTATGCTACTTTTAAAAGAAAAAAAATTAAAAATGTATAAAGAGAAGGATTATATTCCTCTGGTCTGCTCACTACACAGTCTGTGAAGGTAGTTAGGTATTTAGTGATTGAGACTGAACCTGCTGTAAGTGGCAATACAAGCCACCTTCCACAAATATCTAAAAATATCATAGCCATGCCTGAGTACACAAGCTCCAGGTGTGATTTTTGGAGACTTTGCAAGTATTCCTATTACTGAATACATATCTATCATGTGGAAGGAAGGTCTAATCTCAGCTGTAAATGCTGAGAATTACATGTCACTTCCCTTCAAGCAATAAATGCTATTTTGTCCATCTAGATTTTGTTATATGTTTTTCACAATAATTCCTAACAGTGCGCTATGTCATTAAAATATCAAAATCTAATAAGTCAGCTGGCAATAAATGGAAAAAAATAGAAATCCATAGCAAAGATTAGTGATATCTAAAAGTGGTTTATGGGTCCTAGTGGGATTCCTCCTTTTTTAACAACAAAGTGCAGAGTGAAAGAATATGCACAGCTTACTTTGTCTTCCTATTTCTTTTGATCTGAAAGAACAATCAGATAAGGCTGATTTCTGAAGACAGTTCAGAATGAACAGATCTCAGTTGCCCCCAGTGATAACCATCATTGTCAACAGGAGGCATTCCAGGTACTGACACTAGAGCCTTAAATGTTCAGATACTGAACATTTTATCTTTTATTTTAAAAACTACTGCTGGGAACTCTCTTTATAGAATGCAATGGATGATGAGTATTTAGAAGAAGAATGAACCCTGAAGGAGAATAAAGCCCAAGCCTCAGAGACTGTCACTGAACACCAGAAGGACAGAATAATTTAAGGTTACGGTGGGGAATTTCTTGCACACAGAAAACCTGAAGCTGTGAAAAATGGAAGGATAAAGCTCAGGAGTCACAGGCTGCAACACAAAAATTAAAATCATTTAAAGGCCCTGGCCCTAATGGGCATTTGTCTGGGTTAGTGAACTTGCTGTCAGAGTTGAGCAACACTAAGTGCTTTTTCATAGAGAAGGCTCAGAACTAGAATATGTTGAGGTGCTGATAATCAAAGTTGAGGTATCTGGATTAAACCAGTATGCAGAAATGCTAACAGCTGCCTTCTGTAAGCCATGTCATTTAACAAGTGTTACCAATCCCTCTATGCATAATCTTCAGCTCTCAATTTTTGAAGAAAATATTGAGTTTTGACAGGGTGTGACAACTTGTGTTTTACAAGACTCATGTACCTTGTACAAAGCTCAATGAACAAGGTACAATGCCAGGCAGTTACTGTGAAAACTGATTGTTTACAAATGTAGAAATTCTAATATTTTTCTAATTTAAAGGCAATAACACCTTGCCTGCTACACAATGCTGCTGGGTTTTTTTATTATTTAGTAGTTAACTATTTATCTTAGTATTGATAGCTTTACACACCTCAAAAATATAAAAAATATACTATTATCATTAATCAAGGATAACTAATTTTGAATGAGCAGATACTAATGGATTCATAATGAGGTTTTTTTATGTGCTTATCACAGCCACTGCAAAATACATGTTTTTCCTCATCTAGATAGCTTTTAAATAATTTGTTCTGTCTACTAAACCCAGATATTGAATCTAAACACATTGACTCCAGTCCTTCCACTGGTGCCATTGTTGCTTTCATGGGTTTTGGATAAAGGCCTTTGTCTGTTTTTACTCTCATAACTGGGGCAGTGTTTAATTTTGGAGAGTTTCCAAATAGGAGCTCCATTGACATATTTGTCCCCTTGACAGAGAAGAGAAATATGGAGTTCTTACAGATTGAGTCAAACCATACTGTTATTTGTGAGCATGTGGGCAACATTTGTTTAAAGAAGTCTTACAGTTTTATAATTTTTACTAGTATCTGGCCAGACTTGAGTAGAAGATGGTGAATCTTGTAGTCCAGTAGGATTTTTCAAGGTGTTGATGTACCAAATTCAGGTGCTGATGAGTTGATGGCCAGGTTTGTGATTGTGAATGTCTGTGAGGAGTAAAGAAGATTAATTAAAACATATATTTGAAAGTCATAGACATTAAGAAGTATAACTAAAGGTCTCTTCTCTTCTTCATCCCTCCAATACCTTGACTTGTTCCTTCATCTTTATATGAGTTTCTACTTGTGAGAGGTGCATGGTTTTTAGGGTACATTCAGTGTCTCCTTGGGCTGTACCTGTAGCCACTCTTGAGGCCACGCTGCTCAATTTCCTAAGAAATTGAAGTCCTGTTTTTCCCCTGGGTTTCCTTTATTGATAAGTAACTGCCAGTTCTGACCTGCCAGGAAAATGCAATTCCATAACTTTCACATGTATCTCTTAAAATTGATCGAAGTCTTTCTGCTGGAAGATGAGAGCAAGTAAAGTTAGGAAGCACCAAATTACTTTTGGGAATTCCATGTGTGTCTCTCTGGCATTCCTTTTTTATATCTGTTAGATAATGTTCCAGGAATGCAGTTTTAAACAAAGAGTTGTATGTAATGTGGACATAATTACTTGTCACACTGCACAAAAAAACGTTGCAATGATGGCATGTGTGGAATAGGATTTCTCATTTATATATCTTGAAACTTTGTTTTCATATGCAAATGTAATGTATCAGGTGCAAAAGTAAAACATATATCACTTTGGCTTATTGTGTTTTACAAAACAGTTTCTAAATAGGTGTGCATTAAGGCAATCAAAAACACTGTATAGAAAACATGTGCTGGAAATACCTGTAAATTTTAAGATGAGCTCTAGGTTACATAGAATTCCATTTGTGCTGGTGAGACACATATTAAACAGAAGCATTTAAACTATAATTCTGAAGAGAGTGTTCTCTTTAAATAAGCATAATCTGAATTTTAGCCAGCTGAGACCTTCAGAATTTTGGTGACACAAGATTGGTGTGTATTGGGCAGATAAGCTTGACCATTGTGCTGGTGTTCTCTACTGCTAGCAAACATGCACCATTAGGTAACTGAAGACTGAAACTGTACTCTGGGCTTATATAAAACTAGAGAGCTCCATCTTACATTTAAAATATGTAGAGCAACAACCTGATGCAAAAAAACCCCTCATATTTTCCCATCCAAAATGCCAAATCTCTCTTTATGTAGCAGGTTTTTATCAATGACACCAATCTGAAAATCCACCTTGCTGATCTTTTTTCATAACTGTAATGTCTGTATATTGCTTTAATTTTTATGTAAAGTTATACAGTATTGACATATTCTGTAGCCCTTCTATGACAGGGCAGTATGAAAACCTTTCTTTCCATGCCTACCAAAGAAATCATTGGGGTTAAAAGACAGGGCTCTACCAGTGATTTGCCTGTCACAGAGAACCGTAAATTGTAGCCTGTCTCCAGGATAGTGTTTAGTCACATTCTGAGATTAATGGTTTTGCATAGACACTTTGGACTTCAAACGATTTTGAGATAAGCTCCATCAAGAAGATTCTTCCAGTTTGAACTCAACTGAAAGTGCTTTGCATTTCGGCTATGTTTATGTGTAACTTTGTTGGTACAGAACAGACAGAATCTGATATAAAAATGAAATGGTGTCTCTTATGTTCCAGACTACATAAAAATTTTCACCTCCAGTTTAACTCTTTGTGACAGATTTTTTAATGGTAGTTCTTAACACTTTCAAATGGCAGAGACCAATAAGATCTTATTTACATGACTGAGCAGATCATATCTTTTCTCTTACAGGAGGACAGTTAGGAAGGAAGGTCTGTATCCTAAATTTAGGGAAGAGGAAGCTAAGGTGTATTAATCACCTGAGAAATCCATTTAAGAATGTGATCATTCATTCACTTTTCAGAACCCGAATTAGTAATTGATATGTGTTCTGCAGCAAATGAGATTATAATTCAGGAACTCTAACTTTAGACAAAGGTAATAAAAAGATTTCTTTTTTATTTGATGTGGAAATGAGAAAATGTTTATCAGAAGAATGCAATGAAAATAGATATTCCTTTTTCATATATTGTATAGCTGCCTGATTTAAAAAGAAAGAAAAAAGAAAGAAAAAAATTATTATTAATTGGTTTTCAGTTCTTGTAATAGGTACTGGAGGTTGTATGGTTTCAGTAGAATAGCAGTCAGATGCCAGATGCCGCAGAAGCACTGGAGCCATGGGAGAACCAGCAGAATGGGCTAAATATTTGTATCTTTCTCATAGGTAACCTGAAGTCCCTGTGTGCTGCCTCTCCCTATGGGCTGAGACAATCCCTTTTTACTTAAGCAGACTTTTTAATAGATACAGTGTATCATTGGCCAAATACATCCCACCAGACTCCGACAGGTTGTGGACTCCTTGTGTTACCTGGAGTAGGAGTTTTCCTGTTGGATGACACCATATATCTTCCCTGCTCCTCTTAGTATCTTTGCAGTTACATAACCTCAGGTTTCTGACATGAGTCACAGCATGTGATTAAAGGAGAATTAGAAGGTCTTCTCACAGGAAAAAAAATCTCTGCCAAATGATATGCAGATTTGTTCAAACATTTATGGAAACATCTTCATGATTTTTTAATTTCACTATTTAAGTTTTTACATACAATATCTGTGATTCTTGTTTATAATATTTGTGACTGAAACATTGATTAAGATATACAGAAGACTGAGACGAAAACAGGTGGATTTGAACAGCAGGTCGGAAGTTTGTTAACCTCACGTACCAAATATTACATGGGGTCTGTGCAGGAAGTTACAGGACTCCCTCCATAAAATCCCACAGCAAATGCATAGTGTCTTTAGCCAGCCTGCCAGTGATTTGGATGCTCTGTCTGGATGCTTCACCATGTCAGGTAAATAACGTGGAAGCTGGTCACTACAGGTAGCCTCACATTGCTAATTTGAAGGACCAACATCCACTAGGAAAATGCATGAAAATTCCAACATGTGGGAGCAAACCAACTGGATTTTTTTTTCATGGTGGGCACGGGCCCAGCATCCTAGTGACTGATTAAGATATCGCAAAGAGCCACACTCTTTAAAAGCCATTTGAAATGTAAAAAATCTTGTTCCATGACATAGTAAGACAACTAGATCCAAACGGAGCCAAACTGAAAGCAAATTGGGTGTGGCAGCTGGTTAGAGCTACAATGCTCAGGGACAGAGCTCCTAAGTAGCAACTACGAGTGAGGGGCTTCTGAAGCCTTAGGCTGAAGTGTAAACGATGAGTGCAGGAAATGAATTTATAAGCTTCTATTTCCCTTTGTCAGAGAGGTGAGGCCATCTCTCAGGAGGAGACCATTTTGTGTTATTCAGTAACATGCATGATTTTTCTCTTAGAGATTGAGTTGTTTGCTTAATGAGGCAGACTACCATTGCCTTCACTTGCTGAAAACTGGATAGGTTATTTAAATTGAAAACAAAAAAGACAACCCAAAACTCCAACATAATATATTAGTGTCAAAATACATCACTTATAATAGCTTAACTTGTTTGTTTTAATGCAAATATGAAATGCATGTAACACTTTCTTTTTTCTTTTTAACAACCAGAACTGAAGTTTGCAAAAAATATAAAGCACAAATAAGTATATGTAAAAAATCTTATGTTGAATGTGATTAGTGCATGCCCCGTGCTAATGTCAGCAGTTATTTTTAGTGGAGAGCATTTGTAAGATCTGGCAGAGAACTCTTGGAATGTCAGGAGGGTAACAGGAAGCATAGCAGAAGCCAAATACGTATATAAATATGCTAGAGGATTTTAATACTAAGTCCATAATTTTTTAAAAGACAAGATACAGCAGTCTTGAAACCGACCTGATAGACCATAGTTCCCCTCCCATGTCATAGGTATTGTGCAGACATGACATAATTGCTTGAATTTTAGAAAGAAGCTTGGTTTCCTCGTAACCTGAGGAAAGAGCTCGTTCTCTCTTTCCCTCCTTGTTTACTGACAGATAGGCATTGTTAAACAGCATATTTCACTCTACTTTTAAGACATGTGTGTTACACTTAAGTAATTTCTTTCTGACAATTAGGTCATCAAGATTTGCCTCAAAACATCTAAGAAGTTTTATATTCTGTCTTATATTCCCAAAAATAATTCCCGTTCAAAGCCTCCTGGAAGCTATAAAGGGAAGGGCAGTTCTTTGACAGCATTGTTTCCACGCTCAGGAATGGTGCTGTTCAGTGCTGTCATCATTTTGTTTGGTACAGTAGGGCCTGCATACTTGCCAGGTATACTCTATTAACAATATTTTCACAGTGAAATACGGGTCAGATTTGTATGCAGCAGTATTTCAATCACATCTTTCATCTGACGTTTCTTATTTTCTCTACTGTGTCTAATAACTCTAATTATAAATTTCTACTTGCACATAGCCAGGAAAGCTTCTGAGTCATTATTGGTGCAAAACTTGATACTTCTGAAGATTAAATAATTTAGCTTTTCATTCATGCAGAAATAGCACTTTCCTCTTTGATGAACGTTGTACTCACAGATTTCACATCACCCAAGCTCAAGTAGGCCATTTTCACTCACACATTATGTAGAGATTTTTGTTTGCTGGTTGGGGTTTTTTCCCCAAAGTCTCCTACCCACTTTCCAGTGTAAAGTAAGTCCTTTGTCCTCCACACTTCCAAGTGCTGGTGTCTTTGCATCAAAACTCTGTCCTCAGAAATCAGTCTGAATCCCTACAATTATTAAGGTCTCTTTAGACAGACTCCAGACATCGGGATCACTAGGAACAGAAAGCCTCCAAACACCTTCCTATTATGCTTTTCTCATTGACTATTGAAAAATTGCAGGAGGTACACCCATTTTACAGAAGTTACATACCTCATTGCTCTCGTGGTTTACAGGAAGGGTGATTTTCATCCTTTAAGAGTAGATCAGGTTATAGAAAATTACACTCAGAGTTGAAGGTAAAATGGACCATCCGGGTAAATATATGACATATTAATGGCAAAAAACCCCAACTCTAAGTCCTCTTCAATTACAGTGCACGTTCTGAGAATTAAAATACAGAATTTATTGATAGTCCAATCTATTTCTGCTTAAAATAGAAATGGCAGGATCATGGTGGAAAATGGAAAAGGAGAATAAGCAGTAGCTTAATTACGTGAATGCAATCAAGTTTAAATGTGATGCATTTTTATTGTTTTGAAGCAATTTTTAGAGTGATTTTTGAGTTCCCTTAAAAATATATAGCAATTAAAAATTCTGCTCTGCCTAATCCTGAAGGGTTTGAATAAAAATAAATAGATAAGTAAGGTCAGTAAAAGAGCTTAAGGGACAGTATCAAATTTTAACACTTCCAAAATTTGACTTAATATATGTTTTTAAATTTTTTTTTTTACATACATTTTTACAGCCTGAGCATCCTGCCAAAATTAAAGTTCCAATGCAAATAAAAAGTCTTATCTAGGCAGCTAGATCACATTAATGCAATTTCTTATTTGCATTTGCAGGTAAATCCCTATCTGCTTACTTCCTTCTTGTGCTAAATACTTCAGTGCATAAATATAACCTTCTGAAGCATTTAGAAAGTCTGACTCTGCTTTGCTCTACTACAATACTACAGCAGACAGACAGTTAGAAGACTTGTATGTTCCCAAAGAAAAATCTACTATTATGAAAATAGATGTGCAAATTCTGGTCCATGTTGTGAATTTATTTTACAAGTCTAATGCACAGCAATGTTTCTTTTCTTTATATAATTAGTCTGTGAAATTTCACCTACTTAATAGAAAAATTTTTAAATACTGGTTTTGGCTTAAAGCTGTATGAAGTAGAAGAAGGAAAAAGAAAAGACAAAGCACAAGACCATCTCTTTTTGCCGCATTTTATTCATACAGCATATTACGAGTTTTATTGTTGATGAAGCTAAGAATGAGAGAAGATAGATGTCAGAAGGCAGATCCCTTTGTATTGGTATGAAAGAAAAATGGCTCACATAAAAATAAATAAGCTTGGAACTATAAAAATATTGAATATAAAAACATTTTTTGTGAGAGAATAGGAATGTATATTTTTTAATGGGGAATGGATAATGGTATAAGAGTGATTGAGTAATTGCTGATATCAAAGTACTTTTTCAAGGGAAATTACTAAGAGGCAAAACTAGGGCAGGGTTTTGAAATATTAAAAAAAAAAAAGAAAGAAAGACAACCTGAGTTTAGGATCTAAATCCAGATTCAAACCTGTTTTAGTAGAGCTGTTATTTGAGAAGTGCTTAACACTCAAGTTTTCCCATTGAGGTCAGTGTTTCAGTACACCAGGGTCCTAGGAACCAAGCATGAATATTACTTGAATAGACATTTAACTGGAGGCTCCCATTTTTGTGATCCTTGATTAATATCTTGATAAATAACACAGTATTACAAAAATTAAGGCAAGCTGTAGAGAAAGGATTTGTTGCAGGAAACAGCTGTGTTCTTCGTCTGAATCCATGGAGAACCCAGAGCAAGACACTTAGGAAGATTTTAAGTTGGCATTACCAAGAAGACCTAGTTACTAGGAAGGAAGGACAAAAGACTGTCACTGTTGTCTTGGAAAATAAATTAGAGATTGATTAAGAGAACCACAAGTGTTGAAATGAGGCAGAAAACCAGGTCAAGATGTGCTGGAGTTCAGGGAAGGAAGTCTAGAGAGAGGGAGCCAAAATAGAAAGCAACCAAATGCCGTAGTGGGAAAACAACTCCACCATTGTGCAGAGTACATACAAAGGCAGGATTTGTTCTCAAAAAAATGCTGGTCTAGCACACTGTTATTTGCCTACACATTTTGAATGGTGAGTAAGCCATGGTTGCAAAATACAGATATTTGTGAGATACATGTCTGTGATGTGAATATATAGTATTATAAGGAACCAAGAGACTTAGGGCTATGAATCTATTCTTTTCCTGTCCCATATGGCATTCCTGATCTTTACTTGACCAAGTAAGTTTTGAATATATCTTAGAATTACTTGAATTTTTAAAAAGATGGAAAAGACTTTGGGAAATTTTTGTACATAAATTTGCAGAATTTTTAGTGTGCCATTTTGCAATTTAGCAGATTGGCTTTCAAGGCACTTGGCCCACACTGTTCTTTGAACCCAACAGAAAAGAACACTGCTGTTGCAGTTGTATTGAAGCACAGTGAATGTACATTGCTAGCAGGCTGGATATTCTGGTTTTTCTCAGGGAGTTCAGAAGCTGCTGGTAACTTGGTAACAAAACAATTAAATATGATTATAGTGTTATATAGCTGTCAAGCAAAAGGCATGCAGTATCATTTTAATTTCCCAAAAGAATCAAAATTATGAGACCCTGAGGATGTTCTTGTCCAGCCCACCTACCTGCTCTGGCTACACATTGCAATCTTTAGTATAACTATACTTCTGTTGATTTTGTGAAACTGGAAAAATTTTCTACAAGAAAATGTAATAGACAGTAGTCTAGTTCCTTCTGAGATGTCAAATACCTACTTTATTATAGCAAGAAAGTGACAGACAATTTAAACTAGAATTTATGGAGAACATTAAGAGCTGGAAGGGCTTTGGCTAATCACTGTAATGTCCTCAACAAATGGTAAATGAAAGCATGAGGAAATTGAGTTAACACAAGTTAAAAGTTCACATACTTACTGAATTATATTAAATACCCTATAACCTAATTAAATTATCTAAAACTACTCATTTCAGTCTGTCCTGTTATACTACTGAATGCATATGATGGTATTTTCTTAGATGTGTAACAGTTGACAGCTTTAGCATGAGTCAGACTAAAAGCCAATGAACAAGATCAAAGGATTAATTATTTACTAATCTGCAATATTCTGAATAGTTATGCTTAATGATGAGAAGAATTTTGCATTGATGCTTCTTTATATACTTCATATTTTTAACTTAAAAGATCAGTATTGTCCAAACTTGAATGTATGGATAAAATTGTATCCATTTCTCCTTCTTTATGGAATTTTTTGGGGGGAAATGCTAGAGAGGGTGAAGTAGTATGCAACATGGTTTTGTCCATAGGCACGTATTTCAGGTATGCTGACTGCAAAAGCTGCATTTTAGCTGGTTTACATACCATCACAATACTTAACAAAGATCCTCTTACATACCTAGATTTTATAGTAAGATACAACATTAAAGATCCTGTTTTGAGTTTTTATATTAGCTTACTGGGAAAAAAACTTTCAATTTCTTTGCTTGGGTTTTCAAATAAGGGAAGAAAATCACTTCACTAGTATAACTGGCAAATTTTCTGCAATTCCTCTTACAGATTCATTGTTTCTTGATAATCACGGGCAAAGAAACTTTTTGTGGTTTCAGCTTATGGCTTAGGAATTTGTATTTGAAAACAATAGGCAGATCTTTGAGTGT
The DNA here is from genome assembly GCA_013400975.1 of Atrichornis clamosus. Lineage (NCBI taxonomy): Eukaryota > Metazoa > Chordata > Aves > Passeriformes > Menuridae > Atrichornis > Atrichornis clamosus. Next base: position 29,706 of record WBMZ01013429.1, on the reverse strand, counting down.
CTGTGAGACACTTGACTCAGTAGTCAGATAACAGCATGTACAGAAGTATCATTCGCAATTCTAGCAGCACAGAGGACTGTTTCAAGAGAAAAAAAATTTGGATAGTGAACAGCAGAGCCTTTTGCAATTTGGAGAGATTTGGGGCTTATATATTTGCTGGCACTGCTTCCCTGAAACGAAGAAAATGTAGGATACAGCTCAATCCTTTGGCTAACCACAGAGAACAGAACCACCATCTGAATACCTTTTCCTGGGAAAAGCCAAGCACTGTCGTCATCTCTGCCACCTAACACACAAGTGTATAAGGAAAGTTACTGAAGATGGCAGAGGAAAGAGACAGCTTTCACCTCTAGGGGAAAAGTAAGTGGTAGTGTGACTGTAATAAAATACCAAGATGGCATTCCAACAACATTCAAATTGGAGGTATCCCATAGGAAGTTCCACATTTAATTTCACCTTGAGAATGTGTTTTTCTCCACAACTCTTACGTAGAAAAATAATTGCTTTTCAGAAAGAAATAGGATGTTACTTACTTGTTTCTAACTGTTGCTGAAAGAGAAAAGCAAATGTACAGCTAAAATTGTTCTCCCACCCTCAGAAAAATATTTTATGAGTTGAGAGAACCTGTCCACTCGTATTCTAAGTGCTTGTCAACCAAAATAAAAGGATATCATCGAGTGTTTATTGCTGACACTAAGATGAAAGAAATTTTGTCAGTTTGGCTCCCTGATGATTAGTTTAACGTTAAGATTACTGACAAAGAAACAAAAAGCATTATCCTTTTTTCTCTCCTTAAATATTTGATACTTTTTCTCCATTTAAAATGGAGAAACTTAAACTGTGTCAAATGTAATAAATGTATTTGGAATAAATAATAATAATTTTTCTGTGTAGCAAAGAACTACTAGTTTTATTGCATTGTTTTCACACACACAGCACCACCACCACCAAATAGATAAATAAATGAAAACTAAACAAGCTACACTATAAATAGGATATAAATATGATACTATGGCATTTCTGGGTAAGTTGAAAGCAACTTTAGGGAAACCTATGAAAATAAGGATAGGCTTAATTCTTGTACATGCAGAAACATCTTCCTTTAAAGTTGAGACACTTGTATATATTTTCCCCCATGAAACAGATAAAATCCCATCAATTTTTCAGTCAGAAATGAATGAAAGGGAAAAGTCTCTTGAAGTACAGACCAGCTCAGAAAGCCCATTACTATCTGGGAAAATGACCAAACCCAGAGCAACTTTCAAATTTGTAGTGTACTCTAAAAGCATGAAGAATTATTCCAGTGAATGATCATTTTGGAGTGCTTTTTTTTCCCCTTTCAATATGAATGCAAAGAGTTGTTTTTAACAAATGAGAAGAAGGGAAGAATAATATGTTATAGCTCTGAAGTGCTTTCTGAAATTCCGGCATCTGTAATAGGTAATCAAATTTCCTTCACTTTAGCGGTGAGCTGCTCGTCCTGGGTGATAAATGCCATGTATCTCACGGTCCTGATCCATCTCTCCCCTAAGTTCAGCACTGGTGAAAATTCCAGGGAAATCAATGCAGTTAGACTGATGTAAAGCTGGGCTAATGGCTAATGCAATGAAGGAACAAGCTCTAAAACTCAAAATTCCTTATGTGACTCTCAAGTGAAAATAGACACTGCTTTTATAACCGTTCCACAAAAGACATTTGTAGATATTTTAGAAGGATTTCCCAAGGTCTAAGTAATTCTTCTTTAGATTGTCCAAGTGTAGGTAAAAAATCCTTTCACTTCACTCCCAGTGGCATATGTCCTGTACATCTTTGTGCTTTCACAATATTACGCAATTGCTTTTGCTCCTGTGAATACCACGTAACACAGAAAAAAAGTATTTTCTAACGTATGGCTTATATTAAAGCAATAGGACATAGTATGTCAGATTTCTTAGAAGTAAATTCTAATAATGGCTTACATAAAAATGAGAGTATTTGCTTCTCTTAGCTCTGAATTTAAGAAGTGTTGCAGGATCTATAAGTATCTCTGATTGCTGCGTAGGCATTCATCATGCTGAAATGATTTGCCATGCCCAAACAAGCTTAAACAATATGAAATTTTAAAGATACTTCTGTAAGCTCATTCTTTATTTTACTAAAATAATGAAAAGCATATATTACTTTAGTTTGCAAAGCATTAAAATGCAATATGAAGTGTTTATTTTCTGCACGTATGTTGTATTGTTGTAAAAGGAATTAAAAGCTGTTCCTTTTTTTTCATTTTTAGTTTTTCTTTTTTTATGTATTTTGCAATAAGGTGCATGAACTTGTTAAAATTCTGCCAAAATTTCTAGACTTTATCGACAATTTAGGCCATCTAATATATGAATATTAAATATTCCATATATTCAACATGAGTTAAATAAGATTATTTGTTGTCAACAGGCAACAGTGAAACAAGGAGCAATTTGAATATGCAACATCTGTGTGTGTTCAGATAAAATATGGAATTAAAATAAGAAAATTACGCAACAAACTAGAGAGAGGCCCAAATTATTAGTAGGTAAATAGAAAACCTTAGCATAATGAGAACAAAGTAAACAGAGATGAAAATTATTTTAAATTGCTATACTCATACAAAGGAAAACCACCATTATTTATGAAAATCAAGTTATACCAAATTATGAATTATGTTTATTAATTTTCTAACTGCCTTTTAGGCACCTTTTTATATCCAGAATTAAACATTCAATCTTGTCTTGGTTTTTCTCAGAAATGAAAATTTTCTTTTCATGAAAGACTATCGAGAACCACTGCTATAATACTGAGGAGTGCAATGAGTTTGATATGACAACTTCTTTTTTATATTATATTACTTTCCTCTGTTAATAGAATACATTTTGCATGCAATGTCAGGTTGCTCTTGGTGAGTTTCTGTCCAGATAACATGTCATTTCCCCAATCACCATTCAGAGTATCTTAGCAAATGGCTTCTTTCTTTTTTTTTAATTACTATAGTTTTATATTTTTCGCCTTTTTTTTTCTCCAGCACTTCTCTCATCCCTAGAGTGCTCTTCTTCTCCAGTTGCCTATATGCAGTTACTAGGGTTGAGAGTTTATTCTCTGTTAATGTAGAGTTATTCAGGTATATAAGTTCCCTGAGTTGGTTTTTTTTAATTAATAGATATTTATGGGAAAGTATTTTGGAGTTGGGGGGTTTTTTGGCTTTTTTTTCTCCCAAAAGTACATTAACATTGAAACACATAATTTATATGGATTTACACCAGGAATTAAATGATGAACTACCACTTCTGCTTTGGGAATTTCTGTAAGAACATTCATGGGGTTTGGCTAGTAAATTCAATTACCTAGATGTAGTGACAGGAATCCAGAGTGTTGCATATGCAAAGATTCCTGTGATTTACAAAAATAAGTATTCAGTCTGAGATGTTTATCTGTACAGATTTACCTGACATATGTATATAATCCTGCTGCTTTTAATGGTCCTTCTTGTGGGACTCAGGATTAATTCTGCAGCATCTATGTGACTAAACTCACAGTAAACAAACTGGAAGCTTTTGAAGCATAGGGACTGCATTACCGAAATCTAAACATTTAATTTTTGTTTTAAATATATAATGGTTTTTAAGAATAAACTTATTTTTAGTGTAGTAAACATTTGACCTTACATCACCACTTTCAAACAAGAGAGACCTTACTGAAACAAAATTCTTTGCTAACGTTTAGTGCCACAGCTCGTAACTGTGAACAATAACGTATTGGAGAGTGTATTTGATTCTCAAAACAAAAACATGTGCCTGTTAAGCACTGGAGCTCTTTGTCCTGTAAGTTCTGAGTGTGTACTGCACCAGTATGCTATAGCTGAAGATGATATTAATATTAATGAAGAATGGAAGCTAAGAAATAGCGACTCTCATTCTTTCCCAGCCCCCTACAAGCTAAACCCATTAGTATAGATAGATCAGCATTAATAAACAAGGAGGACAAAAGAGCTCTCAGTGTAGGGACAGTTTTGCGTGACCTTTGCTGCGATAAACTCGTACTTGGTCACTGTGATGCTCCGAGTCGACCCACGCAGCACTGTTAAATCTGATGTAGCCACAGAGAAGTACCGCCAGTGCTCCATGTGCAACTGCTGGCTTCCAAGCTGCTGAGCTGTAGGGGAAAGAAGTGTTGAGCTTTTCTGTTTGTATATCGTTATGCTGATTGCAAAGGGATTTTATCCAGGGATCTCAAGTGTAAATCTATAGAAAATTACTTGTCAGGGTCATTAGGGAAAAGATGCCGTTTATTGCTTTGTATTAAAAATGAGTACTTTTATGCTGTGATATGCGTAAAGACAGTACTGACTCAGGATCCAGATTGTTTCTGGACATCCACCAGAAGAATTATTTTTAATTGTTAAGGCTCAACATAGTCCCAACAGATTTCAGCATCTAAAGAATTATTCATTTCCTGATCAAGTTTATACTTCAAGACACTGAGAAATTGCTTGGAGATTAAATGCTATACTCTTGATGCATTACAGGTCTGCTGAGAATGCTGTTTTCATGAGTTTTGAGAGATGCAAAACTTTCAGAACTCTTTTCCCTAGCCTATTCTTGGGGAAAAAAAACAACCAACACACCAAGTATTACTGGTTTCATTCATTTCTAAGATTGCACAAATGAAGCTTTAAATGTCTACCATTTTATAAAGCTTCCGTGTGATATTCCATGGCTGGACAGAGGAGCTGTGAATAATTGTGAATAATTATGAATGTCCCAGAAAAGTGACAGAAACATTGTCGCATTTTAGGGTGTGTATAGCAGTGGAAATGACCATACTTAGGGTATACTGACGCTTCAAATCGCAAATGGTACTTGCAACTCATGAGGTAATTAACTGTTGTAGAAGAGAGCTGTAAAGGAGGCAAGTACTAATTTTAAAGTGATGTTTAAGAAATCCTCATGCAAAGCTGCAGGCAGAGTATAGAGAGCATAAGAGCAGGGCTGAGTGGGATCCTGTAAGCCAGAATTTAGTGTTAGCCTCCCTTCTTACCCAATACTGTTTCACATATACAGCTACTCTAGGAATTTTTAAAGCATACATTTCTAGTTATGCTCTTTTGAGTATGTGCTTTTTGTGTACAGCCTGAGAGAGCTACCTGTGTCTTTATTCAGCATAGTAACTTCAATGGTTTTGGTTTGTGGTTAAAGAGTCTTTGAAAACCTTACACTCCAGAGAATCACAAGTTTTCCAGGAATTTCATTTCCAGTTTCACTCCAGTCCTAGCCTGTAGCAATTTCTTTTTCCACAACAACTGAATTTGCCTTGCTTTTTACAACTGCCGCAACCCCTCCATGTTCCCAGCATTAATATTGTTGGTTGATGTGGGGAAATATGGTCATAGTCCTACTTCAGATTGCAGTGAAAGTTAAAACTATGACCCTTCTGGAGCAGGTGGGAAATCCTGCCATATTTGTAACAAAGACTCTGTCACTAGGCAATATAACTGGGCTCTGAAGAAATTTCCATGTGTGTATTTTCCCTCTTATGCATTATTAATGCTGCTTTTTAGATCCAATCTAGTTTCCCCTCTTCTTCTTTTTTTTTTTTTTCCCTCCAGTACTTCTGTTTACTTTCCTATCTGGACTCTAGCTAGCTGCTTTGGCTGGCTGATGGAGACTGCTGTTCAGAAACTCATCATCTCAGCAGGATACTTCACTGTTCCTGAAGCACTATCTCTGTTGTAGGAGGAAGGGCAGTGCCCTTCCCTGGGATGAGTCAGCAACCGCTGTGGTAAATACTTTCTAAATGAAAATATTCTTTTATATATCTTCAAGTGCTAAAATGGATCTAGATTACAAAAGACAAATTCAGATCTAAAGGAAAGAAGTGAAATGTCATTAACATTGATAAAGCAAGACAGATAAATTTGTGTATTCGTTATCCCTTTTCATTCCTTTCCAATCTGATGAAAAATCTTAGTCCTGCTCTAGAGGTAAATATATAACTCAAACTACAAAAAACCCAAACCGAAACAAAGCACCTCACTTTGTTAATTTTAAGCCATTTCAAATTAAAACCGTATTCACTTCACGAATACTGTCTCAAGAGAAATTCTTGATATTTCTCTTTGCACCATTTCTACTATCTGCTCCCTTTTATGACCAACAAAAATATGACCAGCAAATCGTTTGGTCACATCAAGGCAGGAATGTGAGTGAAAAGATCCATTCTGGATGCCTTGAGAAAGATCCTCATTCACAAAATGGCTTGTAATGTATGCTTACCCCAACCCTTTTCATGTTCTGAATTATATTAGGTGTTACCTAAGTAAGTTTGCGGCCTGAACTTTTTTAAGCAAATACCGATAAAAGAGAAAAAAAGAGGGAAACGAAACCGTCAAGGAAGAAACATACATGAATTCTGTCTCATCTCATTTATTTGATTGAGTGCAAGGTATTTCCTTGAGTGTACAAAACCTAGAGCCTCTACTTAACCATATATTTATGATCAACAAAGTTCTTGTGCTAACTGAATACAACAGATAAAATTTAAAAACACTATTATAAACAAGAGAGTGGAGATTGTTATCACATGTGTTAATCAGCTGGAGTACAGCCCTTGGATCTCTTAGTTGTAACAGAAGTCTCTCACTGCCTATACCCAGCCTCCCAACTCTTCTGGAATAAATCTTCTGCCTTACAGATGATAACTGCTGATCTCTCTTTCTTCGGGTCATCCGTATGACTAAGACCTTCATGCCACTCTGAAAACACTCTCCCTCCTGAGGCTGGTTCCTTGGCATTAAGAACCTCATAAGCGTTATTTTACAATTAGGAATGTAATTATATAGAAGAAAAATATTAGCTGACTAGTTTGCAATACTGGTTTATAATATGAGGAAGGCATCAAAAATGTTGTTAGGTTGGTTGTTTTTTTTTCTCATCCCTATCCTAATTCCTTATCATGTAAAGCACACATCCTTTCCTACCCATTGCATTGTCACTGTTAGCCATTACAACAACTTAGTGTCTGTCAGGTGGAGAAAGCTAGTTGTCTTTTGAGCAACAGCACATATTTCAATAGCAGTACAGCTGTGCCACCAAGCTGAAGTATGTCACCTTGGTAACATGCTTAGTTTTCATCAGCCTCAGATCCTTTAGTCACTCCTGAACCCCGTTTCAGCTGGTTTTTGAATAAAATCCACTATGGCACAAGACCAGCTGTTTTGCCACTCATTTAAGTGAAATTCATATTTCTCGTCATGCCTCAAATAACTTGTTTTCTTGTCATACCTAAATTAAATCATGCAGGTACCACAGTGTGCAAATTAGAAAAGGAAATGTACTTCTAGAATTATTCTCTTTTTTAAGACCATACTTTCAGTGGCATTTTCTGAAGGGTCTTCTAAGACTAATGGAAGTCTTCTTTCAGTAGGAACTTCCAGTATTTTTTTTCATGGTGCATACTTGTCTAAAAATTGCTTCAGTCTTTTCAATACTACAAGGAAAAGAGATTGCACAGGGATTCGAAAATATGGGTATCTTTAGCTGTCCGTTTTGTAGCTTTTGTTTTTAAAAAATGTACAAATTATATACAGGATATACTTTTTAAATATCACAGTTTTATTCAGATAGAGACGTATATTAATCAGAAATTTTAAAATCATCACTGCATCAGAAACAAGGGGATCAGAATTTTTTTTAAAAGTAAATTTGCAATTTTTAATTAATCTCTCTTCTTGAAATTGATACTTTTCTGGTCAGCCTTTTTATGTAAGAACTTTGAATATTATCGGTAAAATTAGAGAAAGCATTTTTATTTCCATATTATTAATATTAATAAGAATATAGAAGATATATATTATGTAAAAGTAGGATTTCTTTATGTAAAATTTCTGCATTCATGAACGTGTATCTAGAGTACAGGAATATGGTATTTCTTGATTTGGAAATTTTTATGTAGGACTGGCATTAAAAGAGGCTTGATTAAAAGAGAGAATATAATGAAATTTTTCTTTTTGTTACGATATAGAGCAAATAATTTCAATTAGTTATTAGCCCTTTCACAAAGCAAAGGAACATGTGGAGCTACTAAGTCCAAGTTCTCTTGTTTTACTGTGGGAATTAGATGTCATTGTAAGAATATCACCAAAGAGTTTTGACTCTCCATTTTCAGTATTCTGAAAGAAAGGGTACGAAATACAAAAGTAATTGCTAAGAAAAACTGTATTGGTAATTTTATGTGATGGGGAAACTACAGTGCTGCTTTCTAACCTCAATCAAGAGTGACATTTGTACTTGACAAGTATGGATTTTTTAAAAGTAGAGATTTAAAACTGCATATGCAAAAAGGTGCTGTTCAGATTGGCATCACTGTGAGAAAAGGGCTTGTATTGCACACTATGTGAATGTTGTTTTCTGATCCTGAGAAATAACATGGGCTCGGAAATTTGAATCTCTTGCATCTAACCTACAGATACACTAATGGCATCCTTTTTACAAAAAGAAAGAGCAATTATAAACCTATGACTGCATGGTTATAACAAAAACCTAGTAATATCAGAAAGACAAATGCATCTGGCAGTCTCAAATATTAGCACGAGACAAAGATGAAAACAAGAACAATTGCTTATATTGTTGGTGCTTATACTGTTGTATGCTTTATGTCCTCGTTTTCATTTGATACATAGAAAAATGACTGATTTTTTTAGCTTTCTTTTTTATTTAAAAAATACTTTTACTCATAGTGTGCTAAAGGGATGTTGGCCACTAAAATATGATTAATCTGAGATGTGCATTGAATTATTTTTCTCATCTGCAATCTTAAAATCATAAGGTGTATGAATAAAGATCTTATTTTAAAAGTTTATTTTTACATAGTTATACTTTAAACTTCAATGTTAATAAAGACTTGAAATGGGATGAATTGCGAAGTATTTCTATAAAGAAAAAGTAAATGAACTTTTACATTGGTTAAACTGATAGCAATCACATTTATCAATAAAAACATCAGAAAAAAACCCCTAAATTTTCCAGGGATCTGTAACTGAATCAAATTCTTTAAATCCTGAAACTTACATTACAAGTCTCACCTTCATTCCTTTAAAAAATAAGTAAATAAATGGGAGAAATGGGGAGGGAGAGTGAGAGAAACTTAGGTAAATCTCCTAGCTTCAGTTTAGGAATATTACTACTGTGTCATTTAGGACTTGGTAAACAAATTTAAAGGTGCAAATCACCTAGAAAAAGAAGGTTGTAATTTCGAAAAAAAATTTTGCAATTGTTTATTCTCAATTCAGGCTCAATTTTTGGTTTTGTCTGGTTTCAAATGTAATAGGAAGTATTGGTTTCCCATTTTTTTACAGTGGACAATCCAATAAAAAAGGAAATGGAATATAATCATGAAAGTAGTGTATGTTCTTATTTTAAGTGGCAAAATTACTCAGTTTTAATGTTTTCATTAAAACCTGTGTGTTTTTATTTTATTTTACTTCCCCCCAACCGCTCCCCCCCAAAAAAAAGCTTTTCATGCTTTTCTTTTCAGGCTTTTTTTTCACTTCAGAGTGACCCGTGTGTTATTGAGAACACACCTTAAGTGACGGATCCAAACCCAGATAGTTCTTCAAAAGCAAGCAACTTTCACTTCCTCCCTTAGGGGTTGCTGGCTCTTCTGGGTGAATGGCTTAAACCCGAATATTTCCAGATTTAAGAAATGCTGCTAGTCTAAGCTGGCCCCTTAGCCTGGTGGCCTGCTATCGCGCACAAGTTATGTGCGTTTCTTAGGTGAGCCTTTCCAAACACCCACACGGCGAGGACGCTGGGTTGCTGTGACACGGCAGCGCTGAGCGTGGTTGCACTGCAGTCCAAGCTTCCCGGTGCTGCCTGGCTGAGGGAAACGCCTTTTCTTACCCCACCCCAGTTCGGGCAAATCGTTCACCTACTCTGTATTTTGATTGGTTCCTCAGTGAAATAAAGATCGTAATATTGTAGCTGTCAAGCCTGCTTTTGAAAGCCTCTTTTCTCAAATAACTTCTAAAATGGGCTTCGCTATATTCGTACCTAATAATAGTACTGGTAATAATCATAAGGAAGAGAAGGTTATTATGTGAAAATGCTTGTTTTGATTTTTTTTTGTCTTGAATGATAAAGGATATTGACAGTGTATAGTATTTCAGTGACTGGTTTGACTGTATCTGTATTTATTATGAACTTTGAAAAATAAGTAAGGGGAAGAAGTCTTCGTATGTATTTGAATCCATGTATTAAAAAAGAAGCACAAGTCATTGTTCAGTTCAGGTGAAGACTTCATTGCAAATGGTAATCAGCATCACTTAGGCTTGGATGTGCGTCTTAAAACTAAAGAATTTTTCTGGGACGTAACCTCTTTTGCACATGTGCTAAGGACAGCTGCAAAACCTTTAGTCTTGTCTCTTGGAGAAACATGGTTACTTTTGTGGTGTTGGCTCAGCATTTTATTTCCTGTCACTATGATGTTAAGTGATAGCAAAAATGTGCTTGAAATTCCTAGCAACTGATCAAATTTGATTATGATGAAATGTATTCTTACTGTATTTTATGTTTAGGTGTGAAATTAATTTTCGTGGAATAATTTTTGAGCCAAAAAAAATCTAGAGTTTCTACTGCAAATACTATCACATCTTTAATCATGACAGCATAAATGCAGCATGGTAAAAGATAAACCAAAGGAGTTTGCAAATTCCTATGTGAGCTATGCATAGGATAGAGGGATGAATGGATAGACAGAGGTAGGTCACTAGGTACATATCGGACATTATAAGGGATGATTGCCATAGAGCAAAGGAATGTATGATATGAAATTAAATACATGTGTTAATGAAGTAGGGAAATTTTATACATTTAAGAGTTGTTCGTCTTTCATTCACATGAATGTGTAAATACACAGAATAATAGTACCTGACAAAGAGCTAAGAGGAGGGTTAACATCCGATGTGAGGTGGAGTGTTTAATGGATGAACTTAAAAGCAGATAACAATATAGCATCCCATGTATACTTTCATAATTGCGCGTTCCCCCAGAGATAATGGATATCATTATCAGCGGCGCCTGTCCTAAGAAACTTGGCAAGGTTATGATTGTTTGTTACAGCTTTGGTTATATTAACATACACATTAATATTTATAAATATTTGATGTCATGTTAATTTTTCATATAAGATGATTTATGTAATGCTGCTGTGCCCTGTTAGAGGGCATTTGCTGTGTGCTTCATAAGGGAAGAGAATTGATGCATGTTCTTTAAGAGGACTTGCCTGTGTATTACAGTGCTCACAGTGCATTATTCTGGAGAACAGTGATTTAAGGATAAATTATCTGAATTGCAGATACACTCCATTAACATTTTAAATAAAACATAAAGAAAAGGCCACTATAGGAAATAAAACAATAATATCAACATGGGTTTGGGGTTTTTTTCTCCTAATAATGAGACTACTTGGTTTGACCTATATTCCAAGACCTTTTTTTTTTTTTTAATAGGAAGAAGTTAATAATTATATTCATGGCATAGTTGTAGAAATTTGGGAGGGAATGCTGCATCAACTTTGCAAATAATTATTGAGGAAAGAGTAATTATAGATCTAGATATGTATATTTTCATCCTTTGATGATGGAGATAGCTTACTATAAATCCAGCTGGAAAGAAACATAAAATTTGGCTATGTCTAAAGCAGTAAGTATGAGTTCAGAAGTGACAGAGATGTAAGTAATTATGCTGTTCAAATTGACTGTTTTTCACTAATAACTGGAAGCACGATTACAAATTATTGAATTTGTGAATTAGTACATATACAAACAAGTACAATGAATGGATAGTGTATCACAAAATGCAGGGGTTTTTTTGACAAACGTAGCTTCTTTATTTGGCAAATGTAGTTTAGTTTGGCTTGTTCATAATACTTCACACTTGCAAAAAAAACCTTACTGGATATTTTGTAAAACAATAAAAATTGCATGACAGGAAATCTTACTGCAGCACATTACTTGCTAAGTCTTCGAGAAAGGGACAAAATCACTTTCTGTGCATTCCCACAGGCTTGAAAGTTAAATTGATTTTAGTGTAGTAGTGTCACGTAATGTATTTGCTCATATATGCATGCTTCTGCAGAGAGCCACATTATTAATCAATTTACTTTTTATACTTGGATTATGAAACAAAAATAATAAGTAAACTGTTAGAAAGAAAAACATGAGTTATTTATATTATTTTTTGTTAATTGCTTAACCATGCATTTAAAATCACTTGCGACTTCAAGAACTTTATACTGATGTATATTTTGTTTGGTTGTCTATAGTACATGGTGGTGATATTGGACTGTTTCATTAAAATGATTTAATTTCAAATCCAGACTTCATATAAATATTGCTTTGAATGATTCAAAGTCCTGGGCTTTTGCAATCCTGCACATTCCTGTGGGACATAATCCTAGGAGGATCTGCAGGGTGCTGCCATATCACTAAAACAAGTAGCAATAAGCATCTTCCCGACTGAGTCAGCAGAACTGAGCTCTGCTTTTACCCTCCGGTTACCAGAACTAAAAAATTGCTCAGCTGATTCTCCATAAAAATTAACATCAGAATTCGGTAGAAATGGCTCTATTGGCCCTGAGTTAGTAAAATATTCTTGTAGGTTTGAGTGCAAAGCATTCATTCATTACCCTAAAAAAAAATCATAGCTTTGTGGAGTTTTTTTAAGGTTGTAGATTATAAAAAATAACTAAGAGTAGCTCCCAAAATATACATGGAATATACTAATGAGCTCTAATTGCAGGGGTTTCAGGTGATAAGGAACTGTGACCATCTTTGATTTGATAATTCTATCACAATGGCAATCATCTTGTCTTAAAATTAAGGTATTTTGGTTTTGTCTTTTGAATAGTAGGATGTGCTACCATGATTGATACCAACAATGCGGTTGGTAGGGAGCAGTGACTAATTTTCCAGCCGTGTCTCTCAGGTTTTCTTTGTTATGTCAGTCCAGTTATTTAGGGTGGGTGTCTCTGACTTCATGTCCTATTTTACATGTACCTACTCATTATTTGTCTGCTTTAATCTAGTTGTGTGAGCAGCTTCTATAGCTTTTAGAGAGGCAGTTCATCCCTTCTAAAATGGCTAACAGTGCTGGGACATAGTGCTCATTTCTTTACATTCCCTTAGTGGAAGTTGATTATGAAAAATTCCAGCTTCACTATGAAGCTATTTTTTGTGATAATGAAAATGAACTTTTGGAAGTCAGGATATGCAGAGAATCCCTTACCTCTGTCATCATAGAATACCAGCCCATTCTTCTGAGGTACAGTGACCCCACAAAAGTGCCACCTCTCTTCCTAGTCCTACTGAGGGGTTTTCTGACTGAGGAGTTTGTCTCTCAATATCTATCACCCTCAAATCAAGGTACACCTTCAAATCAAGGTACAAATAATGGGGAAAAAATAACCACAGTATTATTTCAGAACTCATAATTTACAAAACTGGGTCTTTCAAAAAGTAGATGTAATCAATGAATTAGCTTATGGAGAAATAATTTGTTTCTGAGATATGATCCACAGTTTTTCTTATTAGATAACATATTATAAATTTTTACATTATAATTTACATTATGAGTCTTTTTATAAATTATTGCATCTATAAAGTAGGTTTTTAACGCAAGTGGTACTCATTGTTTTAGTTGCATGTCAGCATTTAACAGTTGGGAATTGGTTCTGGGTTAATTAATCTGGAGCCAACAATAATGTTTAATATCTTGTAGTCAGCACCTGATCAAAGTAACAGAAGTATACAGGACCGATTGCTCAGGGGGAAAGAGAAAAACCTAAAGGTTTTATCTCAATATGGACATTTCAAAAACCATGTCTTTATACCTTCAGACTGAATTGTTAAAATATATTATCTGTGGAACTTCTCTGGAAGATATTTTACAAGCGGTGTCAAAAGAAAGGCTTGTTACCAGTCTTAACAACAGAAAGTCGATGCATTTTTTCATAGCACTCCAATTGCACATGTTGTGTATCTGTGCTTTGCTGTAAATCTCTAGAATCTCTGTAACCTGCACCACAACTACCCAAGCATCCACCTTGGTAACTGCAAAGTCTTTTGCCTTTTGAAGTTAGATGATGGGATTTCATTTTCAATCATAGATGTGAATGAACAGTATCTCTTGATTTTGGGCCATCTGTTTTTAAAATATTGCCTCTGCTTGTCATATGAAATACGAGCACATCTTCAAAACCACATCTATACTATTACATAGACTTTTGCCTTCAAGAATAATACTTTGATGAATTTGTGATTGTCTTTGGTCAACAAAATTTATAATCTTTTAAAATAAAATAAAATAAAATAAAAACCTGGCAGCACTTTGACCCAGAATTGGATTAGACAATGTAGTGATGAATATTGTGTAAAATCCTGTGCTGTAAGTGAGAATACTGGATTTAGGCTACTATATTTCTTAAGTTCTCTTTTCAATTTTCAATATCAAGTGAGAATTTCATCAGAGTTAACTACCATGGAAGGGGAGGGTGAGAAGAAATTATAGAGAATCTCTGGGCTGGAACATGATTAAGTAGTCATACAATACAGTAACTGAAACGACAGTGGACATTAATTGGTCTTCTCTGTGGGAAATGCCAGTATGGGCAGCAGATGCTGACAGTGAGAAGAAATAGCACATTTGTACAAAATATAAGCACCTATTGTCTAATGAAAATCTGATAATAGATTTGATAATATTTAATGTGAAGATTGATTTATGCAGTGTTTAAAAAATAAATCTATATTAAGCCAAATGTTGATATTATTATTAGAAAAGTATTTCACACAAAAGACAAGTGTAAGGCAAAATTAACAAAAATATTCTTACCGGGTTTTTTTGACCACTAAAAACAGTTGTTGTTAATCATGTTTTTTACTGATGAAATCTTAATGTTTGCTAGAAAGAATGTGCAAGGGCAATGCTTTATTAACTTCCATTACCCAGGTTGTGAGAAATTCAAACAATAAACAAAAATCATATATAATTACAAGTACATTGAATAATTAGAGGGGGGAAATTCTAAGTAGATCTTGAGTTTTACTAATACCAAAGGATGACATTTGCAATATATGTTTGCATGGCTTCTAGCCTGTTAAGGGTCTAAGTGCTGAAGGTCTGCATGATGGGTGATTGTAGCTGTGCACTGGCAGTAAGAGGAGCCAAGGAGACACACTCTGTATTTTAGCTTTGGGCATGGAAGCAAGAATCCTATGTTCTGTGTCCTGTGAAGTAAGACAGCATAATGACAATTAACAGCTAGTTTCAGATTTTAAAAATTCACACATGTCGAGAGAAGTGATTCAGTAAGACTTTCTTGTTTGTATCATTTTTCTTTTTTTTATTTTTCAGTTGTGATACTGGGCAGTAGGTAGAATTTAATATATTCAGGTAAGAATAGATGTGGAAGAATGCACCAGAGAAAAGAATGCAATCAAAGCTGTTGTTGAGAAGTTACTATCAAAGTGGTTAGTCTGTAATGGAGAAGTTCACCAATTGGTGATACAGTCAGAATGAAGACACCTTACAGCAAAGAGAGGTCTGGAACCTGTCCTTAATTTATGGCATAAAAGGTGGAATAAAGTCCTACACTATCCATGATATTATACTATAACAGACTAAATGTTGGTCACATTAATGAAAGGAAGACAGTAAGTATACAAAATAGCAAGACTCTTTTTAAGCAATGGATGATTTTAAATATTCATTTTAATAAAATATTCTAGTAAATAGAAATACTGCAAGTGCTCAGTACTCAGTACAAATCACAGTAAAACACAAATGCCAGTAAAATATTTAACATTTCATCATAAAATGGTAATATATACTGTAAAAATATGCAAACATGAGTTATTAATGCATTGATGGAAAACCATCCAGCTTTAACTGACATTTCTATACAATGGCAACAAAGAAAGATGACTAATTCCTTCCCATAAACTTAGGAAAAATGTTTTGAAGTAGGAAAAACACTTAATGGAGCCTTTGCAAGTTAAATTAAAAAACTGGATCTTTCAACAGCCTAACTTTTTGATAGAATTTTTAAAGTATTTTTTAAAGCTACTGCTATTACAAAGTGAAGAAACTAGTAACTGGTACAAAGTGAGATTAGTAAAGCCATGCTATTTTATTCTAACCTAAGCATTTGAAATTCTCTACTAACTTATATTAGTCTTCTGCCAAGCTGAATTGGTTCATTTATCTATTTATTTATTCAAAAAAAATTTTTTTCCTTCTTAGGAAGGGTTCAGTTGCTTGGTTTGGTTTTTTGGGTTTTTGGTTCTTTTCTATAACAAATAATAAATATTATTCAGAATCTTGCTTGTTATCATGATATCTGTTTGTTTTACTATAAGCTATACCACATATAATGTGGCAATTCAGACATAAGCAGGGGGAGGACAAATTTTAGTAGCTTTCAATATAGTGTGAAAATTAGCCAGCATGTTGGTTATGACAAGGAATGGTTCCTCTGATTTTGTCAATTATTGTGCTCGGCATGACAAGTCACCACAGCTAATCAAAGGAAGCCCCATAATGGAACTCCCATTTCTTTTCCTTGGCAAGCACAAGGCAAAGCAACAATCTGGCTATTTGAAACCGTTTCTTGTATTTGACACAAAAGAAGGCAGGAGGATCAGGAGAATAAAAAGCAATAGCAGAGAGAAGGAGCTAGCATTTTGAACAGTAGCATTTTGAATACTAGCATTTTGAACATCTGATTAGATATATTGTTTGCAAGATGGTAAGCACTGCTAATACTTTTCCTCTTGTTCATTTAGTTCTTTGTCCAGACATTTTCTCAATATATATAATATATTGTTCTATAATATATATTATTCTATTTTTTAATTTTCAC
Organism: Atrichornis clamosus; assembly: GCA_013400975.1. NCBI lineage: Eukaryota > Metazoa > Chordata > Aves > Passeriformes > Menuridae > Atrichornis > Atrichornis clamosus. Next base: position 12,789 of record WBMZ01013429.1, on the reverse strand, counting down.
CAGTAGTAGCAACATGGCTGGGAGTATTGTGTCTGAATATACACTACATTCTACTGAAAGTTTGTATCAAAGTAATGAGAGTTTGTAACTCCACAATTACATAAGATCTTCAAAAGAGTAATTTATTTTAGCATTTGGTGAGCTAAGCTACAAAGCCTTTTCTAGAAAAAGTGTAAGATTCAGCACACTTAGCAGTCTCAAATCTACCCACTCAGTACTAAATGTTGGGCACAGCTGAATGAGAAGATAGCCTAAAAAGATGGTTTAAACCCAACTATTTTTGAATACAATGTTTCAAAAAATTGGCATTTTCCTAAAACTGTTTCTTTTCCATCATTGAGTGATGAATTTTAAAATCTACTTTCTGCTAGACCACCTCCTTCCGTTTTGCAACATTCAGGATTACTGCAGAAGAGCAAGATTTTAAGTCACTTCTGTGTAGTTAAGTGAGGGTTAACATGGTCCTAGGAAATCTTCCACTCATTCTCTGGTTATTTTGAGTTAAATGTGTTAGAATGATGCCACAAGAGCTATTCAAAGAGCCAAGGTTAAACTAAATCACTTCACTGATACTGGTACACTGTAGAAATGTCTTTTAATGCAAACCCTATCAGCTGACAACTAGCAGCAGTGAAGAGGTACAGTGGAGCTAAGTTCTGGATAATGTCCCCTGCTGGGAAGGAAATGTCTTCTTTGGAAGGTGAGGTTTCTGAAGATACTGTCTGAACTAAGTATTTCTTATTTTAAAATTGCAAAAATTTCATCTCAGCCATTCTGTCTGGCTTCTGAAAGGGCACTTGATGATGAGCAATGGAATTTAAAATAAAAAGATTTTTCTTTTTCAACTGTAGTCTGTCTACTAGTCCCAGCACAGTCATATTTTAGTGAGCTGATGCCCACACATCTCCTGTGGTCAATTAAAGTGTAAAACTGAAGAGAAAGTATTGCAAGTATGAGAGAGCATGAAGAGGAAATGGAGGTGGACAAAGCTGTGGAAAAAAATCCAGCGCTTAAGTACGGTGGATTTGTGTCTGACGTGTGTGAGCTGGAGGGGATGTACTTGGGGAGAGCTAGTGAATGTCCGCAGGGAAGCTGACTGAGTGATCACTGATTTAGTCTGATGTCCAAACAGAAAAAATAAAGAGAGAAGAGGACTGTTTCAAGTAGAACTGAAACAGAATAATGGAAAGGTTTAAAGTGACCAGGGAAGGAGAGTAGGAATCAGTTTCCTAATGTAAATTTTTTTTCAAGTCAAAAGTGTCTTCCTTCATTTTTGATTATTTAATTTTGGTTAGCATTTTAATTTCAAATTTGGTTGGTTTTTTTCTTTTCCTAAGAAAGGCATTTCAAGATGAAATTTGATATTATTTATTTTATTGTAATATATTCCACACCTAAGCATTGAAAAGAAACAGCTGGAACTGAATAGAAAGAGAAGAGAGAGATGTTCCTTTCATTAGTCTACCATCATAAAAATGTATTAGCTGATAAAGATTTGTTGACCAAAGGCTAAAATTTCTTAGTACTTACTGTGAAAGCTAAGGTTTATCCATCAAATAAGTTTTTCATTTTTATGTATTTTTTCTCAGAAGTTATAAGAATAAAAGAATTGATATTAAATTTTTCAAAACTATATTCTACAAGTAAGAAACAGCAAAATGTGGGGTGCCTGTGAAATATTACTTCTGTGGTGGTGTTACATGATTTAATTAAATGATTGCTTCATGCACTGGGTGGCCCTCCACCAGTTTGTACCAAATGCGTTTTCCTGTGAATCCTTTCTTCTCTAGTGGAAAAGTATGAATATGTATTTGTGATAGACGGCAAGGCTAAAGGTGATTTTGTGGTTAGGGAGCACAGCATGTCACCTGAAGAACAGAGCAATGAGTTTGCATCTGCTAAAGGTTTTTATGTGGTTATGGGTGAGTATCTCAAGCCCAATGTTCACAGTTGGCTCTACTGGGCTAGTTATTTTCTAGGAACATCAACAATGCCAATGCAGCACAGTGCTTTCTATCTTCAGCGTATTTGTGTGTTCCAAATTAGGCACACAAAATTTCTACGCTATTCAAAAAATTCTAGAGTCTGAATTCTGGGCTCCAGTAGGTTTCTTTTCAATGTAAAGTAGTAAACATTATGTCCATAGTAGGATAGAACTGCCTATGACAGAACTGATGTTTTCATAGAATCATAGAATATCCTGAATTGGAAGGGACACACAAGGATCATCAGAGTCCAACTCCTTTTTATTCAGTGCATAATTCTAGCAGCAGGTAGTAAGGAAGGTCTGCTAAAGTCTATTGATTACAGGAGATAAAACTACATAGTGAATAACTACCTTTGCTCTAAATAAGACTGGCCTCTACAAAAGCTAAGTATTTGATCATTAGAGTATCCTTAAATCTAAAAGCAGAATTATGGTTAGATGGACAGCCTTGATTATTAATATCATTGTTTGATTTTTGATGGATATAGCAATCTCATTGCTCTTTGCATATCACTTCTCATTTTAAGGTGCACTAAGTGTAAGTGTCAAAATAGCCCAGTATTTACGTGAGGATTAACACATGCAGATGCACTTCTTGAAGGCAAAGTAGTCCGTAGACATATAGAAAACATAGAAAAATGAGGAATATTATCAGCAGCGACATGGAACCTATTATCAAATTACCAAAGGAAGTGGTGTGTGAATTTGATTATTGCCGATGTTGTTACTTATTTGTATTGCCATGGCTTCAATGAGCACTCAGACTGTGAGAGCTCTCAGACACGCTGCATTAGACGTAGCATAAATGGAAAAAGACTTTTCCTGCTTCCAGGGAACTTTACTATCCAAGCATTAAACAAAAGCAACAAGGCAGTGCAGCAAATGGCAGCACGGCAGCACCAGGAGTATTGGTCAGCACAGTTGCAAATACTGCCCAAGCTTTTTGAACTTACCCTGGGAAAGAAAATCTCTAAGAAGCAGTTAGAAAACAAGTGATATAGCTGGCTTTGTAGGTTTTACCAACAATTTCTCCCACGTATGAGAAGAATTGTGGCAGGGGGAGGGAAAAAAGGCAGAGAGATGCATTTCAAACTTTAAGAGCTGGCAACAACGACTGGTATCATATGCCAGGTTGACATGGGTGTTGAGCTCTTGACAGTAAGAAAGTGATGACTGGCAGGATGGAAAAGGGCAATGGGAGAATCCTTAAAATGAAGATGAGTAGCTTAAGTTTGGTACTAGAGAAGAGGCTGCCAGAGGAAGAAAGTGCTATTGCCACAGTGCCCAAAATGGCCAATGTGGCAGGCTGTACAAATACAACCTGTGCAGAAATAGTCAAGAAAGTCATAAGACACATAAAACTGCATCAACAGGTGTTTTTAGCTTTTTAAAAAATGTCTATGATATAATTGTTTCTGACAGACACTACAAGTTTATTGTTCTGAGATTATTTTGAGAACTATTTTATAATGGAAAAATATAAATGCAGAGCTCTAATTTTGCCAGCACATGAGCTATAGATTTCTTCTGCTGCTTCGCTATCATTTTCCATTTCTTTATGACTGATGTAAGAACAGAAGAGCCGGAGGTTTTTAATTTGCATATGCAAAGAGTTTCAGCAGTTTTCTACAAGGACTGAATGTTTAGGACAGAGGAACTATAGCTGCGTGCTTTAGAAAGCTTCCAAGAAGATTTATGTTGTAAAATGAAGCTACTTAGAATGATTCCCTTTTCCATTTTGCCTTATTGCAAATTGTCTTCCCAGAATAGTGGGGCAGCTTTTCTCTGAGTCAGCAAATATCAGAATTGGCGTTAGTGCCAAACTGGGATTTAGGTTTTCTAATATTCAACACTTTTGTCTGAATTCAGGGAGATGCTGTGATATCATCAACACATCATAAGTGTTCAGTGCTCTGATGACAATTTTGGCTTTTAAATAACCCTGCTGTTTCGTCTTCTATTGAAAGCTTTGACAAATACACGATTGTGGATGTACTCTGGATGCAATATAATTCAGGAGATGTAACATAGAATCAGACATACTCTGTGCAATTAGAGTGCCGTGAAATCAGCAGCGCAAATATTGCCCTGATGTGGTAGGAGCTGAGAACTGAAAATATGAAGGTAAAGAAAGCAAAAGTATGTTTTTTGTTCTTGTCCTCCATTCTACTTCATTTTTCTATATTTAAATTCCTGAAAAAAGGAACAGAAGAATTTAGGCATCCAGAACTTGTGAGTGTTTCAACATCACCTCAACTAATATAGATGGTATTTAATAGACAACTGAAAGAAAACACAAACAGAAGGTTGAAAGCATATGATGGGAGGGTCTACAGAAGTCCAGACATATCAGTCTCAAAACTGTATCCACTCTTGGTGGTTCTCCAATGCTGAGGAGAAATATGTAAAAGAGTAGAGTCCCACTCAAACTGCTGTTTCTGCACATGCTTATGGAAGTCATATTCTGAATATGAGTTAAATATCATAGAATCCAAATTCACATCACTTTAAATGGCTGAAATCTGTTCTGTTCTGAACTCCTATTTGAGGTCATAATTATATTGTAGACAATTTGTGTGTGTGTGTGTTATTATCACTGAAGACACTTGGTGTTTCCATATTTATAGTGTTTTAAGAACTCTATATTTTCAATTTATTTCAGTTTTGAAAACAAACAAAACAAACAAAATCATACTTTTAGTGTGTAGTGAACTTCTCTCAAGCCATAAAAACAAACACATTTGAACAGAAAAATTTGGAAATCCAGTATCATGATAATTTGTATATCCTGAAATAGCATAAATGCTAAGAAATTGAGTTCTGGTCTAGCACAGTTGGTGCAAGGGCATCAATATTAGCATCTGTGGTAAAGTTTCTGATTGCTCTGTCTATATATATCAATGCTTTTCAGTGTCACTTCCTTGGTTTTCCTATATGGAAATCTCTCTCTCGAGGATTGGCTTTCTGCATTGTATTTCCTGTAACTTTTTAAAAGGTAAGGCTGATAGCAGTGATGCAGTTAACATGCCATATTAACAGAATGCTTGGTTATAGTTGCCATAATATGACTGGTCTGGCAACAGAGAGAAGGATTAAAACAAGATGTCTACCTAGTAATCTAGGAGTTACGGTGCTCCTTCATCTTCATGCCTGGTACCCGGACAGTGGTGTGGTTCTAGAGCTGACCTGCTCTTTATCTACGCCCTTGCTCCACAAAGTTGTAGGTAAGAAGAACCCATGAAGGCTGGAGGAAGGGGAGCTAACGGCTTGCTTTCCAACTAGCACACCTCCTCTGCCTAAGTTCCTCCATCATCAGATTGCCCTGCTTTTCATGAAGGGAAAGAAGATCCCTAAGTTGTTAACAGCCTGTGGGGGCCCCCCATGTGATCATGCCAACATTTGTAGCATAGCACCACATCAATATAGAAAATCAGCATTTTCAGCCCATGCTCTTTTCCTTCTCACAGAAATCCTTGTTTGAATGCCTAGCAGTAGAACCCATTTCAACAACCACAAATAATTGAAAAAAAAAGTTTAAAAATCTTTCACTAAGAAGTTACATTCCATTGCCATGGGAACATGTCATAAACTCCACAAACAGGGTCCAAATAGGAAATAATGTTGAGGAACACAGGTCCAAAAACAAATGTACTTGCATACATTAATCCTTAATAACAATACACCATTTATATTGCCATTAGTGAGATGTTCTGAGAATATATGAGAAGTAAATATGTAAAAAAAAGAAAACCACAGTTATTTTCTCTGATTAGCTGATAGAATTGGAAAAAGGACACAAGCTTTCAGACATGGAGTTCCTTCATCAGGAAGCGTTAAGGAAGGTGTTTTCATTAAAAACTAAGAAAGCACTTGACAGGGAAAGTGAATATATATGTTTGTATTCTTTAACTTCATAAAGAAGCACTGAAACATCCAAACGTTTTGTGAAATCAAGGGGAAAAAAGAGCTCTATATTGAATCTGGAAAGACACAAGAAAGTTGTGAACTAAACTGGTATTTTTTTATAAATTAAAGTTCCATAGTGTCTGTGTGTACACAGAGGGGTTGTAGCCCCATGGTAAATGTGTGATGTGCCTGTGTTAGGCTCAATAATCCAGCTCTTCTGAGGCAACTCCTGTGATTCCAAACCTCTGAGTCACTTCAAAGAACTCCTGTTTTAAAAAGTATCAAAGACATGTTGGGGGAAAAAAAGTTTTATCCTCTGAATAGAGGACAGTACCTGTCCAGTGGTCCTAAAGAAAAGTAACAGGCAGGGCATTGTATGCAGTAGGCAATATTTAGGCCAAAACAAGTACTCAGTTTAGCATTTGCAGTCCCATGACATACCAAGGCCTTTGTACTATCAGAAGAAGAAAGGGAGAATTCCCTCTGCCAGATACAAATCAGTGCTAGTGTCTGCTGCTGAACATGGCAATCAGGAAACAAGAAAACCTCTTCTCAACAACCTAGAATACACAAGACTCCAACACAAAGGTATCTTTACTCATTCACACAAGTATTAGCAAAACAAAACCAAAATTTAAAAACCCCACATTATTTTTAGGTTTGAGGGTTTTTTAATTGTGAAAAAGATATGCACGAGCCCTTTACAAGCAGAAGAATACCAAGAACAGTTTAACAAGCAGAGTACGTGTAATAGCCCAAATACAATAGGTGGTGTAACAGCACTCACTTGGAGCGATCTGCCCACCTCTGTCATGACTTTAATGTTTTGTGTATATCAATAAAACCAATAAGCCACAGTATTGTGTGCTTTTCTTTCTGGAAGACAAGGCACCAGCATGAGTTTTTCATATATGTGCATGTTTGTTATAAACAACACATGCATTAGTGAAGATATTTCAGGATCTTGTGGTGCAGCCTTTCTGAGCTAGGGCAAAATTATTGGACTTTGAATTTCCATTTGTAGGAAAGACCATATCACCCGATTCTGCTGTAAACACCTTCAGCTACTATTTATTTTTAAGCTGCTACAATTATGCCATATATGAATTGATTATTAGGGTTAGCAGAACCATGGCTAATGGAATCACTATCATGGCTACAGCAAGCTTTGTGCATTCTCCCTGCCAGTTTTCTGCATAACTACACTTGTGTCACTCATGCGGCACAGGGGTACTCTAACAATTAATTGTAAACCAGAGGGAAACTTTTAATGGACCTCTTCTTGAGATCTTGTGTTAAAAAAAGAAAAGTTCCCATGAGTGAAGTATAAGTTAGCTTTTCCAGGGGGAAAAAAAGGAATGAATTACATTTCTCTTCTTGTCCTTTAAATGAATAGCATAGTTTGGGTGAAATTATCAGGCAATTGCATGCCTTTTATGCAGATAATGCTATTTGATGAAAGCGGTGTTTTGATCTGCTGAGGATAATACAGATCCAGGGTTGGATTCATTGGTAAGAGTAAAGCTGTCTTCTGTGATAACTTCATCTCAGCATGAGGTCAGACGGGGAAAACTGGGATGGGGGATTAAAAAATGACACAGTCGGAGCAGTATTCAGTTCCCTGCTGTGCTCCTGGCTGCACACTATAGCTTATGTTTCTGATCTGTTATGGTATTGTCTGCTTTTCTCTCCCAGAGCAGAAAGAGATTGCTTAAAACTTTTCTTTTTTCAGCTAGAGGGATTAGTTCAGTGCAGCTTTTTTAATTAAAGAAACTGTATCTTTTTCAATGTAATTTAAAGCTGTACAAGAAGGCCATCAGCATTCATAACTTAGCACTATTACCTGTAACAAAGCCTAGCCATTCATTTTACATTCAGAAGAAGAAATCACTATTAAGAGTTTTGAGGGTTAAAATTTGATAATTGGCCCTATGATTGAAAGAATCACCGTTAACCATTGTCTCCTAAGAGTTTTCCGTGAAGGAACTTCAGAAGCTTTCCTGTTAGTTTATCTCGGCTTTCTTAATTAAATCTCTGTGACATCAGGATGGTGGTTAAAAAATATTCTGATACATGGACATAGATCTAAGCATATTTTCTTCACAAAAAAACCCAAAAAATAAACCCCCCCCGCTCAAATATGAAAATGGCATCGACAGAAAATGATTCTGTAATACCAGCAGTTTTAGAACCACATTTATTTCCTCTCAACAGATTTTCTAAATTTATAACTAGTACCTTTATTAATTAATAATATGTACATAATTGACACATGTTCATGATACCTAAAATGGTCAGTGTATGTCTGTAGATGTAGATACATATATGCATGTGTATGTATGTCTGCATTCATATAGACAGTTACCCGTATATAGATAGATATACATATGCACACAGTTACATATATTTTTCAGCTCAGAGAGTTGAATTTACAGCACAATTTAAACAAGGTTGATGGTTAAAACCTTCAAATGTTTCAAATAGGGCCCATATGGTGATCACTTTACAAAGCATACAGGGACTGTGCTTAGGTTGCAACATACACATTTCCAACTAAATTCCATGCCAGATCAATTAGAAACAGTTCTCCTGAGCAGACAGGAACAAACACAGATTGTTACCACTCCACTGCCTGAACTCTTGTCTTCCAGGAATGAAAGCAGTCATCTTGAATACAACATATTTTACTACTAACAGCCTAAGATTTTTTTTTAACCTAGTAGTATTTTAATAAAATCTCTGTTTTGGCACATTAGAGCAATTAACATCCAAATTATCACAATAAAATAGCAGATTTTTATTAGAGCTTTTAGTTAGAGAGGTATTTTTCCCACAGTGCATTTGTTAGTGATGTCTTCTGCTAGAAGGAGTACATGGCACAGGAGAAGGAAAAAAAGGAAAGAATCAGACAACAGAAAAGCACATTTGTTTTCTTTTTTCCTCCTTCTATGGGCTTATCTTTTCTTTAAATCATCCCTTCTGTACATTTATTTTATTTGAACAATTAGCTTGTGGAATTTCTTAATGATTTTTTTTAATACGTCTTTCAGCCAGAAAGCTATAAAGGAAAACAAAAATATTAATTATGACTATGAAGCTTAGTTAAAACAAGGCCTCTTTCTTCTTGTAAAAATCATAAATTCTGAATAAATGTGACTTAATTAGGCAAACTTCTGTATGTGCATATAAGGTCTGTATATTGACTTCTGAATTGCTATAAATATTCTGCGTTCCTTCTGTTAATGGAAAATATGGATAGTTACCCCCAGCTATAGTTGCTGGGAAAGTGTTATACCAGCAAACACAAATCTTACATTTTTCATGGCCTTGTGTACTAACTCACACAATGATGGCAATAACGGTGCTTTGTGATGGCTCCTACTTATGAATACAAGGTGATTAAAATGATTATGTGCTTGATTTTAAGGCCATAAGTTTAGCTTAGGCAGTAGTTCCTAATGCAGTATTAACACAATATGAAAGGCATTTTTGTGTTCCAAATCGTATGCAAGCTCCTTCAGGTTCTTTCCTAAGGACCCAATGAAGAGGGTCAGCAGTTTTGTGCAGCTGAAGTGCATCATTTTCACCAGAGGTCAGCTTCCCATATAGCTTTGTTTTATGCAGTGGAACACAAACTAATGTAGTGGAAAAGCATGACCCCCATTTAAAGGTTGATTTGTATGATAATCAGTACATTTAGTGGCTTCAAAATGAACGTGTGTAAGGCCCTATCTTGCTTTAATTAAGGTAATTAAGACATATTTCCCTCTGCAGACAGCTATTTAATTTTATGGCTTTGTCAGTGATCAGATTAGAATATTTGTTTTACAATTTTACCACAACTCGATACTCGGGGAAAAAGTGCCTCTCGATCCGCTGCTGGCGGTGAGACGGGCGAGCCAGCGCAGCCCTTCCGGCGGAGAGCGAGCCCGGCGCAGCTCCGCGTGTCCCCAGCCCCTCCAGTCACTCAGTCCGCGCCCCTGCGCGCTGGGGCTCCCCGCTGACGCCGGGGCGGCGCGGGTGACCCCTTCTTCCCAAAGTTTCCCAGTTCCCAAAGCGGGGTGGTGCCGTTCTCTCCGGGGCTTAGGGCAGATCGTGGTCACGGCCGGCTCGTCACCTTCTGACCCGGTGCCGCCGCGGTTCGCGCTCGGCGCTGCGCGGGGGCTGCGCGGGCTCAGCCGTCCTGGGCAGCCGGGGAGGGAAGCGAGGCGGCTCCGCCGGCCGCTCGAAAGCGGCCGCTCGGGCGGCTGCGAACGCGGTCCCTTCGCGGGACTCGCACAGGAGCAGGAGCCGCGGAGCTGACCGCGCGGAGAACTGATGGGAATAGTTGCTGCCATGTTATGCCCAACCAGCAGGACTGAGTCGAAAGGAGGATTTTTTTTTTTTTTTTTTAATTAGGGTTGTGGTTATGAAGTATCCTGATGTAGGGTAATGCAGCTAGTTGTTTCCATCACGTAGAGGCAATCCCTACCTGGCTGCACTAAACCTCATCTTGACACCTACCCCGAAGGAAAATGGATGGTTAGAAACAATTTCTTCCTCCATGAGCTGTTGATCCAGGACCGTTGACAATGCAGAGATTTTGAGATCTGTCATTTTCAGACACGCGAGTATGCTTGAGAGTGTGGAGTCCTGGGACCAGAAAGTGCCGATAAGCCTGGTAAAGCCCGAATTACCGTTCCAATACGAATACGGAAGGACACATTCAGAGTAGTTTAAGAAGTTTCAAAAGAACGTGACAATGTCTTGAATGTGTCTCGTCTTTTGGAGTTACTGGTAGATTAGCGCAGGAGCCGGCATGTCTCACATCAGAGGACGTCCTGCTCTTTTCTCTCGGTAACACCTACCGTCCAAAAAGATTTACTGATATTCCCCTTTGGAAAAAAAAAAAAAAAGTCTCTCTAAGTCGATAAGGAATGCATACCCTTTTGTTCTTTCTCTACTAAAATAGGGAGCTTATTGGAAATCCAAAAGAGCAAGGAATGGCTGCAGTGTGCTTTTAGAGAGTTTAGTCACATTTAATAGTTGACATTAGGAAGATAGTTTCCTACAAAGCTCTAACTCAAATGTGCCCTCACACTTTTCAAATTAACTTAAACTCTGAAGACTGAAATTTAATTAAATTTTGGTAAGTCGGGTAATGCTGCTTCAGTGATGTCCAACTTAAGAGCACCAAAATAACTTACTCTGAACTTCAAATGTGTATCAATAAGTAGTTGATGTTTGTTGTTTATCCAGTGGGTTTTGCACAAGGAAGGCATGATGTTATCTTTCTATTTATAATAAAGGAGCATCTTAACTCAGTGTATTTGAAGAGAGTAAAAAGTTCAAGTTCGTGCTAGATGAATGGATTTAGCAAAGGTATTGCAAATGGGTGAAGTAGTAGTGCAAAAATATAGTGCTTTAAATTTGCATTTGAAAAACATAATTTAAAATATTGTGTTAGAGGACTGTAAGCCAAAAGAAAAAAATTGTAAGCAAAACCCTGAGTCTACAAGATTTGCTTTTAGTTTAGCAGAAATGTTATTTTGTATAATATGCAACAGCAATTACAACACTTGGCGTAAATTCAGGGTTAAGATTATTCCTATGTGCCTAGCTATATGCGTTTTGTAACCATGAATTTTGTGCAATTCACATTTTCACACTTCGAGTTCTTTCTTATAAGGACTAAACCCTTTGTAGAATATTTTATTTGAAAGACAAGGTCATGATGATTCCAGTTCTATGTTGTTTGTGCCCTTACCTGAACAGAATTCTCTCTGCAAAGGTCTCTGTGACTCCTACTTTTTAAAATGAAATCCCACCACTTCAGAGCCACCCACAAAGTCAGTACAGGGTATTTATTTCAATTGGTTTAGTTGTTATATCTTTAAAATACTTTTGCAAACCTGTTTTTTAAAGTAGTTACTTTTATTACATCTTTTCTGGGGATGAAGACAAGTCGTTTCCAGTATAAAATACCTTTTTTTTTCTTGTTTATATCCTTAATATTATGAATTACTCATTGACTGTACACTTAAAAAGACTTGAAACATTTGTGGGTTTCTATTACGCTTTTTGTATAACGGTGCTGTGTGATGATGGCTCTCTGTGTGTGGTACCTGCTGTAATTCTCACATGCTGACCTCAGCACTGTCGAATCAGTTTATACACCCAGACACCTTGCCTCTCGGGTCGAGCCCAGCAAAGTACAAATGCAAAGGAAAACACAGGGGTAAAACACGGGCATGTGAGACAAAACTGCTGGACTGATCACAGACAGACTCTTCGCAATGCCCGTCGGTAAACATCTCCAGTAACGTTCCCATGATTAGGAGGTATTTCCAGTTATTTCAGGTCAGAGGAATATAGGGATTTTCCTTGGGAGACTTTAAGATAACACAGTCGTGCATCTTTCATTAGAGTCAGAGATGTGGTGGATAAAGTTTGGAAAATCAAACTACTGCAGCGGGTAGCCAGCTAAACGTTCAAAGCTGATCATCAGTCTAACTTCTCCGAGTGTTTCGCATCTCGTGTGTGAAACGCCTTTGAGTTTGAAAGGGAAGGATAAAGGGATAAAAAGAGAACGGTCCTAGGTAGGTAGGTAGGTAACATCTCAGTGTGTGAAAAGTTACAGCTACTACTTTAAGCCGAGAGGTTGCTGAGGAGTCAGGGAGAAAAATAAGCAGAAGTGCCTTTGTACGCGACGGAGGAATGGCTTTAAAAGCAGATGTTTAAGCTGTAATCAGGTCATTCGGCACCCGGCTCCCGCCCAACTCCGAAAATTGCCGGGGTGCGGCGGAAAGGCCGGGCGGGGGGGCTGCGGGTGCCCGTGCGAGGTGTGGGCTGCCGGGCCGGGGAGCCCCGCCGGCACCCTCCGGCCTTGCCAGGCGGCCCCGCCGCGCCGCGCCGCG
>WBMZ01013427.1:0-38099 GCA_013400975.1 Atrichornis clamosus | reverse complement strand
TTTGTTTCATTTTCTGCTTCCTTTTTCGTTTCTTTCTGTAAACTGACCTTTCCTTCTCAGGTTTGGCTTTATCTTAAGTTGACTTTCCTTCCTGGCTGAAGAGAAAGCCTGGTTTTGTTCCTTTCCTTGAAAAGTCATTAAGAATTCTGGGATTTGACTCAGTAGAAGTGCCCCAGCTTCAGGCCCAGAAAGAGATTGCTCTCTTGCTATTTCACAGAACACTGTTCACTGCAGGTGGTCTAATGCACACTCATATCCTTTACATTTCCTCTGAAATGTCTCAGGCCTCTGCCTATACCTCTGCTTCATCATTACAAACCATTCTCCTCCAGGCACTAAAACCCCTCTGTTTTACCTTCTAAAGTTAATGATACTTATCTTTTAACTGGAAGAACATGCTACCCCTTTATCACTCTTTCTCTACCCTTAATATTACTGCATGCCACTATGAGCTCTTCTTTTTTTCTGAAATGAAGTAAATGTCAACCATTTTAAAGGAAAAAAAAACCCAAAACATGTCCCTTCTACAAATGATAAGAGCTCTGGTATATTTAAAAATAGTATTTTGGAGTGAGAAGATATTGTATCATGATATGAATAATTAAATTTTTAGCATACTGCAATGCACACTGGTAATAATGAGAAATAAAAATTTATAATTTACGTGCAGGGTAATGGTCCATACAGTCAAGGAATTTATCATGAGTGTCCAGGATTACTGCTGTGATTTTTTCTTAAATATGCTGTTAACCAGTGAAAATGCAATTATATGAAATCTAATACTGTTCATTTTTTCTCTCATTATGGCCAGATCTCAATCTCCAGTCCTGGTGCTAGCACTGATATAAATGTTAAGAAGATTGCGAGTGTTAGTGATGTCTGTGAATCTATGAAGCAACAGCTTTTGGTCCTGGTGGAATGGGCTAAATATATTCCAGGCTTCTGTGAATTACCACTGGATGATCAGGTATAAAAGGAGACCAAAGAGAAAATTTTAAATACTACTCTGTTACTCCTGTCATGAGTATGTCATGATTAAACACTCATTCTTTATTGTCTGATCAAGTAGAGCTGGGTACTAGACTCACCATCTTAATTTTTTTTAAGTTTTGAAATAACACCACCACCACAGAAAAGACATTAACAAAATGAAGCAGGAAACTGGCATGTCTTTAAGTAGTTTGTTCTTTCTGTAGTCTTTTGGAAGCACAACTTTTCTGACCTTAAAAAGTATTTATTTCATGTTTACCTTGCATTATAACATGGTTTAAGACAGCGTGTTATTTAATTTAGAGCAGGTCTTCTCTACTTGCAAAAAACAAGAGCCATTAGAATCTTGAACAAATTCCAAACATACTGATATCATTCCATAGCAAATACTCTTTCATGCAATACAATGTACTAAAATTATATTGTATATAATAAATGTGGGGAAAAAAGCATAAAACATGGAAAATTCATAAGGATTTTTATGGAAGAGGTCTGATCTATCATCACATAGGTAATATATCCTAATATATCACTGGATTTCAGAGTAAATTGTGCTGGCACACCCAGAACCAGTATCTCCACATTGTAGTGAGCAGTTCTCTCACAAGTAGCCTGTGCAGGAGGTGAACTTGTTGCCTGGGGTCTCTTGATTCCACACCAAAATCTGATTCATCTTGAAAATCACGCTGTGAACTGGAATGGTGTAAATCCTTCTTTTTGCCTCTTCAGTCTCTCAGTTTTTAACAGAATACTGCAAGAAGTGTTAGATCATCCTTGGTTTTGAACTGAGTCATTCCCTCTTATATTCTTCCTCAGGAATATGGATGTGTTTCAGGCCACAGGAGACCCCCAAAATAGGTGTTTAATGATGTCTGTGCAGACCCACAGAGCAGATATGTGCACAAGCTCAACGTACTGGAATAAGTTAAAACTGTTCATGTGAAAGAAGGAGAATTTCAAATGCATTAGTTACACAAGGGCAACAAAAGCAAGCAAAAAAATATTGCTACTTTTATTAAGATAGCATAAAGGAAAAGAGAAGGTATCAGATGTCATTAAAATATTCCTATCTGCATTAAAAAAAACTCAGCTTAGAATGATAGGAGGAAAATACCCCTGCAGTGCTTGAAGAGTAGATATTGGCAAAAACTCTGGAACCTTAAGTACCTTAGAAAAGTAGGAACAAGGATATTGAGAGATAAAACAAACACCACTTTTTCTTTTGTGATTGCTAATTTCTAAGGGGCATTGTGCATTCAGTTATAAAATAACCCATCTGGTTTTGAAAAAATGATTCCTGATCTGGGAGTCATCCTGATTTACAAACCATAGAGGAGGCCAGAGCAGCTAAGTTAACTCTACTGAGAACCTGAAAAGTCTTAACAGATACCTGAGTGCCATGTATCTTTACATTACTCCTAGTGTATTGGCTTGGATTAGAATTCCTTGTCAAGAGAGGAGTTCCTTGAGGAAATAAAGACCATTGCTAATGTATCAAGCAGACATTAAAAACAGAGGAAACTAAATAGGTGACAAAGAGTAAATTAACAAACACAAGTGTCTTCCCATTATGAATCAGGATTTGTCTTTGTGAACAGTAGTGGCTATTTTAGCATACCTGGCTTTGTTGGTGAAAAAGCTTTTTTAAGTGCCACATAAATTTTTGGTTCAAGGTGAGAAAAATGAAACACTGATAGAGCCAATTTTACTGTAACAGTTCATTCCAGCCCCCTGGAGTCTTTAGTGTCAACTTAAAATGCCAGACAAAACTTTGTCAAGGGAATACATACTAGGAAATAAATGCAGGTAGTGCATTTACTGAGAAGTTTTTTGCAGAGCCTGATGTTTACAATCTAGACAGAATGCTAGAAGTGGCAGGGGATGACAACTTAGTTAGAGAGTGCTGGTTTTATGGTGTTAAGATATTTACATTCACTTTACATTTTACATTAGAATCTTAATGGTCTTAAACGTACCTAATGCATAGTAATATTCATCCTCTTTTCTTTTGCTCTTATGGAAACTTACTGCTTTATCATCTAATGAGTCTGCTGTTTTTTTCATGAGGTTGCCCTGCTGAGAGCACATGCTGGGGAACACCTGTTGCTTGGAGCAGCAAAACGGTCCATGGCATATAAGGACATTTTACTTTTAGGTAAATATTGGTTTTGTTTTACTTACTAACAATGGTGTTATAGTACATTAGCAACGATGTAATCACTTAAGTGGGACAACTGTTCTGGCACAATCAAAGCAATGCATTCTGTGAATGCTAAGTAGTTATTAATGACATAATGTCACGTGACCGTTCTGGGCAAAAGCAGGTGGACAGTTTCATGTGAGATAATACAGCTAAAGATACCAAAAAACACAACTTAAGGGAGTTCTTAGCAATTGTCTCCTTATATTAGCATCCTTTCTTCACCTTTTTCCCATAAAAAAACAGAACAAAACAACAACAGAAAGTCATCATAAAAATCCCTTTGCTTAAGAGAGGAGCAGCCAGCCTGTTGCATGTGTAGTACTTTCAGTCTTTATGAAAACCATTTATCTGGAGCTTTCTCAAGAGTCCTTCAGACACAGAGAAGGCTCTATTGGCTAGAATATTAGATAGCCTGTCCCCTGCAACTCGCTTTCCCAAGGGTCCTCTCACTGCTGCTTTGAGTTGCCATGGCCATCATGTAAACAGCATTCCTGCTCTCCCTGCCATGTGGCAGATGGGTGCATCCATGGCATGGTGCAGAGGCACATCTTCAGAACCATATTGTTGGTCACTTGAAATGTCTCCTACGCTGGGTTATAAAAGGGGAACAGAGCTGTTAAGGAAGAGGATGTTGTCGTGTGGTGGGAGCATGTCTTCTAGTTCATGGAATGGAGAGGCTGAGTTACAAGATGAGATGTGTGCCTGTGTGGATAGTGACGTGATGGGACATTTGTTAGCATTGTCTGACACAGTGCTCTGCCACTCTGATGTGTGGAAGTACTGTGCCCAAAAGGCTCTAATTAAACGTGCAGCATTTGGGCTGTTTTGTGAGTAAGTGTGTAGGTTGTCTTGGACAGGGTTTTTGATGTGAGGCAAGACTATATGGAATATGGACTCAAACTAGTGTCTTCACTTGTGGTGTGGTACAAGGACGCTTTCTACTACTTGTTCTCCTTCCTCTTTGGGCCTGCCTTTTCATAGCTCTAAATCAGCTTGAATTTCTTTTTACACATATTAAAACATTAAAAGGACAAGAAAGGCTTGGTCTGGAACTATTCCTCTCACCAGCAGTCCTTTCAAGATAAAAGTTATACAAACGGCTTTCTTAATGTTGTTCTTTCCCTAGATACAATTTCACTAACAAAATTAATAGAAATTAAGAAAAAAATATTTTCAGTTTTATTGGGATTAGTAGGTAATAAGGAAAATTAGTAGGTAATAAGGAAAATAATGATAAAATAATAAAAAGAAAATTATATTTGGTATCATAAGCATCAGCATAGATACCAAAAGAAGAAACAATTTGAGGCTTCAAGGCTTATTTCTGATACTTGGAGGCAGGAGGTATCTATAAAGCTTATGAGTTGTTTTGACATGGATCTCTTGTGACATAATCATCAGTTTTTATTTCAAATCTGCCTGGTGGCTTCTGAAAGCTCCATGATGTTCCTAGTGTTCTCCAGAAGGTGAATTAAGATGCCATGGTGGATACTTCTCCAAAATGGATATTTAAAATTAAAAAAAACAACAAAAAACAGGGAAAATTAATTCTTTACTGAAAATTTTATGATGCTGCTAAATTTTATTAGGAATAACAGAAACATCTATTAGAAAAAGAATTATTCCCAGTGTCTCCTCTTATCTATTGACAAATCCTTGTCATTCAGTTTGGAATTTATTATTTGAAGTAGGGAGGAAAACATTTTAAGATCAATTCACTAGATTATTAGCTGTTAATTAAAGATAGAGGTCTACTTGCTTCATACTTGTAAATTCAAATACAAACCTTGGTCCTGTGGAGTAATAAGTAACAGCACATGTTGGCACACTTACATGTACAGATGATTTGCTGGGTGGCAGCTATAATATGCACGTATACTCTGTTTGCAAAGAAAATTTGTGCGTGATGCAAGGGAGAGTTATTACATTAAAAAATTGTTAACTCGATTAAGCAACATGAAATGTACTTTTGAAAATGGGCTGCATCTAGTATCTTACATCAGAATGTTTATATTAATTAACACATTGGTATTCTTTCTCTCTAAGGCAACAATTACATAATTCATCGCAACAGCACTGAAGTAGAGATCTGCCGAGTGGCAAATCGGATTCTGGATGAATTAGTTCGGCCCTTCCAGGAAATTCAAATAGATGACAATGAGTACGCTTGCTTGAAAGCAATTGTGTTTTTTGATCCAGGTACTTTTATGAAAATATCTCTCAGTTATTTGACATGTGATTGTATTGAAAGTAATTTTTGTTATTGTAGCATCTGTTCATCTTCTGTAGCTGAATGAAAGAGAATAAAATGAAAAAAAAAAAGATGCTCCTCCCAAATCATAATATGCCTTGACTTTAAGTGTTTGTCATTTTTTAAGATGCAAAAGGCCTGAGTAATCCATTGAAGATTAAGAATATGCGATTCCAAGTCCAAATCAGTTTAGAAGATTATATTAATGACCGTCAGTATGACTCCAGAGGAAGATTTGGAGAACTTCTTCTTTTACTGCCTACACTCCAAAGCATCACTTGGCAAATGATTGAGCAAATACAATTGGTTAAACTGTTTGGAATTGTTAAAATTGACAGTTTGCTTCAGGAAATGTTACTGGGAGGTAAGCTAATAATTTGTTAAGTTTGCCATCTTGTATTATGATGAATTTAGCATGTTGGAATGTTGAGGAAATCCTGATGTAAGCCACCACTCTGACTCACTGTCTGAGCTTTGGGTCATGTAATTGTTAGCTAAAGCCTTCTTGTCTTGGCAGTTCATCTTGTTAACTTAGTCCTACAGTGACAGATTGTGCCATGTACTTCTCAGTCACTGCTGGGTTGTCCTACAATCCCCTAGGCAGATGAAACAATCCTTACAAATATTTCATGAAATGCACTGTTCTTACAGTCAAAACAGTGAAAATAAACACAGTGCTTAATATGGTTGAAGTCTGGTTAAATTGTTTAATGAATACCCAGAGGCAATTATTCAAATTGCCAATCAAAATATTTGGTCTGCGGAAATGTAATTACTGAAGGATAAGTCGCTGGCAACAACATGCTCTTTTGAATTGATATATGCTCATGTTATTTTTGCAGGTGCTTCTAATGATGCCAGTCATCTGCATCATCCAATGCATCCTCACTTGGCCCAAGATCCATTAACTGGCCAAACTGTCCTCATAAGTTCAATGTCTACTCCTGTACATACAGAACAGATTTGTAAGTAATTGCAAGTTAGCCTTCTGTCACAACATTTCACTGTTTCATTTAAAAATATTAATTAGAATGGTGGCCTGTCAGTGTTCATAGAGTTATTTTGTCTTCATTCTTAGATTAAAATAATTGTGCATTAAAAATGTATGTATATAAATGGTGTTAAGTAAGATAATTTGACCTGAATTTAATTTAATTTTAAATATTCAGCACTATTCTGACATATATATTGTTTTTACTTGCACAATCTTTAGTAAACTAAAAATTCTGATAACCAAAATATCCTGTTTACCTAGCATGTCAAATGTAACAGGACTTCCTTTCAGTGCAGTCGCATGCATATGCAGTGTAGACCTGGCTATAAAAATATGTAATTCTTTCTTTGTTCTTTTTCAGCAACTCCAGAAACTCCATTACCTTCCCCTCCACAAGGCTCTGGGCAAGAATACAAAATGTCTGCAAATCAAGCTTCAGTCATTGCACAGCAATCTATTTTGAAACAAAAACCATTGTGATAATATTTCTGTCTGTCTTATCCTTCCTCCCTCTCTCCCTCTCTCCCTCCCTCCCTCCCTCCCTCCCTCCCTCCCTTTCTCCCCCCCTTTCTCCCCCCCTCCTCTTCCTTTTCATGCACTAGATAAATTGGTAGAACACTTGCACATTTAAAATCTCAGGTTGATATAGGAAATTATTTCCTCAGCAGCCACTACTGTGGGTGTTCCTTAAAGCACCTCATGATTTAGAAAGTAATGCTGTTCTGACTGCTGCATACAACTGTAACTGTGGACACTGCAGTCTGACAAATGTGTATAGAGGTTGATATTTTTAGATCTTATAACTGCACAGATTCATGTTTTTATTTCTTGTTTTAGTTGTCATAATATTATTGGTTTAGATGTGTATATAATTTTTTCATCATGATGGAACTGGTTAGTGCTTGTTTAGCTGTAAATTGCAGACATTAAAGAGTAGGTTAATCAGGCAAAACCAAGATTCCACTAATAATAGAACAGTAGGCTACCAAAAAAGCACATGAATTGAAAAAAAAAGGAAAACATACTTAATGAACAGAAAATCCGAAATATTTTTTTTAAATCCTGATTTGAAAGGACCATCTTTTTCAAGTAAAATTTCAACAAAAGCATTGAATCCTCCCTGTTTAACTGTTTGTGTGAATCAGAAGGCCTGCCATGGGTTAATATGTTCAGGTCCTTTGGATACAGCCCCTCTCTCTAGGGTCACAGAGAGTACCACAAAATCACAGAATAAGCTGAGATGGAAGGGACCTACAAGGATCGAGTCCAAGTCCTGGCCCTGCACAGCACCATCCCCAAGAGTGACACCATGTGCCTGAGAGCATTGTCCAAATGGTTCTTGAACTCTGTCAGGCTTGGTGTTGTGACCACTTCCCTGGGGAGCCTGTTCCAGTGCCCAACCACCATCTGGGTGAAGAACCTTTTTCTGCTCTCCAACCTACACCTCCCCTGACACAACTTCAGGCCATTCCCTTGGGTGCTGCCACTGGTCACCAGAGAGAAGTGACCAG
Source organism: Atrichornis clamosus (assembly GCA_013400975.1). Lineage (NCBI taxonomy): Eukaryota > Metazoa > Chordata > Aves > Passeriformes > Menuridae > Atrichornis > Atrichornis clamosus. Next base: position 30,150 of record WBMZ01013427.1, on the reverse strand, counting down.
TGCCCCTCCTCTTCCCCTCGCGAGGAAGTTGTAGACTGTGATGAGGTCTAACTAAGACCATGCCATTTGTCCTGAGGGCTGGAGTATAGGCTTTGTGATGTTTGGTTTACTAGTGTAAGAGTAGCCATTGTGTTTATTTGCCTAACTAGCTGGTGAATGCATGCTTCAGAAATCACCAAAATTCACCTACAGGGAAGTTGTAGTGAAGGTAGTAGCTCTGTGTCTGGAGAGGAATGGCTTACTAATGGCAAATGTGCCTGAGTTCAGCTCCAGGTGTTCCTGGTTTGAGCCATGGTATTTCAAGCCAGAAGACAGCCAGAAGACAGCACATCAAATATTCATCCTCTCAATTTTTAAGGATTTTCAGAAGCTTGGGATGAATTCATTTTCTGTGATGAACCCCCTTCTCCTCTTCCTCCCTTCCAGTCTAAGAACGATCCAACTTTGACTAAGTTTTGTGTCTGGAGTCTGTAACAACCCATGTGGATTTGGACCTCTGTGAATTTGCACAAAGTGAACCTTGTGACACATGCTCACATGGACATAAATACTCAGTTACAATTTGTGAAAGTAATCTATTGTGGTATATAAAGTGATATGTTGTTCATACAATACTAACATCATAAGAAAATCACCACTTTGCACATTTTATTTATTCCAGACAGCAATGATTTTTCCTTAGTGCTTTAAAGTAGACTTTCTTCCCAGAATATATGTAAGAGAGAAACAGACGAAAAAGAGATATTAAATATTGCAATTTGCTGAACTATTGCAAAGAGGAAATATAGTGGAATCAGAAATTCTGCAAGGTGAGATGTTGTTCATCATGAGCCAGACACCTTCATTAATCACAGCATCCAGAGACGGTGCAGTTACTCCTTTGGCTTATAAAAGTTGCTCAAACAATCTTCAATGATTCTTCAAATACATTTTTGTAGGCAGGAAATGCAACATAGTAAATGCTGAGCTGACCTGAACATTTGAAAGGCTTTAATGAGAATGCACCTACCACCAGGTAGACACTATGTTTTTTTGTTATTTTAAAGTAGTTTATTTTGTAAAGTCTGCATACAGTAGCTCTTAATGTTTGCCGTTTGCTTTTTTAGATTGTTTTTCTTTTTGCTGTTTACTGTTTGTTTTTTATCAATGCATTGCTATTTTTACAAGTTCCTTTTAGTATGAGTTTTTATGACAGAATAAGGTACTGAAGTTTTGCCATTAACTTTAAGGGTATCTGGACTGTGCCTTTTTTACAAGTTGGCCACCAACACTTTACGGTGAAACACAAAGGTAAAACAAGTGTGAGAGATACTGAACAGCCTAAAAGTTTACTGATTGGGCTCACTTTTGTGTACTTGTCCAAGAAAGAGTGTTGGACTCAAGGTGGATCTGCATTAATTTACTGGGTCAGATAAATGAAGTCAGTTGCATAAACATGGCAGTATTGGTATGACTAAAAACATTTAACTGGAAATACAGAGTAGTCCCCAAGTTGGCTACCTTTGCCTCATATAAGAGATGTGCATAATAGCTTAGTGAGTTTGTTTTTCACAGTGAACTTTAGATATCAAGTGTACAATAACATGTTTTCACACACTGCCAAAATGTACTGGAGGAGAAATATACTTTAGTATTTTATCTGACAAAAAGCTGTTATCTATTTTGTATGATATATTACATTTTTGAATAAGAACACCACTGTAATTTATTGGAAAAGTTGATTTATTTTATAAATGTAACATTATTTTTGTAAACTTAATTATGAAAAATCAGAAATGATTAGTGCTGTTAAATATTAAATTATAATGAGATGTAACTTTATATGTTTGAACTCTGATACTAAGTTTTTGTGTTGAGCATTTGGAATTGAAATGGTTGCTGGAAATATTTCAAATGGACTGTTTTTCATCAAAGCTTAATAAAGAAAAATGAATGATCTGAATGACACTTCTGCCTTTTAGTAATATTTTTTAGTATTTACATAAACAATAAGAATGCTTTATATTGTTTACATTATGAATAAGTATGTAACTAACATGCTTTCATCTCTACAGTATTCACAGCATCACGGAATGACTGAGGTTGGAAGGCACCTCTGGAGGTTAACTAATCCAACCCCCTCTGCTCAAGCAGGATATTGAAGTCATATGAAAGAATATGATGGCAACATTTTAGTTGGTTCTGCTGTAACATGGCAAAGTATTACATAGCTATGGTTTTCAATTTTTAGTTCTGACTCAGAAAAGAACTGAAGCACATGCTTAATTCCATCTGTGTTTAAAATGAACCATATGTTCAACAGCCTGTTTTTTTCTGGACAGGAAGAACTTAAGAAATCCAAGACTTTGTTCCAATGCTCCAATGCATTGTTATTTAGGCTAATTTAGGTGCTACTAAGCAGTTATTTATTTTTTCGATAAAGACTAAAAAGTTTCGAAAGACTCTTTAGAGTATATTCTTTTAGATAACCAGTATCTCCTTAGCCTTGGAAATTAGGTTCAGTTGTATGTGTCCTTGAGTAGATTTTGAATAGAGATGGGGTTAGGGATTTTAGTTTCTATTTGGGTGGTGCAAATAACACAGTGATTTGGGCTGCTTGCTTTTGCTCAAATGGGCTCTACTCTGGACTGCAGAGCTACAGGGCAAAGCTGCCATGGGAGGAAGAGGAGACTTGTTTTTTGAATTCTGGAGATCTTCTAGTCCCTCTGAGGAACTTGTGTCAATGGCTGATTATTCTACATGAAGGAAACCTTTACTTGTGAATGTTGACTAGGGTGTAGGAGGTTTATGATTTTGGGGGATTGAAGAGATTTTTTTCAGGATACAATGAAAAAAATATGGAAAACTCCCTACAACTTCAATGCTCTGAAGTGCTGACAGGCTCTTCTTCAAGGATTTTCATATATCAGCTTTAAAAGAAGCTCCCATAAGTGAATCAGGATTGTATATTTTACAGAGAGAGATGGATGAACTAGCTTTCAGTTCTAATCATTGTTCAGAAATTCTCCTAACTGAAGAATTCTGAAAGTGAGCAAAGATATTTACCGAGCTCCAGGAATCTTCTGTGAGAGAAAATTTAACATTCACAGAATTTACGAAAATTTGTTACAGTTCTTTGTTATATTTGTGTACTTTGCAGTTCTGTTTTTACCTCAAGGATGTCTGTCAGTCTGTGATGGACTAACATTTTTTCATGTCTTTCAACAGACTATTTCTAGTTGTGCACCACTAACATTTGTGTTACTTATGCTAAAGTATATAGTAAAGAAATATTTAGATTCACATTTTAATAAGTCTTTCAAAAATCTTCTGTATTGGTTTACAATTCATTTTTACATTTTTCATATTAGCCCTGATATAGATCCTTTAGCTTTTTTCTTCCCCTTTAGTCTTCCTAGGAATAAACTGGAAGTGGAAAAAAATTATTTATCCCCAAATTTATAGTTATGATGTTAACAGTGCAATTTCACTTCCGTTTCCTCTGTTGTTTTTCTAATATGAAGATAGAGAAGATACTTATCATCAAGGCTGGCATCAATCACAGCTTTTTTCCTTTTCCTTATTGTCTTGTGGCAAATCCAAATATTTTAGTTAATTGGATAGTCTGTGTGTAAATAGAAAGCCCTCTATGAAGCCAAAAGCTAAATTTGATTGCAGAGAGGATTAAAGGTGCTCAAATGCAGGAGTATATTTTAAAAAGATTATTTCATAAAAATTAAAATGCATGCCTGATCTGAATAGCTCTGGCTGGTCTCTTTGAGTCTTAATGTAGCAAGAGCTGAACAGTTGAGAACCTCGTGTCTGATCAGGCTCAGTGACATTATGGAGTTTGGCCTCCCACGTAACCTCCCTTGCCAGTTTGTTAGTGGGTTGACCAAACAGCCAACAGTTGCAGTTTCAATTCCAGGTTATTGAAGGTCTTCAAGGAAACATAAAGATTGCACAGGGAGATGTGTCTCTGGGAGTGAAATTACCTGAAGAAGTTAAAGGAGCTAGTGGATTGGTTAGAAAAATACAGAGTACATAATAAAGTGTACTTCAGTCTTTCAAAGGAATTCAGTGAAAGGAGGAAGGATGTGCAAGAGTCAGCTAATGCTGTTGGTTCCATGAAGAGATTGTGGAAACCTCTACATTGGAGGTAGAACATTAGACACCTTTGCTCAATATAGTTTGGTTTGTGGTTCAGTGTATCACCTGTAGATTGCAAACTTCATACTCAGTTGGAACAGCTGATTCATTTATAATTTTTATAACAGTTCATGATACGTATCCCAGCAGCTTAACATGTCCTCAGCTTGTTGGCTCTTCACAGGGCTGCTGTACAGGGAGGCCTAGTCACAGACTGCATCACTGCTCTGGGACCCTTCCTCTAAGTGTTATTTAAACACATTCCTGATCAATGGGCAGTAATGCCATGGGAGTGAAATGATGCCCATCAAGTAGCCCATGGCAGTGCTTACTGTCTCCAACCCCTTTTTATCATCATGTCTTGTTGCATGTGACACAGATGAACTTGCCAGTTGCATCACCTGCTATGTCGTGCTCTGTTTCATACTTCTTACAGGCCAACTGAAATGAGATAAAAACTTGGTCAAGTTTTAAGTTGTGTTCAGAGTCAATACTTCACTTTGATACAACTTTGGAGAAAAAAAAAAGTGTTGGATCCGGTAATGTTCTTATCTGTCACTTTCAGATCAGCCACCCAATATGCAGAGTGTTTGTGTCACCTATTAGAATGGCCCCTATTTCATGTCTTCTTCAAATCAAGCAAGTAAATGGGTTGGGTTACAACTGCTTTCTGGCTAAAAGTATGATAAATTTATAGAAACACAGCTTTGAGATCATATAGAACTTTCTTTTTTTAGTCTATGCATTTTGCTGCTTAAATGAAATGGTGCAGCTTACGTTACATTTTGATCAGCAAGCAGTTTTTTTCTCCCGTTTTTTTGACCCCCTCACAATTGAATGAATTTTCATGAATATGACTGCCCAACAAAGCATCCCATTTTTCAGATGCCTGCCTTTTGTAATTTAAATAATGTAAGCATAGGAACATAGAGAGTTTGAATTAAGAGGCAAAGGCAATCTCACCAAAAGAGTTTATTCAATATATTTCCAACATCATCTATTTCAAGATATAATTAAGATTACCATGGCCCAAGTCTAATTTACTGTGGTTTCCAAAAAGTGGAGCAGATAGCAATTGTAATAGAGGACAAGAATTTTCCATATAAAATTTTTCATTGTCATATTAGATTTTTTAATGAGCGTTAGTCTTGATCAGAAATGTAATAAAACTGAACAATACTCTAAAATATGCAGACACATGTACTATAAAATAACAAGCTTTATATATTTAATTTATGTACTGTGAAGTACACTTTTCTTTTGCAACAAGAACATTAATATCCATTTTTTATCTCAACCAAATCACAATTTAACCATAGCATGATCTGTCCTCTATTTAATGTGGGCTTTTTTGCAGGTTGATTAAAATTGCATTGTATGATTAAATACATAGAGGCAGATATTCCATCCCTGTGACATTGTGCCTCTTCAGAGATTGACAGCCTGAGGTGCTGCTCGTTAACCAACAAATAATTTGAAAATGAAAAGAGAAATGGAGTCCATCTGGAGGGCAGGAGAGGAATCCACATCTCCCTGATCATGAGGAAGACACTGTTGGAACTTTCAGCTTTTGACTTACAGAAGGAGACACCTGCTTGAGGAGAAATTTTCACTTTGAAGACAAGGGTAATAGAGGGGGAAAAAATCCCTTGAAAAATATAGTGCTGTTAGTCTCAAGGGTACCCAGTTGGAGAGGACAGATTCAAGAAGGCTTGATGAGCACAGAAGGGCAGTCAGCCAAGGAACTAACACAATACTATTGCCTTTTGCAATGCCTTGGCTTCTGGAGCTATATATGTGTAAGGGAATCTTTGTTTTATCATGGTCAGAGCAAGCTTCAAGGCACCATGGTTAACAGTGAACCTCCTCAAACAATGAAACTTATATGCAGAAAAATGAGATGGAATATTATTTTGATTTGGAAATAATTCAGCTTATTGATTTTTTATACAAGTCAATCTTTATGGTATTTTGAGTGCTCTTTTCAGATTTTAAATGCTTGGAATTGACCGTGCTATGTTAGATGTCATGTTTGTGTTCTGCTTGCTGGGGGGGAGTGGACGTAGTGAATGAAGACATTAAAAGGTCAATAAAATGCCAAAGCTGTGGGAACTCTCAGATCCAAAGAATATACCTTCTCCAGCACAATAAATAGACTCATGGAACCTACTTCAACTGAAGCATGTGAATAGAACAATTTCCTCAAATTACTGTCTTCAATCCTAATAATATTGTTTGCTGTTGATAAAGGTTCTTTAGTGTAATAACTATTAATTGCATTGTTCTGTCCTCTCTCTCACCTGAATCTTATCTTTCCCAGAGTAAGAGTCCTTATTTATTTACAGCTTAATTTATATTGAATCCTGTGCCTGAGAATCCTTGAACCCATCAAGCTCACAGCACTTGTGTTGTCACACTGCCAGCCCCATTTCATGTGAAGTCAGGTTGAGTTTCCTGCGGCAACCCCCACCACCTATTAGAATATCTAGAAAGGGCAAGAGAAAAAAGCAGCAGATTTAGAAGGATGCAGAGCATCCTGTCACTTCTGTTACTCCCTGCCGCTGAATTCACTACCTACTGTGTATGACCTCTGAACATGTTAGTGACTGCATGGTAGTTCCTCACGTCACAGGGAGACATATGGTGACACAAAGGTTTATGTGCTGCCACTCATTTTCTCTGTGAAGCCACATCTGGATTGTTAAGGGGAGTGTTTGGAAGGATGCAACCAGCACAGTTATTTCATCCCATTCTTTTTGTTTAAAAATCACAAATGTATGAGTTGTCCTTTGGCTCTTTGCACTTCATTTCATTCATAAATACTGATGTTGACGTATTAGTAAAACCATAACATTTAGACCAGATCTTAGCTGATGTATTTTGCTTTCTCTATCACACACCTTATTAAAATCTTTTTTTGCCCATATTTATTTTCTAATACCACTCGATTTTATTGCAAGGTAGTTCAAGATTTTAATCTAAGTTTATGATGTGACTGTGGGAGAGTAATGAGGTATACTAGAATTTCAGTAAATGAGGCATCGTTGCAGTCAGAGTGTGTGTTACAATGCTTTAAAGTGGCTCATCTCTGAAGTTCTGTAACTTGGGTGCAGTGTGTATTACAGGTTAATCCCCAGTACACACAGACCAATTCACCAATTTAAACCTCATTATTTCCTGTCACTTTGTTTTAAACTACAACCAGCTCTAGGCCAAAGCTGTGCCCATTGTCTACTGTCATTTGCTTTATATATGGAGACACCGAGAGTTATTTGTTGACCTTTGAAGTAGAATGTCGAGCTCCTTTAATATTCTTTCATTTCATATGATGAGGAAAACAACTGAGAGTGCTCAGTCCGTCCCACGTGACTCATGTCCTCCCTGGTAATGAGGCTAAGTGGCACAGGTGACCCCTAATGTTAGGGAGCAGCTGAGTGCCTGCTCCAGCATGTCTATGGGCTATATCACCCTGCAACTGGAAGGGAGTTACTTTCTGCTTCTTTTTCTGTGGAATAAAGGTAGCTCAGCCTCCACTAAAGCTGCAGCTACATTGGAATGATTATTATCCATGCATTGGGCATTTCTTTATATAAAAAGTATTACAGTGCAATATTATGACACAATACAAAGCATTATTCCATAAATAAGAAGGAGAATTTAACTAAAGTCCATAGCTAGCCTACCTTAGAGTTTGATTACACTCTGTTGATTGAGTAAGGAAATTTGAGGAAAGGTAGCAGGGGTCCTCTTACCTCTGTTCATACAGAAATTAGGAGTGTCAGCACCTCAAGTATTGTGTTCAGTTTTTAGCCCCTCACTACAAGAAAGCCACTGAGGTGCTGGACTGTGTTCAGAGAAGGGCAATAAAGCCGGTGAAGGGTCTGGAACATAAGTTTTATGAGGGATGACTGAAGGAGCTGAGGTTTTTAAGCCTGGAGAAAGGAAGGAAGATGTGGTGAGGTAGAGGTCAGCCTCTTAAAAGGCGACTAGCCATAGGTCAAGGGGAATGGCCTCAGGTTGCTCAAGGTGAGGTTCAGGTTGGATGTTAGGAAAGATTTCTTCACTGAAAGAGTGGTTAAGCTCTGGAACAGGCTTCCCAGGGAAGTGGTAGAGTCACTATTCCTGGAAATGCTCAAAATATGAGTACACATGGCACTTTGCTCTATGGTTTGGCGGGCATGGTGGTGTTTGGTCACAGGTTAGACTTAATGATCTTGGAGGCCTTTTCCTACATTAATGAGACTATGATTCTGTGATCTATGTGAGCAGTGTTTTTGGAACTGAATATTTGGCCATCAGCTGGGTAGAAACTCTTGTCCGATCACAAAGCTGTGCCCACAAGTAGTTGCACTCACATCCTTGCAGTGAGGTTGGAGACAGGACCGTGGCTGCCTGCACTATGTTCTAACACCTTTCAACACAGCCCCCCTCAAAATGGATCTAGTGATGGGAACTTTGGGCTATAACTAATACCTGAATCTAAACTTTGTCATTGATCTTCAAAGATATTTTGTCACCTACCTACTGGAAGCTGGCTACCTAAATAGTAATTAAGTGTGTGTATCTCTGAGAATCTGTGCCTTTGATCTCAAAATCTGTCAGGCCAGCTCATTACAAGCTGTACACTTATTTAAAAAAATAGATGAGTTATGAATTAAGGATAAGATTAATTAATAGTGGCATTAACTGTAGCAAAGCAAAGAGACTTATTGCCCTGACGGAGAAACTAGAAAGGATAATGGATTTAATGGCATGTGTTCTAATGGAAAAAAATAACCTATTACATGAGTCTGTCATTTCTGAAAAAAATGTGACTACCACTTACAGTTCATATAGGGACAAAAAGGTTTATACACTAGTAGTATATAAATCACTGAAAAGAGTAAGTTGAGATCTTTATAGTAGCAGTGATATATTTTCCCTTGTGGAAGCCCTAGCCCAATTTTGTATCTACAGAATCTCTCTCTGGCACAAGGGGCTGACATATCTCAAACACCCAGTGCTGGGGCAAGGTGTATCCTGAGTGGAGACACTCAGCCTTTTGAGCAAACGCCTATTCAGGAACAAGCATGAAACCTTCTTTATTAATGGGTAACACAGGGATTTCTTAATTTAGCCTACTAGACTGTCATGGCTATCATTTAAAGTATATCCCCAAAAATGGTAAGGACAGAGAACCTAAATCAAGAATGAGAATTTGCCTGGTGGCCAGTGAGCTAGAAAGTTAAATGTTCCTAGTGCAATTATCTCTCATGTGGGAATTCAGGCATGTGCTAATCCCTGAGTTGACAACTGAAATGCAGAACAGGATGTTTCCTTCCTCATTGTACCATTTTCCTTTTTGAATCTCCTTGAAAAACTTGATCAAATTCAGAGCCATTGAGGCTAAGATGCTTCTGGTTGTGTATACATGTAAAAATTTAGGAACTTTTTCGTAGGACCATGGCGTTAGGCAGAGAAGAATTTTGAGGATGGGAGCTATCACTTCAGCTCCTCTTCAGTCATAGAATTCTATAATGGTTTGGGTTGGAAAGGACCTTTGAAGGTCATCCAGTCCCCTAATCATCAGGGAAAACCACTACTAGGTCAGGTTGCCCAGATGCCCATCCAATTTGACCTTGAATGTTTCCAGGGATGAGGCATCTACAGCCTCTCTGGGGAACCTGTTTCAGTGCCTCACCATCCTCATTGTAAATATTTTTTTCCTTGTATCTAGTCTGATGTTGGAGAACAAGCTATAAAAGGCTATAGGAATCCCACCCCAACTCTTGATGATGTTGAACAATCACTGCTCCGAAATTTCTACATGATGCAGGTGGATACTGTGGCCTCTGAACCACCCCTAGGTTTTCACTGTCATGCCACCTGTCACACTGCAGGCTTTATACCTGTGTCAGTACAACATAATCTCACAGATATAATGCACTGATATGGCTAAACTGCTTTTAGACCCACGCTTGCATTTTCAGGTATGTCTGTGCTAACTTGGTGTTCTTCACCTGTGCTGCACCGTGCAGGAGAGACATGTATTTTTGTTGGATTACTTTGTAGACATAGTTTTGAGTGCTGTTTTAGGAGGATTCTTTGCCTCGTCTCTGATTTCTTAGTTGATCCTATGGATGCAGACATGGCAGAGAAAATAAATAAAATTTAAAAATAAATATAATTGAATATGATATAACTGCTCCATTAATCTAGAGCCAAGCTGATATAGACTGGAATATGTGATGACAGCAATAATTTTACAGGGAAATAATGTGATGAAATCTGTGAGACTTAAAGATGGATGGGGTTTCATCATGTTTGGAAGCAGGAAGTACATGCCTAAGTCTGATGATTGTGGATAACTCTAACTGCTGTTAGAGTCCTTATTGCACTTGTTCTGTGAGTTCTAAAGTTACAAGGGGAATAAAAGAGAAGAGAAAAATAAGGGTTTGCAATTATAGTAAAATGAATGGTCTCGGTTTCATGTTTGCATGGCTTTTGATTTAAGGCATTGGATAGTGAAGTGGCTAAAGAGCTAAGTGCTGATACATGAGCTAGGTGATGGTTAATTGTATGGTTCAATTTGGGGTTGGAGGGCGGGAACGCACAGGAAGGGGAACTGTGTTACCAAGCCCGCCCCTTGTTCTGGGCCTCTGAGTGCAGGGCCAGCCCTCAGGCAAAGGTTAGAGCAGCCCTGAGGCTGCCTTGCTAAGTAGACAGATCCCTCTGCAAGTGCAGGATTACTCCCAAAAGAATGTTATTGACTGCTGTGTTCAATTTGGTTTTAAATGATTCATGTACTAACTGAGCTTCTACTACTTACCAGCTGAAATATCATTTGACCTGCCTGTTAGGGAACTCAGTCTTGTTCCAGTGTCCTGACAATTGTCACTGTGCAATTGACCACCACCACCACCAAAAAACAAATAAGTGGCTGCAGAGTAAATTCTGCTGATTGAATTTGCTATGTGAGTGTGATTGAGTAAATACAGTGCTGCAGCTTACTTTTCAAGAAACAAAACTACTAAATACTTCAAGGCACTGATGCAAATTGGCAGAAACCAGAACCTAGTGCAAACTGGCAACAAAACTCTTCAGTCATTCACTTGTTCAAATGCTCTGGTTCATGCTAGTAATAGAAAAAAATAGCAGATCTTCATAACTATTTACTAAACACCAGAATACTTGAAAGATGAGGTAGCAAAGGAACAGGGAGGTGATTTAAAGGATCCCTGCCAGAATCACTCCAACAAATATTCAGTTGACTGCTAAGGCTGTATTTCCAGTAAGTATTTGCTGACTGAAAGAACATCTTTTTTCCCCCCAAACAAGGTGTTTGGCACAGATCCTTTTCTTTCCGGTACTTACTAATCTTTTCCCAGAGTGTAGGTTTGTATTGGTGGCCCAAATGGTGATAAAATGTAGTGCAACTAAACTAACCTTTAAAACCTCAGAGTGCAGCGAGATGGCAGTGTCATCTAGTGATTGTCCAGAAGAACTAAAGGGCACTAGCTGAAATAACTAGACAGAAGGCCTCAAGGAACTAACTTGAAAAGCATTTACATAATGTCCTGATACCTTCCCCTATTCTTTCTTCTGAAAGGAAGGTCAATTTTTAGCCTTGAAGGAAGGACTTGTTGGATATATGAAACCCTGTTGAAAATCTGACTTGAAGCTTCATGAGCACTGAGAAATTCTGGATTTAGCTTTGAGTTGGATGAGGCTTTCTCTGGGGTTTTTTTTTGTTTATTTGGAGGGGATTTCTATGTGTTTCATTATTTGTGTAATTCCTCCATTTTGTTTATAAAAAGGAGTCCGGGCAGCTGATATGACACATATGAGGCCAAATTGTCCATGAAAAAAATGAAAGTGCAAGTGCTCAGTGGAAGGAAAGCATTGCTGTGATTCTGTCACTTGTTGCAACTACAAAGACATCAGGAGAGGGTGTTATCTGGAGTCGATTTGTCTCTGGGGCTGATGCACTGGCAAACCAAGACCACCCCGGTACCAATAATTAACTGTAACCTCCTAAGCCTTCCAGGCTTCTCCATGTTCTCTATGAGTGGGGTATGTTTTTATTTCTAGCCAGAACTTCAAAGTCCCATGCAATAGAGCTAGATGTGTGCAATACTGTATTTGGCTTCATGCATTCTGCCAGCTTCAATGTGAACTTCGGTGTGAGCCTGTGGGTTTCAATGAGACTGGGCTCCCTCCATGGGTTCATGGGAGCTGGACATGCCTTGGGGCACAGCACAGGCCACAGATTGGTTATTCCTTCTCTAGAGGATAGAGGTCAGGAAATCATCTGGCCACACATGATAAATGACTGCACAACACTAGTTTACATGTGTTGCTCAGAGGTGATCAAGGCAAAATGAAGATTACATTAACTGCAAGATAGGCACATTGAGGTAAATCAGTGTAATGTACTGACATTAAAATACTTGAACTATAACCAGGAGCATCTGTTGCTCTTTGTATTAGGTCTTTCAAGACTGACAAAGAGACAATATGTTTTTCTTCTGAATAAACTCTACAAAATTATATTGAGACTTACAGATATATTAATCTTACCAGCCATAGCAAAGGATAAAACCAACAAAACCACCACAGAAATTAAATGAACAACTTTGAACCAGTTCAATGGTCCCTTCATTTTATTATCACTCATATCACTTTCATAAAAGAAAATCACATCTTGAAGAGCTGACTCAGTAGAACACCCACCTAATTGTGTGTTTCAAAAAGATTTAAACTTGGGATTGAGTGATCTGATGAATCAGAGCTTTATATACCAGAGCGCTCCTGAGCATGCTGACTAAACACTGGAAAAGGAAAGTAGAAATACATTTGGTCTTCCAAAAAAAGTTTTTTAGTCTATTAATTAAATCAAAAGTTATAAGGGTGAAGATAACAAACAGGTTGGGGTTGTTATTTCTCTCAGTAAAAGGCAAAAAAACAGAAATAGAAATGAACAAGGGGATTTAAACATGGTTAAAAGGATGAGTAAGAAAACATTGCTCATGTTTCTTGGTATTATGAAAATGGGAGAAAAGGAGAGGAAGAGATCTGTAATTATTATCTTTGTAACCTATGTTAGTAAAACTAAAAAAGAGTTCTCCCTGAGGAAAAAGAGGAATTACTCATGAGAGCAGGATACTTTTTCTGTAAACACATTTGTCTCCCGTCTCACCTCTGTGTGATGGCCACTTTTCATTGCTGGGACTCAGCGTGCTCCTTGGATGCCTGCCTCGCTGGCCAGCATCTATGGGGCTTCCCACAGGTGGGGAGGGCTGTGGCCGTGGGGTGTTGGACCATGCTGCAGCCCAGCACCTAGAGAAGCCCTTATGTCAGGCACAATCTTCCCTACTTCAAACTTTGTTGAATGTATTCCTAAAAGTTGTATGCAACTCTAACAATTAGGAAAGCCCAGCACCTGCATATAACCCCTGCCTACAGTTCTACAGTATTTTTCTCTGACTTTTCTCATTAACGCAGTGCCACCTTTGACAGTCCCTATTTTTCATATTATCGTTCTGACCAAAGATAAAATGGAGATTTTAAATTTTGCTGCTTTTGATCTTTGGCTTATTCATTTTGAGATGTCAGATGGATATTAATAATATAATTTTTTCCAGTTGCCACCCAAAGGTTTCACAAGAACTCCACAGGTCAGAGATTTCTAGAGGATAGGAATAAGAAATTGAGATGTCATATTTCTAACACATAACTCTCATACACATCAGCACAAAAAAATAACCCACAACTCCAGCTCATTTTAGTTGGACAAACGCAAAAGTGTAGTAAAAACTTCAGATTGCTAGAAAGAATTGAGCTGTGATGTATATCGATTTTCAGACCCTTCAGAATTGTATTTTTTGACAGGAAAGGTTCTGCTGCAAAATTTTTATTTACTTTAGATGTGTGTATTTGTGAGCTTATTTAAATAAATCACGTGATTATGGTGCATACACGTATGAGATATATGTATATATTTTTATATTACATTGTTCAATTGCCGTATGCACATAAAGACTGGCACAATATTTTAGGAATTCTTAGCAGATTCAATTTCTTGGTTCTCTGTCAATTATATAATAATTATTGCATTATTCCAGCTGTTTAATTAGCTCTAGGAAGAAACTGCCTCTTGCAGTATCAGTTTAGATCTTATCTATACTCAAACTTAGATATCCAAAACAAGATAAATGTGTCTTCCATCTTCCACAAAAACTCCAGCTTAATATGCCACCTGAAGACACATTTTTTTTTTCCCCTCTCAAAATCATAAAAGTTTAGCATGCTATAGACTGTCACTTTAATTTACACACTGAGCTAAATGCAAATTCATGAGGATCATCCAGAAGGAACTCGGCAGGAAATACACAGAAAGCTCCTTCTGGCCTAGTCATTTCGCAGTAGGAGGTCTTTCATTCCTATAACACTGTTCTTTGTAGACAAAGATATAAAACAATACTCTTGGTATTCAGGAGGGTATATTGAAATGCAAAAAATCCTCTCTTGCTTATTGGATCTTGAACACTGCAAATGCAGTAGTCACAGTATCTGTGAAGACCAAAGTGATCGTATTACTCTTAACTTGTACAGCTGAATAAAATATAGATATAATTTTTTTTTTAAATTTTAGTCACAAAGTTCACCAAGAATTGCTTTATTGTATCATTGGACTCCCTGGCCAGTTTCCACAACTTAGACTTCAGGGTCAAATCTGAGCATTTAAGGCACAAAGAGAAAGAGGCAGATTTGACTTATCACAGAAGAAAGAACTGATAGAGAAATGGAGTACAAATATAGCAAGATTCAAAACTGACCTTCAGAAAAAGTGTCACAAAATAAAGTTATAGATTATTAAACTGTGAAATCCCAGACAAAACACCAATTCCTTTAAATTTCTCTCAGAACTGAATTTCTGTAGGTATTCTCAGCGTTGCTTTTTAATTTGTTTGTTTCCTTGGGGTTTTTTTCCTTAATTTCTGAGGTACTGAGGAAATGATACTTCCATTCCTGCTCATCCCAACGAGCAGCAGGTGCTCAAAAGTTCTGAAAGACAAGAGGGAAACATACATATTGAAGCAAGCAGAATCTGCTATGCCAGGATATTGCTGGTTTTATAATAAAATAATATGACAATTAGAAAACATCACATTAAAACATTGAAATAAATGATGCTTTAAAAGTGAGTTTATAGAAACTTTTACTTTAAGAAATCAATCTCTGTTCTATGATAAGCCACTCTTTATTATAATAGATATGGCACAGGTTTATATAGTCAGACAATTACTACTGATATAAAACCAATCCAACAGGCTTTACAGAATGTTCATTGTCTTTGCGGATATTGTAGCGTGCATGATTCCCAGAATCTTTGATATGCATTCAGTACAATTATGTGAACGAAATATTATCCTCTTAAGCTACCAGAATCCAATCTAAATGAAGGTGGTTTTAATATAGTGTTTCCTCTTCTTGTGTTGGAAATTAGTCCATGAACTATCTTCAACCCATTCTGTTGTATAAATTCTCAGAAAAATGACACAATTTTTCTGTGAAAGCGGGGCATGTGCACAAGATCGCAATGTCCTAGATATGAGATACAGGGGATCTCTTTAGTGTCTTTCATCTTTTACCTCTCGAAACAAGCATGCAACACTGCAAGGAGAGTATGTGAAGTAGCCTTGCAGCTCACCAGTGCTACTTCTGGACTAAATGGAAGTGATTAATTTTTATTTCAATGATGCTCCAAGGACTGGTGAGACAACAACCAAGGAACCTCACATCTATGCAGAGAACAGTCTCTTGCAGTGAACCGGTCTGTCAAGAAACATTTTCTCTGGTTATTGCATGCCCATTTTATGTTGTTACTTTCTCCAATCTCAACAATATGAGGGGGGAAATCTGTTTAGGAATGGGCAAGAAATTATGGAACTTTTCTAAGTCTGAAATTTCCTCTGAAACTGGACTCAATTTTCTGTCATTAAATGTCATGACATCAAGTTGCTGCTTTTAGTTTGTAGTGTATATTCATATCTCTGTGCAGTTCCTCTTTTAAAACTAGTACTCCTAGCCCCTAAAATAATCTACCCAGCTCTTAAAACTCAGGACCTGCTTGTTGTAATCACATTGGAAAGCTGTTGATATGCAACCAGTCATTATAGGAATGTTTTGAGGCAGGCTCAGTAAAAGATAAAAACTGAAAGTTTGTGTTAACCTTACCTGTGAAGACAGTCAGAGTCACACAGACTGGGCCACTCTGTGGTCAAACATTTGTGCTCTACTTTGGTACATCGAAAAGTCTTCCTATAGATCTTTGATACCTTTCATGAAGATTGCTGGCTTTGTTATATTTATGTATGCATGTATGTGTGTATGTATTTATTTATTTATTAACTATGTAAATAAAAGCAGCAGAAGACGTTTTTTCCTGCTGTTCTGGTTCTGGAGAACTTTTCTTACAGCTTGTAAAAATATACTCACATTTGAGTGTGGATAGTATTATTCTGTGAATTAAGTCCTTTACTTGTGGTCTTCTTTCTGTAAAATGTGATTAATTTTAAATTAAAGAATGACCCAAACAACACTTGAGACTAAACTGAAATGTATTATAAAATATGTATATTGATTTTAATCAAATGCAATCTTTTTGGAAAAAAGACTCTTTGATTCATATTCAGTACACCAAAAACTAGCTTTCCTGACTTTGATCATACAAAGACATAGAGAAGATGTCAGACACGAAATAAATAAGTGGAAAGTGTGGGAAAAGGAATGAAGTGACATAGTACTGGTTCTGCTTTGTTGTCCCTGCTGTACACTACTAGAACAAGCACTTCTTGCTAATATGATGGAACAGCTCAACAATTTTCAGCCACAAAGACTACTTGAGGGAAAATTCAATAAGTAAGTTAAGAATACCAAACTGTAATCAGACCTTGGGGAAGAAGCAGTATTGAAACACAACTTTTTTTGACAGTTTTGAGTGTAGCTCTGGTGGTCTGTTTCAAAAACTGACAAAATAATGATAAGTGGTCTTGGGAGTCTAGTTTTGATTCTTACACCAAATAATCTGGCTGCCTTCTTGGTATTAGTGCCATTAGCAATTTAAGAAGTATGCTTTTTGAAGGAGAAAAGATGATAAAATAGAAAAATGACTGTGCTGAATGTAGAGTAATTACTTTTCATGACATCCTCATCGAAATCAATAGCATTGACTAATTAAGACATCTAAGCTGAAATCAATAGGATCTGACAGCTAACACCTCCCTGTAGCAATAAGCCAGCATCAACAATTTTGCATCTATACTGATGTTAAAATTAGCCAATCCTATTTTGACTGTTATTCAGTACTTCATGTTTTTCTGCACAACAAAGCCGTTCCATACCTGATGTACTTCCCACATTCCAAAATATAAGGTGATGAAATTGATATACCTTCAGCCTTGTGGTGCAGCTTTTTACAAAAGAGTCTCGATAGACCTGAAATTTGGGTTCTCATTCCTAAGATGCCAGTGAACTATAAAAAGGCAATTAAAATGCATGTCATGGCCAGGAGTATCAAATACAGAGACAGCAGCCCAGAATGGGAAGAAACCTCCACAACCAATACCTGCTTTTTGTTTTATTCTTTCACCATTGAGACTTTAATGGGAAAATCTTTGGGTGGATAGTTTCCTGACAGTTCTTCCTCTGGGGATTTGTCCTGCCTTCCCTCAAGTTTTCAGTTTTCCCTTGGTAGGTTTCTGATGATCTATGCAAAGTCTGCGCTGTATTACTCTGAGCCAATCCTCAGCACACAATAGAACAGGTTCATGGAAATCATGGCACCTGGAGGCTTTCTGGAGTTTGAAAGGAGACAAAGACAATGAAAGAGTCAAAATACACTGTGTGCTATCCAGTAGACATGCAGCCTGAGGTTTGTTTTTTCTGCTAGTTAGATTTTGAATCTTGTTAAGTGTCTGTTCTTTCTGAATTTCTAGGCAGAAATGATAATCAACAAGTTTTCCTTCTTTAGTTTGCAGTTTGAGGCTCTGACTGTTCTTCAAATCATGCTGATGAACATGATAGCCTTCATTAAAGCAAGGACTTTCCATTTGCCATTACACATGAATGACCTTGAAAACAAATCAAGAAGTTCAAGGAGAGCAGAGCACATCAGAAATGTCTTCTGAATTATTCTTTTGTCTCTAGAATTCACTTAACATCCACTCATTTCCTGATATTTTGCCTTCCAATTGTTGTTGGGTTTTTGCACTGTTTTCCTGTTTAGTTCATGGCCAAATGTATATTATTGGTTTTAATATAGTTGTGCACAGCAGAGTAGAACCATGTCTTCCAGCCATCAATGCCCTCAACAAACAGCTGTTTGAAGACATGTTAAAAGCTCACTGTGGACCATACATATGCTTTCTATCTCTCATGACAGGCACATTTCTTTGGAGGTGGAGTACAAATTTAAGAATGACTTCATGTGGCCTATGTACTTCAATTCATGAACTTTCAAGCTAAATCTCAGAAATTTTTAAGAACCCAGAATAACAGCATATCCTGTCCCAATTTCAAAATAAAAACCAATCCAAAATTTATTGTAAGTTGCAATCTCTCATATCAAATTCTCTCTTCATAATTTCCGAGTCAAAGTACTTCCATAATTTCTTGTCCTCCAAAGGATTTTGCAGATGCCTGGATATCAACAAAAAAAGAGGTTATTTGATTCATGTTGGAAAAGAACTGAAGTCCACATTCCCTAAGCAAACAGTAAATCTTGATATTTGACATATTAAAAAATTTACTTTAGGCACCACTTGCCTTCCAAGAAATTTCTTAGTATCTGCATGTAATATTTGATTTGAGAAGAATTAAACAATTTAAATTTGAGATGTGCTGAATATTTTATCCTGAACAGGGCTGGCAAGGACATCCTTGACAGTGGCTGTTTTTCTTATTTATGTAATGTTTGCCACAGCTTTGTTCAAGTCAATAGAGTTTTTCTATTGGATCAGGGCCCAGAGAATCACCCTTGCTGATCTCATTTGAAGCAACATGGCTTAGAAGAAGAAGATGGCATTCAGGTTAAAAGTTCCAGCCCTCCTAGAAAACCACACTAAATCTGATTCAATGTTCTCTGAAATGTTATTCTCTGCAAATGCCACCACAAAACCAAAAAAGTCACTATGTTCTTCAGCAAATTGCAGCATTTTCTTCAAAACTGTGCCTACAAAGGAGAAAAAATTACCTATCAAATGTGAAAAGATGGCAGAGTACCAAAAATTTGAGATAGCAGGAGCCAAATTTCATTGTGACTGACAAGAAGTGCTATAACACATTCTCCATGTTAACAAAAAAATGTTTTCTAACACAGACTATGAACTTTGAACAATGGATTTAGTTCCTCTATTTTTTTCCCCATGTGTCTTTTGGCAAATATCTTGGCCCCGGCAGGTCTTGTGTTCCTCAAGATAGGCTTTAAATAGTTCTTGGGTACTACCCTTTATAACACTGTCCAAGGCTATGGAGGAGGACGTGGACAAACTGACACTTGCCCAGGACAGACACACTGCTTAGAATTGGAGCTAAAGAAGCATACAGCTGAAACAGATGTTTCTTGAAAACATTTTTTTTTACTTGTGTCAACACAAGAGTGAGTAAGTGCTAAGATCACTTTCCTTGGGGTGGGAAAAACTGTATTCAGATCCCTGTTCTGCTGTTTTCATGGCAGTGATCTAACACAAGTCCATCCATGTGACAGATGGATATTGCAGGAAGAAAGAGACACTCCCTTTTTTCTTACTTAATCATTTATAAATCACAGAGTAACACCAATAGGATAAATTTACACTTCAAGAGTTTTGCAATTAAGGTACTCACATGGAAACTGTCAGAGCTATGAGGAAAATTCTTGGTCTAGCTCCAGCAGCAGCAGAACTTGAATGCAGACCTATCTCTGTGGGAGTGCTTTAGACTTCAGTTTACTCTGTGCTCTTTCTGTCATTTTGTCAAGGCAAACCGAGTTTAGGCTCATGAGTCTCATGGAGGGTTAAAGACCGGGGATTCGATTATGTGATGTCTTGAATTTTGCAATCCAATTACGTGGTGTCTTGAATTTTGCAATACCTCATGTTGTTACTTTTAAGAGGCCAAACATTTGAGTTTCTCTCTGTCTCTTTTCCCTTTCCATAAAGAATGGGATGTTGGTGCTTCTCACATCCTAGAGTGCAATTATAACATTGCAGCTAATGTGGCTGTGTAAAGTCTGTGCATGGATACCTAATAACAAAATAGCACATGAAGGTGCTGAGCCAATGATTCACAAAGGCTGAAGAGCGAATCTAATTAAGAAGAAGCACCTCTGGGTTACAGACTCCACTAGCTACTTCTTTTCTAGAGGTTCCAGGTGTTTAGTATAAGGATGTGCCATAAGAGAGGTGCTACAGAAAAGTAATTTCCGTATGAGAAGTGGAAAAGGTTTTCTATAACAATTAAGCATGTGAGCTTTGTAATGATAAGGCTATTGCTAATCTCTTCTTCATACCCTGTGATATCAAGTATTCATACTTTGAATATAGTATAAATACTATAAATAGGGTAAAAAAATTTACATCTGCATTCCATAAAGTATTTTCATCAATTCAGTCAAATAAGAGTCCATAAGCAAAGCATTACATAGATTGAATAACAAGGTTCAGATGTCCTGGTTTAAGCCTGCAGAGCTCTGTGATACTTCTCAGGAGAATACCTTCCATTTTAAGTGTATTAGATTCATTATTCCTTTCCTCCCCCTCCTTTCTTCTTACATTTTAATTCATTTTGCAGCTTTCTCTTCATCGCATGGGCTTTTATTTTCAAAATAAGCCATTTGTGCAGTATCTTTTCAAATGCCTTTGGAAAATTTAAATATATAATGCAGTTACATTCCCTTTATCTGTCATGCTAGCAATATCTTCAAAAAGTCTAGTGTATTTGTAAAGCAAGTGCAGCTCTCCTAGCATTCTTACTGCATCTTGTTAACTAATCCCCTTGTCACCACCTTACTTTCACTTTCTTCTGTCACAAATTAATCCATCAACAATCATGTAATTCGAATGATCTGGTTTCCTTCTCTTTCCGTGAAGTGACATTAACTCGTATTTGAGTTGTAAGAAGTGTGCATAGTTTTCACCGAACAAAATATAATCAAATCTCACTATTTTTAAATGCTACTTGAGGGCTTTGCTAGCTACCATGCAATGCTGTCAAGGGTATTTAAGAACCTAGACAGAAGAAAAATGGAAATTGGTTATGATGTGGTATCCAGACCCTGACTGAGCCAGTGTAAAGTCTCCCATTGACTTTGCTGGCATGGCACTGCCACATCCTCCTTTGCTGGGTACAAGCAACTTCATTTTCTAGTATTCTCAGAAGGTGAAAGTAGAACTCTTTGACTGTCGTGTTAAGCTGAGAAGGGAAAAAAAAGACTGGTATTATCCCATACAAAAAACCCCAAACCATCACAAATAAAGCCTCCCCAACACAACAAAACTGAGCATGTATTGGTGATGAAAATAATACATGAAGGATTGAGGAGTCACCTGTAGCTAGGTTTTTAGGTTTTCTGGACTGCTACAAACTGAAATATACTACTAGCAGGCAGAAACAGTGCAGGTACATACTAAAACCATAGGCAAGTGCTACTGACTTGTTTCAAATAGGAAACAAAGGACTGTGAAAGAAATAATGAAAAAAGTATAGTTTTAGCAAGCAATCCCATTTTCTGGCTGACTAGAGCCTCTTGACTTTTGTCCTTGCTTTTTACAGTGTGTCCCAAAAAGACAAAGGTTTCATGCAACACACACCTTGCTCAGGACTCTTGCAGATAGAGATAGGGGACTGCTTCCCAGTTGTATTGAACTTCATTTAGCTGTGTTCTCCAGTGCAAAATAATTGTAACTCAACTTGATGGCACTTATATACCTCCTGCTTTTTATGATGAAGCACATCTGATAATACAATGTAAATGACAACTGAGAATTAGCCCAAAATAGCAGTTTAATAACTTTTCCCCTACTGACCTACCCAAAACCTCCAAACAACCTTTAAATTTCTTTAACATCCCTGCAAGATTTCATCCCTTCAAGATTTTTGAAATTAGGAACTTCAAATGGTTTCACATAAAAATTACATCTTACAGCTGTGTGGAAGGCTTCACTACATCCTTTGTAAAGGAGGAGATTTATAGCAAGGAAAAAATTGCTATCATGATCTCACATGAGACTGGTGAATCTCATTCAGTATAGAATCCTGTATCATCTTTTACCAGGTAACATGGAAGATGTTAGTGTGAAAATTTTATGCATTATAGGCTTTTTTTTAAATGCGTGCACTCCCCTCCACCAGAGATATGACCAATTTAAAAGTTTTAAAAGCTAACAAATAGTTTGACATTCATTCTTTAAAAGCTAAAAAGTATTTTTATATTTATTCTTTTAATGTGCAGTATGAAGACTAATTTATGCACTGTTCCTCACTTAGGACAAAATTCTGCTGTTATCAAGAACTATTTGTTTCTCAACCTCTTCAAAATTAAAATTTACAGGATTTTTTTTTCTTTTTATGTGTCTTTCTACTAACACTTTGAAATAGCTGGAAAACTTTTACATCCTAAATAATTTCATTTTAGGAAGAATCAACACTCAGGTAAATTCAGACTGCAAAATAGATATGTCAGGAAGTTATAAAGGTCTGAATTTGATATGATGAACATGAAAAGGGTTGTTATTGATGCTGTATTGTAATGGAGTCTGTACCAACAGTCTCCCATGCTGAGAAGGAAGACTCATGTTTTATACATCTGATTCAGATGATGCCAAGAAAGACACATTCTTGAAGACAGAGATATTTTACAGTCATGCAGCTGAGCATGGGGGATGCAAAGAAATTTCTCTGAAAGAAAAAACCAGTGTCTGGAGTGAGGAGTTAAAAGATGTAGAGCTAAGATATTTTTCTTGCTAGAACTCTCACGTAGAGACCATGCTACGTGAGCGACTTTGTTCAAGGTCAAAATAACAGTGGGGTTCAATGGGGAAGTCAAATGATGGGGTCACCCAGGGAAGGGTGAGGACATCCAGCCACGGACAAACGCCATGCAAAACCTCACAGCTTGCAGGGGCAGCCCTTCAGCCCCCAGAACCAAGGGGCTCTGTGCCTCCTTGCCCGGGAAGCACTATTTGAGCTGTTTTCTATTTCATGGCAGAAAACCCTTCTATAATCTTCACATCTGGGGATAGGGACTTGGTTTTTCAAGAGAGAGAGGGCTTGAATATAGCCACTGCTAAGGAGGCTCACAATGCAGCCTTTCCTCCTTGCCCCCGAGTCCCCAGAGGACCGTACGCAAATTCTGCTGTCTGTAGGTCTCAGTTTCCCTATTTGCAAATACAAAACCTTTAGTCCATGCCATTTCCATAGTCCTTGAAGACATCTGAAAATAAACAAGAGCTGAGTGCCGAAGTCTACTAAATATTAAATATTAGTGCTGTTATAAAAGCTGTGTGGACCAGCTCCACAAATGTGTTTGGGCACGGACAGGGATTTGCAGATGCAGAATGGGCACATAGATAGAAGTTGCACACAGTGGGACCCAACTGTTCATTATTATATTTCATAGTATTTGTCTGTTTTTATAGCTTTGTTTTTTATTTCAAGCACTGCCCATTGGATGTAAAGGCAATTATTGCCCGTGCATGCAAGTTACGCTTTTTCATTTGCATCTTTTTTTATTATGGCAATGGAGTTCTCATCACTGACCCTTATTTATCCTTATCCCTATAGGATATAGACTTTTTCAGTTCTTCTCTCCATTCCTGTATTGTATTGATAAAGCAATTTGCAACTTGTCCTTCCTTTAATGTCATTTCCAAATGTCCGTCTGTCTAAGCTACAGTCTCTCCTAAGTAAATATTTGGTGGATGCAATCCTCTCCAATACAGCATGGCATTATTTCTGTGTTTAAATGCCACATTATATACATAAATGGATGCATGATATGCAGAAATTCATTAAGAATCTCCCTGCAGGTGTCAAGCAATCCCTATTATTATAAAGGCAAGTGAGATAGAATAGTGATTAAAAACAGACAAATAAACAAATAAAAATTATAAGCAGAAATTTATAGAGGGTAGACCTAATAATTGCCTTCTTTAGCAGTCAGAACAACAGCTAAAAAGTCCAAGGAAAGAGACTAATTTGCCCCTTTGTAGGAGAACACACATTTATTCCCTTCCTCCTGAAAAAGCTTGAAAGGTCAAATTCGGATCACTTTTGCATTGATGTAACACAAGCAGTTTCAGGAAAGTGATTTTCAGCCTGTGGAAGTGATATGAAACCAGAGGCATAAAGCAATGCAGTTGCTTTCACTTTCATTTTAACAGAACTGTTCTCTTAAGAAATATTCTCCATCATATACAAGCTGGATTCTAAACCCTAAATCTTCTGATAAGGCTCTGCTGTTACGGAGAAAGAATTTTTATGTCAGAAGAAGACAATTTTCAATCTTTGTGCAAAGTAAAGAGTTTAGTTTGCAATGTATAGTGTACCAGACTCTCAAAGAAAAATGGCTCCTTAGTGCTTGAAAAAGGATATAGACTTTTGAAAGACTTTTCCAAACAAAGGAAATAAACAAAGGCTTGTAAGAGCTTTTCTAATTTTCAGTTTGTTACAATATATATGAATTTATAAGTACTTATGTATATATAGTTATATAAATATTTTATATTTTGTTATTATTATTTTTTGCAGACCTCCTACTTTAGCTACCAGATCAGTGTCTGAACTCTTCTTGCTACACTTTTCAAATTTCCATAGGTCTCTCCATTCCTAAAGTTGGGATGGACTACAAAGGGCTGCTCACACAGACTTAACTGCAGGATGGGACCTTGCTGTGTACTACATGTGAGCCTGCAAAACTCTAGTGTGTTTCCTATCATTGAATTTAAAGATTCTGCATGAAACATTGAAATAAATTTTTTTCCTAGCCTTTGATAACAAGCCTCTTCACACAATTTTGCACTTATTATCTCTCTAAGTTTGCACAGGAGCCAGAGTGCTGAAAACAGATGAGAAGTAGCTATGTGCTCCCACCTGATGTTGGTTCAGATCACTGGAAGTATGTTCTTATAAACAAAGAGCTGCAGGCCATGTCAGAGCCCCTTTCCTCTGCCTAATCCACAGCTCAGTTAAGAAATAACACATTTTTCTTCATTCAGGACATCTTTTATCTTTTTTTAGTCTCATGTGTCTGTGGGGTGTTTTTTTTTTCCCTCCTTTTTGCTATGGAATTGCTGCTGAGTGCTGATGAGAGAGTACTTAGGCCAATCCTAGAGTGATTTTGTGTTATTGTGTTGGGTTTTTTTTTCCTTCAGGTCTGGCAATACCTGATCCCTGCATTTAAGAATACCATGTGGCTTAGATTGTCTGAATATGGAATGTTATCCTATGATGACACCTTTCCTCACCTCTCCTGAGGAAAGATGCCTTAGAAGACAAGGCAGAAATGTTTTTCTCAGTGAATTTTTCAAAATAAAAAAATACTCTGTCTTTTCTGCCTTGTGAGCAAAAATCACAGGATGGAGTCCTATTGGAGAGGAGAGAAAACAAAAGTTCAGCACTGGTGTTCTGGGTCAGTAGGTTCCAAATGTACACTTACTTTTACATCTGTTGCACTGATTTATAGACAAGGTGGAGGTTAACTGTTTTCTGTTTTCCTTTTCTACAACTTCCTCTGAGCTCAGAGCATATGCTTTCTTGATAGTATTTAAAAAGAAGCCTTGGGTTAGTTTTTTGGGGGGCAGGGGATATTTGCCTAGACCTGGTGAAAAGCCCCATTTTAAAACTGTATTTTCCATGCTTGTTAAAATGCCCAGCAATTATTTCCACTTTGCTCTCTTTCCTAGGATCTAGGTGTATTTTTAGCAGCAGTGGTTAATAGAAAAATACATGCCTCAAACTCTTGTTTCCTCCATAGCTGTGACTGCTAGGGGTGCTTGAGAGTCGATGTTTTTCTGTGCTGGTTTGTGCTAGAGAGGTGAAAATATTAAATCCAGCTCTGTAGAATGAGAGCAGCTGAGGTATAGCTTGATAGAAAACTACCAAGAGAAAATTTGCCAACACCAAGGGAACTACAGGGAGTCTGTACCAGGTAGGGTGAGATTTAGCTAACATAGGGGCATGTCCAAGCCCCTGCTTCTGTCCTATATTGATGCACTTCTGCCACAGGTAGGGAAGGTATAGGAGAAATAGCTGCCTTTCTTTGAACAGTCCTGATAGGTTTACGTCGAAGAGAAACCTTTTCATAATTCTGCAGAAGAAAACGGTATGTAGTGGGGAGACTTTACCAAAGCTGCAAGGAAATGTGCTGGTACCAGTCAGCAGGGCAAAATGTTTGCCCAAGGTTTTTGTAGCAGGGCACATACCCTGATGTAGATTAATCACTAGAACAAAAAGTCTATTGTGGGCTACTTATGTGCA
Organism: Atrichornis clamosus; assembly: GCA_013400975.1. Lineage (NCBI taxonomy): Eukaryota > Metazoa > Chordata > Aves > Passeriformes > Menuridae > Atrichornis > Atrichornis clamosus. Next base: position 3,525 of record WBMZ01013427.1, on the reverse strand, counting down.
CCCTTAATCGAATGTATGCAAATCCATTGGGCTAAATGGCACTATTCATGTATGCAACGGTGGACACGTGCTTTAGGTCTCCCAACCAAGCCATTTTGTTGTTAGTTCAACAAAAAAGCAAAGCATTTCCTCCAGCTCTTACCTTGTTAACAGTTGTAAAAGTGCTGTTAGGAAAAATATGACATATAAAAACTTATATTGAACCTTTATAATGAAAAAGGTTCAGGCTTTGTCACCAAAAATGTTCATAGAAAACAATAATTTCCATCGATTTTTTTTTTTTTTTTTTGTGACTTTAAGAAGCTCAAGCCTTAAAAAAGCTTGCAGGAACTGTGAACTGCAAAAGCTTGCTGCAATTTGAGATTTGCATGGCCTTTGAAAAATAAGCCATGCTCAAAATCAGGGGACCAGTTATAGGTTGCAAAGACTTCTATTGAGTTCAGTCCTCTGAGGTAACGTACTTCAAAAATCATGCTTTGTTTGAGCAATGGTGGCTTGGAGAACATGGTTCACTTACTGTAAAATATTGGAATCTTCTGTTTTGCGAAGTAGGCAGCAACAAACATTTCTCAGCAGAAGTGTGTAAAAATGTAGTGATCTGTTTGGTAATGGATATCTGTCTATGAGGTAATTCTACCATCTTGCAATTACATGCCTGAAGGCGTTAATAGCATAAAGCATATTTTAGAAGTAATTGGTAAACCTATTAATTTCTACATCTCCATGTTTTTGTCATTTACCATGAAATACTTAACTGTCTTTTGCATTGTTTGAAAAGACGTGTCCATATTTAAATAAAAACCTCCTTTCTTTGCCCATGCTGCATGTTTCATTTTATCTGTATGAGAAATGTGAAACTAGGGAATTAATAATTATTTCACTTGGAAAGGTATGAAGCAAATTCCATTGCCTTTGTCTGATTAGAATCTTCCCTGCTGGTTTAATTAAAAATGGCCATGTGACACGCAAAGAAAGCATCTCTCCTTTGGGGTGGAGGGGGGAGGAGGGAATGGTATTGTATTTTCCGGTAAACAGTGAATCCTGAAGCTCCAGAGTTGTAAAATTTAAATGCTTAATGCAAATGAAAAATGCAGACTCAGGTCAGCTATAGACAAATGTCACTAGACTGGATGGAAAATGCACTGCAGGCAGAAAAGATGACATTTATCAGTCATCCATACATCAGTAACTAAAACAATTTTAGGGTTGTCTAGACAGGCATCTATTATTCCTTAAATTTAAAAGCTTTAGTAGAAAGACAACAGCAAATGCTCAATTTATATTGAGTTGGGTTTTTTTTCCTAGATGAAAGAAGATAGGGAAAGGAAAAATCATAGTTTTCAAAAGGAAAAGTACAAATTTGCTTTTTTTCTCTTTGACTTTTTCCTCTTTTAATCTTTTTTTTTTTGCTCTCTGGATAAAGGAGATTTTCTTGGCATGTTCTGAAGGCAATTTAAGTGAATTATCAGAGTGTGCATGCAATGCTGGCTGTAATTATTACAGTACAGCCCTGTAATATTGAGCTTAATTACTGTGTACAGTGTTTGGCCTTTATGTTTTCTGCTTAATTTACCCTGTATAGTTAACGTGAATTTAGTGAAATCACTATGCATCTTTTGGATTTCTTCTTTGGGAAAAAAATATTTGTATTCTCTGGGGAAACAAACTAGAATAGATACAAATATTGAAGTAAATCATTCTGGTACATGGATCCCTTCCCTCTATTGCTTATGTAGAGCCACAGTTCTGCAAATATATATTGATATGCTGAATTAAGATCTGTGAACTGTCCAATTAGCTGCAACAGGAATAATTGCAAGCTTCAATTTCATCTAAATATTTTCACTACTGTTTTTTCCTTTTCATTTTTACTCCATACAGTAACAAGCATTTTTGTAAGAACATGCACAAAATTGCAACTATTCTCTTTACCATGCAGAACACATACTACAGTTTTTTGAATGAATGAAATTATTTGTATGATGAAATTGTTTATACTGCTGCTTTAAAGTTAATCTTTGGATATGCTATAAGCAAGCAGAAGCAATATAGCCCGGCCCGTCTGCAGTCTGTTCTCCATTAATATCTCCTCTGTGTTCAGATCTCACTTTCCTACGCCCTCCTCTAGTAGGGGGAAACAGCTCCATGTCAGGTTGCCCTTCTGGCAGCAGGGCTGGAGCATTGGCTAGTCCAACCCTGGACCTCAGTGCCGGTGGTTTATAGCCCTTCAGGTGTGAGTTCTAGCTGTCCCACGCGGATGAGGGAAACTGAGTAGCAAAGCAACTTGGTAAAAATACCAAAGCAAATGATGCTGCTTGCACAGCGGGCCTTAAGAGAGTGCACTGACTTTTGAAAAAGACGGATGCTTTTAAAGGGCCACAATGAAACACAGGCTACTTGTGAAAGAAGCGTTAAGAAAATGCTTAAAAAGGGAATAATATAAAATAAAATAAATTAAGGGGTCCAGCTGTGAACGTTCCATCACATTCACTGCCTTTCAGAAAAGGTGTAACACCTACACACATTGAAAAGGTTAGGGACTTGGGTTGGTTTTTTTCTGTTTTTTCCTGCCTACAGCCTTTCCACAGTTCTTGCCTTTGGTGGCTGCTGGAAAGACATGATGCATTTGTATGACATCACAATTCTCATATTTTGTCAACTTGGGAATGTCAGGCAAAGGTAGAGAAATTGAGACACAATTTCAGTACCCGTCCCCTGGACTCACTTGTGTCTAGCTGCATGTACAATATCAAAATGTTCATATCTGGAAAGAACTTTGAAGCAATTAAGTCTCTTACAGAAGCACAAATACTGCAGTAAAATGTGGACACAGTAAGTTCCCATACCTTTAATCTGGAAGAGGTCATGGGACCTCATCACTTTGTCAGTGTGACTAAATATCGAAAGGGTGGGTGTAAAGAGGATTGAGCCAGGCTATTCTCAGTGGTGTCAGGCAATAGGACAGCGGGCAATGGGCAGAAACTGAGGCACAGGACATTTCACCTAAATATGGGGAAGGACTTCTTTACTAAGCAGGTGACCAAGCACTGGAACAGGCTGCCCAGAGAGGTTATGGAGTCTCCCTCACCGGACATATTCAAGAACCACCTGGATACCAATCCTATGCCATGTGCTCTAGGATGACCCCACTTGAGCAGGGAGGTTGGACCAGATGAAACACTGTGATCCCTTTCAGCCTTACCCATTCTGTGATTCTGTAATTCTGCAAACATTCTGAATGTATATGAAAATTCAGAGTCCTTTTGATTATAAACATATATAATTTTGGCAGTTTTATCTCTTGCTCAGAGAGGTGATTCCATCGGTGTTAGAAAGTGCTGTTCCCTGACAGAGCTGCCTCACCTGAGGAACAAACAGAAGCAAGCAACCTCTCGGCTTTGATCCCCAGAACACAGCATGTGTTATGGTTGAAAAGGGCCGCTCCACGCCCCGCTCCCGCTGGGAGCAGCGGGAGGCCGCGGCGGGGTCGGTGCTGCCGCGGCCGGGCCGCCCCCGCTGCCCCCG